>CM069454.1:9507749-9738548 GCA_035610835.1 Ophiura sarsii | reverse complement strand
CGGTCTTTGTATGAAAAAGATATTTCATTGTTTATGCTTTCCCCTTATTTACATCTTTGCATTAGATTACCTTTGACCCTGATATGTGACCTTTGTCCTCATTGTCATAATAAAGGTTCACATGTCATATGAAGGTTCACATGTCATATGAAGGTTCACATGTCATATGAAGGTTCACATGTCATATGAAGGTTCACATGTCATATGAAGGTTCACATGTCATATGAAGGTTCACATGTCATATGAAGGTTCACATGTCATATGAAGGTTCTGCATTTGATTTGCGTACATCTTCAGGAGTTTAAATTGTATATATTATTTTCATGTCTTTGTTTTGTTATTTGTTGTTTGTTTGCTTATCTTTGTACGTACTTTGACCATACCTTTATGTTTGGTGAAATACAATTACAATTACATGTTGCATGTATTATACAAGTTGTATACATACAAATTTGATGGAATGGCAATGATACACAAAGATATTATTAGTTATCCCCTGCATGTTTACACAATACGGAAAAATACCTATGGTTTGGCATGTCATATCACATGAGGCCGCAGGCCGAATGTGATCTGTCCATAAAATCATCGCGAAAAACATGTCTGGTAGGTTATGCAGATCATTTATTTTTTGGCGTGGGTCAGACCTTTTTGCGGTATATTTCGGCCTCAGATTGTAACAGAAATCGACTCGGTTGCATTTAAATCATCCGCCATTTTATTTGTTTATCGTATTTTAAGCAACTCTTCCACAGACGCAAAGCAATCGCTTTACACGTAATATCATTTCGCGCCATCTGGTAACGTGGTTAATCGACGATATGGAATATATCGTGTGGTTTGACTTGTTGTTTACACGATATGGATCAGATTTCATACGTGTTAACCAATGAGATTGAAGTATGTACACTTACTTAACGATAATGGTCGAACTATGAGTTTTTAAAATAAATATATATATTACAAAAAAGAAATCGAAAAACAAAAAAATCACCATAATTGTAAAAATATCAATATTATTATATATTTCTTTTTAAATACCAAAAATGTTTTTGTTTTTGTTGTTGTTAAATTTATTAACAAATATTCATTTTCTTTCCTCTCAAAATATCCCAAAATGTTCTCAACAAATTGCAAACAGATTTAAATCAAAATACAAACAAACTTTTAAATATTTCCACATATTTCAAAATATAAAAAAATTAAATTAAAAAAAAAAAAAAAAAAAAAATTAGCCTCTACTGTATTTTGTGACTGCTACACACACAATCGGCATTTTAATACACGCTCACTTAAAATTGTATCGTGCAGTGTAAGCTTTAATGTCTTAAAGAGACCTCCAAGAGTTAGAAATATTGGTCGACCAATATCTCTCCAGCTGACATAATGTGCAGAATAATAGGTTTTTACAATGCATTGAAAGAATAGGACGGAAGATTCTCAATGCATAATAATGGTTGTAATCGGTGTTTGCATAAAAAAGATATGGTTATATTTGTATTTTGAGCCTATTTTGCAACTTCACGTCAGATGACCTTTGAACTTGATATGTGACCTTTAACCTCATTGACATATAAAGGTTTCCAAGTTGCATGTATCATGATCTATGTGTTTGTTTGTTGAAACTGTTATCCTTTCCACCGTCTTTCCTTTTACTCTTCTAATGAATCAATAGGCAAAGGTGTTTATTTCAGTGTTCGAATCACAGACATTTTGAAAAATAAACGAGCAAGAGGAGACAAGTATGCCTATTGTTTACAATGCATACTTGTCATTATATCGTAAAATCATGTATGTATGAGCAAGGAGTTACAACTAACTCATTTTTTGAATCAGGATACCTTATCATCACACCCTGCTTCATACTTGAGAGAAACCCAAAAAAATTGCCAACATTTCATAAAAAAATCTAAAATAAAAAGCAATAACACCTCCATAGAATGATCAGTTCAATTCACTCGTCACCCATAGCTTCAAAAAAATTGGCGCCAGACATACCACATTGAACACCAGTATGCATCGCATACAATCTTCTCATTCAATTATTGGTTTCGTGCATTAATACGTATACATCTCGTTCATTTATGAAAATCGAGATTAAAAAGCGACATTTCTAGCATTTATTGTAAGCTTTCTGCCGATTAAGTGACTCTTCAGCACATGGAAAATGAACAAGAACTGCCTGATTCAGAGATGGGCGAAGGCTTATAGGCTAATAAACTCACGTAGTCAATTCATGTTGATTTTAAAATGGAAATAAGCTTACTTGATAGATAGATGATCGATCAGTGACTGGACTGTCTGGTCACAGGTCTGATGGTAGGAGGGGATTGCAAATGACCGAGTGGAATAGAACGTGTCAGCTTAATGAAAATATGGCGGGTGGGGTTATACAAATCGTCGCTGTTCTGACATACCGGCACATCACTTTACTTAATTCTGTTGTGTTCAAACAATTATTAAAAGTATTTTAACTTTCACCGTTGCTTTTAATCAAACTAATTTTATGTATTTCGTTAGCTAGCATTAGATAATGTAGTTGCCCGTAGACTAGCAATACCCATTCTGTTTACCAGGCTTTTCAAATATGCTAGTCATACAGGTGTGTGCGAAATAGACATAGTATCAGCTCCAGACAACATTTGAATAAAGATAATCATCCCCTCTATTGACGATCTATGATTGCAGCAAGCAAGGCTTCTGTTTTTTTTGCGTTACATTATTGGTAGGCCAACGATTGAAGGCGTGGTGGAGATATGTTATAGTCCCTGCTGCACCTACATGTACATCTCTCCCCCAAACATACTCACGTGTATTGTCCAGCTTCAGCCGTAGTCCCTGTTGAAATCACATCTTTCCGGATCTTCTGACCAAACAAAAGTATCTTCAGTGGCCCCGTCGTTCAATCCTATCCAATATTTGTCAGTATTGGTGGTAGGCGAGGTATGAAGATAATCAGCCAGAAAGCTCTACAGGAAAAAAATATTGTATTAGGCATAGCCCTTTACTCTAACAATACCCCCGGGGGGGGGGGGGGCAGTCAAACATAATGGTGTACACATGCGTGACCAAATTTTTTCCAGACACCCCCTAAACAAGTTTTACTCTGCAAGCAAAATTACCCCCTAAACAAGTTTTTAGCGCGCTTTCCTTGCAAATTTTGACCCCTAAACAAGTTCTTGCCAGAATATGACCCCTTAACAAGTTTTGTCTATTTAACGGGGAACAAAATAAGTTACCCTAAACACGTTCGACCTGTATTTTAAGCCGGGATTTTAAGCCACCCTTTTTCTTGAAAATCAGCGTTTTTGATACCCTTAACGCGTCACGCGCGTGACGCGTCCAACACTGAAAAACACCCCTTTTACGCGTTTTTTTTTGTCACGCATGTGTACAACATTATGTTTGACTGGCCCCCCCCCCCCCCCCCCCCCCCCCACCCCCCCCCCCCCCCCGGGCATATACCACCATATACTACGACAGAGTTTGTGGTATCACCGGTGTGGAAGTTTTTCGCTGACAAAATGGACCCAGCTTATACTTGGAGCCTTGACACTCGTGGTGTAATGGAATATCCCAATTCCCGTGTGCCGGAGGTACCTGGTTCAAATTCCGGGGGGTCGCGGCGATGTTTTTTGGTTTGACTTTACTTTTCGCCTTGCGTAAAAAGTGGGGGGTAAAGTTAGGGTTAAGGAGAATTTCGCAATATTAAAAAACCTCTGAAAGAAATACACCCCCATCTAATTTTAAACAAAAGTCCATCACTACTATTATATTGAGAGTAGCGCGATGTCCCTTTTTAGTGTATTACCATTTTCAGTTTTAAATATGACTGTCCTGTAACGAAGAATTATTTGTTATTCTTAGCTATTTTTGACCTATGAATTCATGTCCTATGACCTATGGTATTATGACAAGTGACCTTACCACATCATATTTACTATCGAGAGTAGCGAGATGTCCACGCTTGTTGTCTTTACAATCCGTCTCAGCATCAACCCAATCATCAGCTGTCGTCACTTTTCGGTAGCATTTGGTTCCATACAAGACACTCCCCGCAGGACATAATGCTTTGAGGTGGAAATAAACGAAGTAGGGATGAAAATATGCTTAATTTAAGACACTAAAAACCAGTGTTTTTGCTTTTGTAATCAACTTTGCTATATACATGATACATGTACTGTAACCTTTTACTATAATTTTAGAACATGGCAACTCAAGATTCACACTCCACGCAGGAGGTGGTGATATCATTCTTTCAAAAATCCCTCACAATCGGCTATACATGTTAAGATTTTGACGGGATTTCCCAGTCGGGCAAGTTTAAAACTGTCAAGCTCTTCTCCGGATTAGCTCTGACTTTTTAAGGACCAAATTATTATAAGCAAACAAGCCTTCTATTAATTTGGCTGTAATATGGCTGCCCCTTGACCGATGGAAATAACGTAGACTGTCACTATCGAGACTGATCTGCAAACACCATTTTACTCTGTTATACGAACTTGATAATGGTTCATTGCGGACCTGGTTGTATTAAAATTACAAGACTGTGATCTATATATTAATTGGAAATACCGAGCAATAAAAGCGGCTGTAATCTTTGCCGTCATTACTGGGTCTATTACTGGATCTAAGAGACCTAGTAATAGTTTTAGTGCATGTTTGTTTACTGTTTTTTTCATCAAAATTACTTGCTCACGAAGGCAATGGCTCTACATAATAGATACTACATGTACTAACGGGTCACGTATAAACTCGCGGTTAAATGCGAGAGTGTTGTGTCCTCGATCTTCTAGGGTCAATGAACTGATGAATGGACCACACGTAGCGTGCGTGGTAGTATATTATCCAAAAGGATGACCACGTGACTCGTCATTATACACCTATCAGTTGTAAGACGCACCATACGACCCCCGGGAGTGGTGCGTCACTTTACCGAGGTGCTAAGCCACTGGTGATTCACCAAATACCACTTCATTTAGAAGTCCCTAAACACTTGTCAAATAAAACAATGCATGGGGTCACTCAAGTGTGACAAACTTCTTTTACCCGTTAAATTGAATTAAGGAGAAGAATTTTTAATGATTTGAACATCCATAACTAATAACAGTTACAACAGAAAGGTACACAAAATTATATTGAGTAGACAAGAGATTATGAGAATACACAAGTTTCTTTCAAACAAGCTGTATTAGCGCACACATTTGTTAGCACTTTGTCAAAAAGCTGAAATCAGCATGTTTTACATAATGAAGTGTTTCTTGAGTTTGATAAATCCGAACGAAATGAAATAGAACAGTATGACAAAGATGATGTAAAAACAACGAACCTAATCCAATCGATTTTGATGATGACAACAATTATTGAACTTTGGGCATCAATGGGTACTAATCATTTTGGGACAGCCTGTAGAAGTAGTAGTATTAGTTAAGTAATTATTGAGATAGACTTTTCATTCGTAATGAAACTTGACTAGAGGGAAGGGGGAGGGCGTAAGGGCATGTTTTGTAAGTTGTCATAAATGCCTATACACACCCGGGGTGGGGGGGGGGGGGGTTACTTTCGCCAAAATCGTACGTGGATGTGCCTGCCGGACTTCGAAAATGTGACTTTCTCTATACCTATTTTTTGGCCAATTTCCCACCCATCAATATACCAATTTTGTTAGAAAAGCACCCAATTTTGCACAAATTGGGCGCTTTTTACCAAAAATGCCTTAAAATACACCCAATTTATGCCAATTGGGCGCTTTGATCTGTGATGAAAACCACCCCATCGATATACCAATTTTTGCGAAAAGGCACCCCAAAAGGCAGGCACATACGTATACAATATCAATGTGAGAACCCCCCCGGGATACACACTACATTCGGAGAGGTGGGCGGGGCAAAACTGTTAGAGGGGCATTTTACACTGCGCCACCCGTCGGTACGCGACTGTTATGCAGCCTACCGCTACCGCTGCATGACTAGGCTATTAAAGCTGAGTTTGTGGCAGCCTGAGCCGGAAATGATATCGGGAAGTACGCCAATTGAATGTACAAACGTATTTTTAAGGAAATTTAACATGATACAACTCATGATATGTTCTAATTCTTTACCATTCTCCGATCCAAGGAGTTTTTCAGACTGCACATACCAGCTATCTTGATCTTCACGGTAGCGTAACTATAACCTATCGATGTGTCTTTAAGTTCTTTCTTGTTTTTGGATGGGGGTGGGGGGAGGCACGGGATAGGCCTGTTATCCAGGGGGTGGTCATAACCGACTGTACAGTCATATCAGAGACTTTCAATTCATTTCGGTGATGGGGACAGAGTGGAAAGCCTGGCATATGTGTATGGCATATACGTATGCCATAGCATATACATCCTAGCATATACATGTATTTAAATGTCGTATTTTGTTGTTCGTAAAAAGATGTAAACTGTGACGCACCCATGTAAAGTGACGGACCTTGACGCACCCTTCGTCAATTTGTTGACGGACCAAATGCTGCCACTGACGTACCCTCCGTCAAGAATGTGGTGGTAAACGACACACCCATGACGCACCTCTCCCGGGGTCGTATAGTGCGTCTTACAACTGATAAGTGTATTATGAAAACATCAGTCAGGCAGGATGGATGTGTGTCGCGGCCTTACAGACGCGGACATGGTACACCGACCACACCAGTCAGTCGTTATAGCGCACACAGAACCCATATGCTGTAAAAGTAATACATGTATTCATGGAATTTCATGACGATCAAGTAGTTCGGTCGGTCGGCATATTATATTAGCTGAATGATAGCCATTTTCAATTCATTGTAATGTTGCTATTTGGTAATATATCGGACTGAAATTCACAGAATAGATGGATATACCCATGAATTTAGATAATATCCTAACAATGATTTTAAATTATAAATTATCGACACTTAACATTGGCCTAATTAGGAAGAAAACGCAGTAATTTTTCTCGAAGTACGCGCATGTTTCACCCAAAATGATGTTTAAAGAAGCTCATTTAAAGCCAAACTGTACCCTATATGGCCAAATTAATATACAAAATGATGTGTATTACAGTAACAGTGCTTTAGTCAGCAATTGGCAATTTTCGGGGCACCCCTACTTCCAAATCCTGGGTTCACCACTGGTGTCCCCTAGTATTCTCGCTCTTTAGCCATTTGAGAGCACTTGGTTTCCTAACAGTGAGTTGGGGCCTCCAAATTTTGGCCTGGCCCAGGATCCCAAAAGGTAAATCTGGTATATGAAAGGTTGGTAAGATTTGGTTATGTTATCAATGTGACAAATCCCCCGGCCCCCAACTCAACACAAAAGTTGGTAACCATGACTGTTCTTCATTTTTTCAAAGTACCCCTTTGCAAGGATTTTTCAACAATTTAACCCCCCTTTTTTGGCAAAAACGAGGACAAAATTGGGGTGAAAAATACCCCCTTTTTTTGGTTTTCACTGACTATCATTTCAAACACCCCTTTTCAAAAACACTTTATACATACATTAAATATAAAAACTTGTTGCTTCCAACAGTAACAGGCGTTTATGGTCCTGTGTTAAACTGGTGTACCCCAAATGGTGTATTTGGGTTGTTACCATGTTCTAATCAAATGATTAAATCCATACTGTGATTTTTTTAGTTTTTTCCTCTTTGTAAAATACCCCTTTTTTCGAATTTCGCGGAGACTAATTCATGAAATACCCCCTATTTTTATGATTTCGCTGTCAGCGCTGACAATTGAAAATATACCCCTTTTCCGCGATTTTTAGAACAGTCATGGTTACCAACGTTTGTGTTGAGTTGGGGGGCCGGGACAAATCCCAGATTCAGGTTTTCAAGAACTTAAAGTAGTTATTTAGAAATGGGTTTACTTCTTAACCATAAAAACTGATAGCTCCAGTACAGTGTAATTATGATGTTTTCGCTCAGCCTTTATACACGGATTCAACATTTCTTTTTCAACAATGAGATATTCAAATTATCGATGACGTTTTTTGTTGGCACAAAAGATAAAGCAACAGTTTTAATTTGTTGCAGCGATGACGTACCTAGCGCCTTTAAAACTTCGATGACTTCTGTTGTGATGTAGAGTCGGTAATATTAAGACGGCACTTGATTTAAATGAAGGGGGGAGAGGAATGATTGAAGCCCACACCTGTTCGCGTATATACGAAAAAGTCTGATTTACAGGGCGACCTCAGTTTTCACCTTACTCTTTTGGTTCGCCATATTTGGAAGTGATATCGCCATATTTGGAAGTGATATCCAAATTGATCGATATCAGCGTAACGAAACACCAGTTGGGCGCGCTTCTAAAATGGCGACAGCTGTGCACTGAATTTTGTTTCTGGCCGGCTCGGCGCACGGCTGTTTGATCGCTGTTTGATAGATAAAAGGGATTATGCACCAGTTAATAGGACGGGGGACTTTTAAAAATATGTTATCACTGCTAGATCCCTTTTCTTATTTGATTTGATTTTGATTTATTTCAGTATCTCCACATAATTATATATAACAATGACAATGATAAAAATGTAAAGAATCTTAAGGTTGGTGTCAACCCTGTTTGGCGCCAAATTATCAAGCACTGTAACTTTTAAATTATAAATGTGATGTACATAAAAGTATACATTTTTTGTATTGAAATGAGTCAGAGAATCCATTTTTGGTATCAAATTTTACTAAAATTAGTGTTTTTTACATTTTTGCCCAAAAATCACCTTTTTGGCGTCAAAATTTTTCAGACAACCTAACAATATCAGTTTTTGATTAAAAATTCCAAAATTTCACCAAAATCATCTAAAGTCAATTATCTAGGAGCGAATTTTTTTTTTTGGCTTAAAATTTGTTTGTTTTGAAAATATTGACCAAAAAGTGCCAAAAAATGTTTTTTATCTCAAAAATCTCATTTTAAAAATAATGTGAGTACAATTCTGGATTTGGCCTAGGCTGGAGCTGGAATATCGGTTATCCCTACCATTTCAACGCGAGAGAAATTTTAGTCGTCAAATATGTTTCCGTTTCACCGACTCGTCATAATAATGTGATACGTAACTCAAAATCTGATATCGCATCCAAATAAAATTAATGTGAGCACAATTCTGGATTTGGCCTAGGCCGGACCTGGAATATCGGTTATCCGTACCATTTCAACACGAGAGAAATTTTAGTCGTCAAATATGTTTTCGTTTCACCGACTCATCATAATAATGTGATACGTAACTCAAAATCTGATATCGCATCCAAATAAAAATAAAATGAGCAAAATTCTGGATTTGGCCTAGCCGGACCTGGAATATCGGTTATCCCTACCATTTCAACGCGAGAGAAATTTTAGTCGTCAAATATGTTTTCGTTTTACCGACTCATCATAATAATGTGATACGTAACTCAAAATCTGATATCGCATCCAAATAAAAATAAAATGAGCACAATTCTGGATATGGCCTAGGCCGGACCTGGAATATCGGTTATCCCTACCATTTCAACGCGAGAGACATTTTAGTCGTCAAATATGTTTTCGTTTCACCGACTCATCATTAAATAATGTGATACGTAACTCAAAATCTGATATCGCATCCAAATAAAAATAATGTGAGCACAATTCTGGATTTGTTGATGTATTTCTGGAGCTCCTCTCGACCGGACGCAGGAGATGATGTACTGGAAAGGCCAGGTGACCCGCGACCGCTTGATGGAAGTTGGTTAACCCAGAGAGATGTTAATACTAATTACACCTCCCTGGTTAACCTATCAACAGTCCTCCGGTGTTGGAGAGATTCCCATTTCAAGTCCTGTTTTATTTCTGTTATACTGCTTTCTCTGCTATATTTTCCACTAACAAACCGGGCCGCTCTATTTTGTATGGCCTCTAATTGGTTTATGAGAATCTTTGTATGTGGATCCCACACAGAGGAGCAGTAGTCCATGATTGGACGTACAAGTGACGTGTATGACATTTCTTTGATTTGGGTTGAGCACGAGTATAAGTTCCTTTTTATAAAGCCCAACGTTTTGTTTGCTTTTGACGCAATCCTGTTTATGTGTGAGTTCCATTTGAGATCATGACTTAAATCCACCCCTAAATATGTATGTGATGCTGTTTCTTGTAATGTTGTGTTATTGAGTGTGTATGAGTATCTCAGAGGCGATTTAGAGTGTGAGACTCGGAGTATGTAACATTTTTTGGCGTTAAACTGCGTTTGCCACTTGTTTTGCCATTCTGTTAATGTATCCAAGTCTTTTTGTAGTATATCCGCATCCTCTGGTCCCCCCACTCTGTTGTACAAAATACAATCGTCGGCGAACAGGCGTACTTTTGAACGTATGCCGTCAGGCAGGTCATTTATGAATAATAGAAAAAATAATGGTCCTGTGACTGTTCCTTGTGGAACGCTTGAGTCGACGTGCACCCAGTCAGAGTATTCACCATCCATCACTACGCGTTGTTTCCGTTTTGTGAGGAACGAAGTAATCCATTTGTGAGTCTTACCCCGGATTCCATATCGACGTAGTTTCAAGAGTAGCCTCTGGTGTGGCACCTTGTCAAAGGCTTTACAGAAGTCCATTATGAATTTATGATGACGTCTGTTTGGTGCCTTTGGTCCAGGTCTTGGGCGATATCTTGTGCGGTGGACAAAAGTTGGGTCTCGCATGAATGGGATTTCCTAAAGCCGTGTTGTTGATGACATAAAGTATTGTGTGAGTCCAAATGATTCATGATAGTGGAATACAGAATATGTTCCAGAACCTTACTACAGACGGATGTCAGATTTACAGATCTGTAGTTTGCTGGGTTTGTCCGGTCATCCTTTTTGAATATGGGTGTGATATTTGCGCAAAGCCAATCTTGGGGGACGTCTCCAGTATCAAGTGAGCGTTGGAATATTATGGTGAGTGCTGAACCAATCTCCTGGGCGGTATTTTTTAAGACCCATGGCGTTATTTCATCGGGGCCTGGTGCCTTGAATGGTTTGAGATTTTCAAGCAGCTTTATTACTCCCTCTTCGTTAACCACTATTTCTGACATTGATGGAATCTCGCTTTCTTTTTCCTTTGGTAGGTCAGACATTCTTTCCTGAGTAAATTGCTTCTTGTATTGGTTGTTGAGCACTTCTGCTTTTCCTTTGCTGTCTGTTACTAGCTCCCCGTTGTATTTTAGTGCTGGTATCCCTGTGGAGTCTTTTTTGAGACTCTTTACAAAACTCCAAAATTGCTTTGTAGATTCTAGGCATTTGTCCCTAACATATTTCCTGTATAAGTTCCTGGTTGCTTTTTTGATTTTCTTCCGTAACTGACGGAAAAGCTCCCAGTCTTCAGTTTTACCTGTGTTTCTGGCTTTGTTGTAAGCCCTCTGTTTACGTTTGTGTAAGCGTTTCATAGTGTGGTTGATCCACGGTGTACTATTACTTTTTCGTGCCATCTTTGAAGGCACATGTTTATTTACTGCTGTTTGTAACCTGTCCTTAAATTCCAACCACAGATCCTCTGCATCAGTGTTAGAGATGTCTTTTTCTCTGAAGTCGTTGCTTATACCTTGCACTTCTGCTTTCAGATCTGCTACATTGGATTTATGGTACAAGAAGACCTTTCTGGGCTTTTGTCTTATTATGTATGGTTTTGTATTCAACAGTATCAACGGAATCCCGTTGTGGTCACTTATCCCTGGGATAATGGTAGACTTGATCACTAATGATGGGTTTTTGACAAAAAAGAGGTCTAAGATATTTTCCTTTCTTGTTGGCTTATCAACCATCTGCTCAAGACCATAATCATTTGCAATATCGATCAGCCCCATACATATGTTTGGTTTATCAGCACCAGGGCGTACACTTTGGGAAGGCCAATCGATACCGGCTAGATTAAAGTCCCCAGCAATCCATATGTTGCTGTACCGATTGTGATCAATTTTTGCCAAAGCCTCTCGGAGGCAGTTAAGGTACTCAAATTTTGAGCTAGGGGGGCGGTAAAAAGCGCCTACTAAAACTGGTTTGGCTCTACTGATCTTAATCTCAACCCACATGAGCTCACCGTCTGAGTTTAAATCCGGTCTGTTGACACTAACAAAAACGCTCTTGATCGCAATCAGTACGCCACCATATGCTAAACCCTTTTTGGTTAGTGGTCTGTCCTTTCGGAACACATTATCTGGGAAATAATTCGCTACTGTTGATGGAGCTTTTAAGCCACGTTTCAGTTCCGATCAACACATCCGGGTTGTCAAATTCCAAGCATGTTGCCAGCTCAGCGCCCTTTTGTTTTAGGCTTTGGAAGTTTATAACCATAGCCTTGAGTGGTCTGTAGGCTGGTTTTTTGAGCTGGTTACCATATTTGGTCTTTTTCTTATGTATGAATTCTTTATTAGGCTTATTTGCCTCGCCATTTTGCTTATTTGCTTCACCAGTATGCGTACTTTCACCAGTATGCGTACTTTGTTTTTGACTGATATTATGTGATTTTTTGTCAAATTGCGGTGAGGAGGTAGCTAGTGGTGATGTCAATGGACGGTTGTCCATGTCAACTGAATCAAGGCTACTGAAGCTGTTATCAGTGGCTATGGAGCCTGTGGAGAAAAGGCTTGAGGTAAAATTGGGCAAACCACACTGGCAGCATATCCACGTCACGTCACTGTGCTGCTCTAATACCTCATAGACTCCAGTGTTCATACCCATACAGTTGACATGATACCACTCGTCACATTGGTCACAACACACAGCTCTCTCCCCCCATAAGCACGGTATATTACAAATGCTACACGGAAAGCTAACAGAGGTGTCATTTGATTTTTGTAATGGCCCTGGATTGGGTTGACAATCCCCTGATTGTGCTATCATTAGTAAACAAATGTACATCATAACCAATTTCTTGGGATGTCTACTGATGATGTTTGCATTTTTGTTGTTTTGTAAGATTAAGCTAGCGGGGTAGAAAGCATGACTAAACTCTGGATAGAATTGATATCGCATGAGTAATAACTGGGTTTGTGTTTTCGTGCTCCTTTGTTCTGGCGGTGTAAGGCCCTTACGCTCAACTCCAAACGTTGACCACATGATAATAATAAAAGTAACACTACTCACAGTTATTCCAGTATTTAACACGGTCATTGTTAAATTGAATCAATTGAAGACAGTAAAATGCGGGTCACCACAAACCAACCAGTACAAATCCCACGCCCGGCCGCTCGGAATGTTTACGTCGCCATTTTAGTTTGGCCGGCGGCCATGATGAAACTAGGTCATGTACACTGAGAATACGATGAATATATAATCCGAGTCAATCGTAGCCAAATCCGAGGATTTTGTCCACAAAAAGCAAACCACACGTGTCTCTGGTGAATTATGATCGTCTATCCACACAGATTGGAAAAGGATATTGCTCTAAAGATAAATTTTTAAAGCAAAAGAGTTCCCCGATGCCACGGAAACGTCTGCCTCCTCCAACGCATGCGCACCAACCCAAACGTAACTCAAAATCTGATATCGCATCCAAATAAAAATAATGTGGGCACAATTCTGGATTTGGCCTAGGCCGGAGCTGGAATATCGGTTGTCCCTCCCATTTCAATCAACGCGAGAGAAATTTTAGTCGTCAAATATGTTTCCGTTTCACCGGTTCGTCATAATAATGTTATACGTACATATCATAAATGAACAAAGAACATAGGCTAATTCCTTCTAAAGTTCTATACTAAAGCATTTTTTTAGAAATCTGTAAAAACGCATCATCTTAAACAAATCAATTGTTAAAGTGTAATCTTGATTAATGCTTCTATAGTAGGCTACTATTTCAATTTTCTCATGTTAAAAAATGATATAATTTAAAAAAAAACTTGTTTTCTTCTTGTAGAATCAATTCATTTGCTTTTACACAGAATTCAATACGAACACACGTTTAGACTTCATCGACCTTACGTCTGCCGACGCTAGTCTTTTGCCATGGCGTATGTATTGTGTGCACAAATCTTCGCAATACGCAAAGTTGTTGTAAAAGACTAGCATCGGCAGTACGTTCAGCGAGATGAAGTGTGAATCGATATGCGTAGTTAAAGCTACGTAGCTCGAGCAGGACAGAATCATTTCTTACAACTTGGGCGGAATCAATATTGGTTATTTCGGTACATCACTTCCAAATATGGCGAACAAAAGAGTAAGGTGAAAACTGAGGTCGTCCTGTTAATAATACTACGCGAACCAGACGACGCTGGACATAGGCGTATTCACGAGTATTCAGGTTAAAATATGCGAACGAGGTTACCTGATCAAGTGAATGGGACGACCGCTTAACAACGGTTTAAATTCAAAAAATAGCATTTACAATTGGGATGATTAGCCATCCCGAACGGTTTTGGATTGGAAAATTTTTCTTCTAACCTATGATGAATTTTATGGGGTCATATAATCAAAATCCATTGTTACATTGAAACCAACGGAAATTCAAAATTAACGGCCGTTCGTAGCCACCGTCGTCTGACGCGAACAGGTGTGAGCCACATTTTGAGTTCTGACTCAGAGTACTGTGTTTTTCGCGACATTTCCCACTTCTTTTTGCAGAGTTAACCTAATTATATGTAAGATTTAAAAGCGGCCGGAAGATTATAGATTTTCGGTTATATATATTCTGGCATTTTAATTCGAATCCAACATCCCTTATAAACTGTTTGCCTTGTTCAAGCTGCCTCGTACATTGACATCAAGAGTGAAACGCTTGCTTATGTTTGGCAAATCTTGGACTAAAGTAACTAAGTCCCAGGGGTAAATAAAACTAACAAAATCTATTTCCTTCTCCAGATCACGGTTTCGCTTTATCTGTCATTGTTTTTATTATATACTTGGAAATTCTAATGTAGTTTTAATGAAAATTCCATTGAAATGGAAAGGTGGGTGATCCAATAGAAAGAAGCAAGTTTTGCGACTTGGCATCTGTTTCACACCAAAATATCAGGGAAATGGTGTATGTATTTTCCAGAAATTCAAACCAAAAAACAAATCAAAACACCGCAGTCTAAAAATAGTACAGGAAACCAATAAAAAGTGATTTGTGTTTGTGTGCATGGATATGGGGGGGGGGGGGGGGGGGGGGGGGGGATACCGTCTGAAGAACAATCTAGGTATATATGACCTTAGTCAAACAAGATAAGCTAGCCAAACAATATAAGCTATTATGTCTCTCTGTTGGGAGTAGTAACATCTCTCATCAACTAAACAATAGCTTTGACTCCAGCACAGACTGCGGGTACTGTTAAAATAAACTGCATAGGTACATGTAATTTACAAAGACTACAAACATGGCAGCCTCCACTTATGTCTAGAAAGACCTAAATGTGTAATTTTTTCCAATAACATGCTAATAGGGTGGCTTCGCCCCCCCCCCCCAAAAAAAAAGTCGCGAAACCAGTAGAAAAGAATAATGTCATTATTTATCTCGATCCGTTGAAAACAATGGAGTGTACCTTGTGAATTATAAGTGGGAGGCCGGAGGTGATCACTAATCAATTTGTATGACTTTGTTGAGATAAGGGGCTCTCAGTGTTCACTGTTTCTGACGCCACGGTTTTGCTGCGCGATTTCGGCTTCTTTTAACCCCTGCACCTCGGGCAAAAAAAACCCCGGTTGCCGCGGTTTGGAAAAACATCCAAATCAACCCTTCACCATAATAATATCATAACTAGGGCACTTATCAACAGGAGACATTATTACACGAAAGAAGAATGGTAAGTGAGCTTTCCCTTTTATTCGGTTAACAACTCAGGGGATCGATTCTATGTCACTTAACAGCGGCGTAACCAGCGACGTATATTTATTGTCAACATGTGGGTGAGGGCGAGGGCACGAACAAAACTGGTTTTGAAAATATTTTGGCACGAATTCTTTTATTTATAATATGCGATCTGTGAAAACCCGCCATTTTTCATATTGGAGATATTTATATCATAAGAAAGCTAAAACTGTGCTGATTACAGAACTATTTCGATCATTTTTCTACGATCACTACCAGAAAAAGTTATGAGGTAATGATGATTATGATGTCATAAAAAGCTACAAAACAAGAAATCATGAAAACAGGCCAAATAAGATACATAATTCAATAGAATAACATTATAAGGTTAATCATAAAAGTGACTTAAGTAAATTTTTAAGGTGAAATTTCATTGAAGATGATGACACAAAGTATTGGAATTTAATTTTCTTTAAAAAATCTATAAAAAATCTATATCAAATAAATGAAGTCAAAAGTGGAGAAATGCCGTGATAATATATAATTTATTGTACAAATTTTCGGCCATCGGCCTTCATCGGGTTATTATTGTCTTATAAAAAATCTATATGATAATATCTATATATCTATATATCTATATATCTATATATCTATCTATATATCTATACAAGCCAATGGTCTGTGCTCAACATTGTTCCAATTCCAAAATCAGGGAATCTTAGCCTAGGAGGCAACTACCGAGGTATCAGCCTAAGTTCTATCGTTGCCAAAACGTACAACAGAATGATCCTGAACAGAATCAGACCAGAGCTGGATCAGCATTTGAGAACCAATCAAAACGGCTTCAGGGTTGGAAGGACGACAGCGGTTCACATACTGGCACTGAGGAGGCTCATAGAAGGAGTTAAAGCCAATAACCTAGCAGCAGTAATCACCTACATTGATTTCAGAAAGGCCTTCGACACAATCCACCGTGGCAAAATGCTGAAAATTCTGCGAGCTTATGGAATACCAAAACAAGTCGTTGAAGCAATCGGAGGAATGTACGAGAATACCATGGCTAAGGTAATATCACCTGATGGAGAGACTGCACAGTTTGAAATATTGGCTGGAGTTCTACAGGGAGACACACTTGCCCCATATCTGTTTGTGATTGTGCTGGACTTTGCCCTGAGGATAGCCATAGAGGGGAGAGAAGAAGAGCTTGGTTTTCATCTTGACAGGCGTAGAAGTAGGCGGATCGGGCCAGAGGTGGTGACAGACTTTGACTTCGCCGATGACATTGCATTGTTGTCAGAGAAATTTCATCAAGCACAAGATCTGCTGAAAGGAGTTGAGACATCAGTAGCAAAGGTCGGTCTCAAAATGAATGCTAAGAAGACCAAGTTTATGTCATATAACCAGAGCCAGAAGGGATCCATACAGACAAATGATGGCAACAAGCTGGAGGAAGTTCAAGATTTTAAATATCTTGGTGCCTGGATGGAGAGTACGGTAAAAGACATTAAGCAACGCAAAGCAGCAGCATGGAGAGCGTGCGGCAAAATGAACAAAATATGGAAGTCAACTCTATCTCGGAAGTTCAAACTTCGCCTGTTTGCCTCAACGGTGGAGTCAGTTCTGCTATATGGATGCGAAGCTTGGACTATTACCCCCAAGCTACAGAAAGAGCTAGATGGCTGCTACACCAGAATGCTGCGAGTAGTACTCAATGTCAACTGGAAACAACATATACCAAACACCCAACTGTATGGTGACCTCCCCAAAATAAGCCAGAAGATCCGGAAGAGAAGAATAAGGTTTGCTGGCCACTGTTACAGAAGTGAGGAGCCAGTATCCAAACTGGTGCACTGGATCCCCAAACATGGCAAAAGAAAGCCGGGACGACCTGCCCTGACATTTATCGATCTACTCAAGCAAGATACTGGACTGGAGACGAGTGACATAAAGACAGCAATGAACGACAGAAGAGTGTGGAGAAACATCGTAGATCGGGACACGACCCGAATTAAGCAAGTAAGCATATCTATACATTTTATATATCTATATATCTATATAATTATTTTGACAACCATTTCTGGTTAGACTACGACATTTGAATAGAGTGCTCAATACCGTAAACGGTAGAGCGTATACAAATTCAGAGGTATAGACCTTCCGGAATATTATCGCTACTCTGAGTTTCATGGACAATCCATACGGTCATTTTGTCCAATCGTCAGGCGAATAGATGCTTCTCCGATCGCAGATCTAGCACACATATGATAATGCGAATACACAATCAATGGTGTTTTTGATCAGCGATCAGAACAGCATAATATTCCCGAAGTGGTCAATACACATCAAAAGATAATCAGAGAGTGCTCAACTGATAAATCAGGAGCGTAATATAATTATTATTGACAACCATTTCTGGTTAGACTACGACATTTGAATAGAGTGCTCAATACCGTAAACGGTAGAGCGTATAGGATTGTCCATGAAACTCAGAGTAGCGATAATATTCCGGAAGGTCTATACCTCTGAATTTTTATACGCTCTACCGTTTACGTTTACGGTAGAGCGTATAGGATTGTCCATGAAACTCAGAGTAGCGATAATATTCCGGAAGGTCTATACCTCTGAATTTTTATACGCTCTACCGTTTACGGTATTGAGCACTCTATTCAAATGTCGTAGTCTAACCAGAAATGGTTGTCAATAATAATTATATTACGCTCCTGATTTATCAGTTGAGCACTCTCTGATTATCTTTTGATGTGTATTGACCACTTCGGGAATATTATGCTGTTCTGATCGCTGATCAAAAACACCATTGATTGTGTATTCGCATTATCATATGTGTGCTAGATCTGCGATCGGAGAAGCATCTATTCGCCTGACGATTGGACAAAATGACCGTATGGATTGTCCATGAAACTCAGAGTAGCGATAATATTCCGGAAGGTCTATACCTCTGAATTTTTATACGCTCTACCGTTTACGGTATTGAGCACTCTATTCAAATGTCGTAGTCTAACCAGAAATGGTTGTCAATAATAATTATATTACGCTCCTGATTTATCAGTTGAGCACTCTCTGATTATCTTTTGATGTGTATTGACCACTTCGGGAATATTATGCTGTTCTGATCGCTGATCAAAAACACCATTGATTGTGTATTCGCATTATCATATGTGTGCTAGATCTGCGATCGGAGAAGCATCTATTCGCCTTGACGATTGGACAAAATGACCGTATGGGATTGTCATGAAACTCAGAGTAGCGATAATATTCCGGAAGGTCTATATCTATATAACTATATATAAAATGTCATGACATCGAATCGATTTCATGGTCAGACTATCTTTCGAATCAAAGTGCTTCAATTCCAATAAAGGAAGAGCTATCTAAAAAATTCAAAGTTTAGACCTTCCGAGAAAGGGAGTCGTTACTCTGCGTTCATGCTTAACGCAATCGTCAGACGACAAGGACGATATATATATAATTATTATTGACAACCATTTCTGGTTAGACTACGACATTGAATAGAGTGCTCAATACCGTAAAACGGTAGAGCTTATAAAAATTCAGAGGTATATACCTTCCGGAATATTATCGCTACTCTGAGTTTCATGGACAATCCCATACGGTCATTTTGTCCAATCTTCAGGCGAAAAGATGCTTCTCTGATCGCAGATCTAGCACACATAATAATGCGAATACACAATCAATGGTGTTTTTGATCAGCGATCAGAGCAGCATAATATTCCCGAAGTGGTAATACACATCAAAAGATAATCAGAGAGTGCTCAACTGATAAAGTCAGGAGCGTAATATAATTATTATTGACAACCATTTCTGGTTAGACTACGACATTTGAATAGAGTGCTCAATACCGTAAACGGTAGAGCTTATAAAATTCAGAGGTATAGACCTTCCGGAATATTATCGCTACTCTGAGTTTCATGGACAATCCCATACGGTCATTTTGTCAATCATCAGGCGAAAAGATGCTTCTCTGATCGCAGATCTAGCACACATATGATAATGCGAATACACAATCAATGGTGTTTTTGATCAGCGATCAGAAGCAGCATAATATTCCCGAAGTGGTCAATACACATCAAAAGATAATCAGAGAGTGCTCAACTGATAAATCAGGAGCTTAATTTAATTTTACCCATAATCCCTAGTTCACATTTTGCGACATCCAACGGGTTTTCACAGATCGCTCAAAACAAATTGCCTGAAATTTGTTTAATTTGTTCTGAATTAGACATTTCCATTACCGGTGAGCATTTTATTAGGGGTTAGGCATGTTTTACACAAAACGCGCTCGAAAAATGGTCCATGTAAGTTGTCATATTAAGCCTATACACACTACATCCGGGGAATGGGGCGGGGGCAACAATAGGGGCTTGTGGGAAGGGGGCACTGGTCATTACATAAGACCTATGCCCCCGGATTACATATGCCCCCGATTAACGCCTATGGGTGTAACTAAGGTATAGTGCCCCTGGTCACTTATTGTGAAATAACACTGTCATCAAACTTTTCGTCATCTTGTTAGGACAACTAAAATCTGTTAAGTGCCTTTGCAAGAGAAAACCGATGCAGTTTCTACAAATAATAGGAAGTAGGGTAGGCAAATTTGGACCATACTGATTCTCTACATCCCTTAGTATAAACTATTCTTGTGTAAAGAATTCTTCACAGTGTTTCTAGATAAAACCTATATGGGGAGGGGTAAAATGAGACATTTACCTAAAAAACCGTTATCTTCAAAACAGTCAATTTGGCATCAAATGGGTTGGAATAGAACATGCCTCCAGATATAAACTTTTAAGTATAAAATTCATGGTTTATACAATATTTATGAAAAACATTTCTCATAATGTGACATTAACCAAACGTCTGGAAGTATTTTGGTTTTCTGTAAAAAAAGAAAATGGTAATTTTACTCATTTTGGTCAAAATAATGATATTTTTTGAGAAACCATTGCTCACTTGGTCAGCCACATTGACTTTTTTGCTAATATGCGGAGGAAAGTCAGATATGAGCCCTTCTTATGAAAATATAAAACCATTGTTGTTGAACCTCTGCAATATCTTTTTAACAATGTTATCTTTTATCATATTTTTTTCTTCAAATTCCTAGCAAGATGATTTGATGCAGCTCGTTTTAACAGTATAAATTATATTTAAAAAAATATCTTGAAAAGGTAATTAGCAGATAATAAAGGTCAATCTTTCCAAAATAGCACTTTATGAGACCGCCTGCACTCTTAGGAACCGTCTCGTTCACCCGAAGGATAAGCGTGACCCTCATACCACATATGTCATCTATTCAATACCGTGCAAAAACTGTGACACCCCGTACATAGGAGAGACGGTCGTAAGGATTCGGGAAGCGATTAGAGGAGCACAATACAGAGTCGGAAAGAGCGGTGACGTCAGTTCGCACCAGAGCATCCCGCAAGAGCTCTCAATCCGCCATTAACAAATCGGCTAGCACTGGACCACGTAATGGACAAAGATCATGTAATCGACTGGGAGGAGGCAGGGATCATAGGCAGAGAGGCTAATCGATACAAACGCTGGATCAAAGAGGTAATCGCTATTAGAAAGCAGGCAAGACAATGAACAGAGACGAGGGGAAATACAATCTGAGTCACGTGTTTGACGATCTACTGATTGCGGATAAATCATCTAGCATCACTGCAACTAAGTAACCAATATCACGTGTTGTAAACAGCAGATCGTCATCACTCCACATCAAGTGTTGATAAAGGAAACATCTCGTTTCCGAAACGTCCACAAGTAAGTGGTTTTCCTTGGACTAGATATGCTGAATTTCATCAATCATCGTATTATATACCTTTGAGTGAAATTTGAGCAAAATCCATGACCTATGGTGAACTGCCCGCGGTCCAATTGTCATGGAATGACTCATAAATGTTTCTAGTTTAAAGAAACTTAACTACAATGATTGTATTATTTCTAAGGCAGGGCATAGGAGTTAGCTTTACAGTACATATGGATTTAATCAGTGGATCTGCTGAACAACAAGAAACAATGAAGTCGTTCAAACCCTTTTTGACCAAATAATCACCTATTTAGAGACATTTTGATGTATTTTTTTCCTAAAGTAGGAATATTACTGGTACTTTTTTCATGTATTCTAAAGGGATGTTGCTAGTAGTTCCTGAAACGAAAACTAGTTAGAAATCCTTAAACTTTGCTATTTTACATGCAAACAAATACTCATGTAAATCAAGCTTGGAGTATTTGTGATAAAAAGGTGTGATTTCAAGGTAATGATAATTTAGCATCTAGAAACACTGTGATTTTTTCAGTGATAAATATAAGTTGTAACACTATAGACATGCCCTGGCCACAATGTGAACAAAAATTGCCGACCCCCTCCTTCTCGGATCTGCATGGTTTTCTCGTGCAAACACTCTTAAGCCTACTTCAACACTTACATTTTTGGCACACATATTTTTTCATAGGGCTGCAACAGTATCAGCCCATCCAGTCGCAGAAATGGTATTCTAAAACATAATTCGCCGGTCAGATCACCTGATGCCGAGATAAAGCTTGACCTGAAGAAAAGAAATTTGTGATTATCATATGAGCCAAATTTCGGCGTGACCGGGATAGCAACTTCCACACCCACGCCTCGCCCCTTTAAAAGTGGGCCTAGGAATGGTCGTGACGGGTATTGTAAATAATTATACCCGTACACTATTTATTAGGGAATATTTTGATTGGTTCCGTAACCATTGAGCCGATTTTGACCATATTTGGTCATAAGTACCCTTATGTGCACCACTACTCAGGTTTTGAAGCACAAGGTTTCACATGTCACACAGGGGTCACAAGGGTCATTGAACTTACAGGGGAAATGTAAGACATGCTCCGATTTTTGACCGGATTTGTTTTATTTTGTGGGCATTGATGAGACAAGCACAAAAGTCAATCATAACGTTAAGTCAAAGGTCAAAAAAGGGTCACTAGGGGTCAAAATGTCACTTTTCACGCCAGTCACTCAAAATGCTATTTTTCGGGAGGAATTGACCCATACTTATCAGAATTGGTCAAACGATTTCTTGTATCCATGTTCATATAGGTTGTTCAGCGAATAAAAGTGACATGTTAAATGGGGTCACTAGAGGTCATTGACCTAAACAGGGTAATATGTAAGACATGCTACGATTTTTACCGGGTTTATTTGATCTTGTAGGCATTGATAAGACAAGAATAAAAGTCAATCATTGATTGGGGTCAAAGGTCACTATTATTAGGGAATATTTTGATTGGTTTCCGTAACCATTGAGCGGATTTTGACCATATTTGGTCATAAGTACCCTTATGTGCACCACTACTCAGGTTTTAAAGCACAATGTTTCACATGTCACCCAATGAGAATTTCACTTAAAATGCCCTAAGGACCCAGGACCTTCATAATCTGTCAACATATTTATTATCACTGTACCCCTGAATAATGCTCTCTTTTTTTAATTGACAAATATTTGGGTTACTAGGGGTCATTGACATATACAGGGGTCAAGACTTGATCCGATTTCAACCGGAGTTGTTGCATATTGTGGGCATCGATGAGATAAGAAAATAAGTGAATCTTGACTTTAGGGTTAGAGGTCAAGAAAAGGCCACTTTTTACCTCGATTTTTTCTTCAAAAATCGAGGGTCTTGTATCTCTGCCGTTTCTTACCTTGATTTTTTCAAAAATCGAGGTCTTGTATGGTGTTTCCGTAACCTGACATACTTATCTGACACACTGACACACTTTCATCTGACACAGTTTTTTAGGCGTTTTGATGAACAACTGAAATCAGATGAAGTAGTTATATTGGACGCACCATTTGATTTTCAAGGGGGGGGGGGGGGCATGGAAGTTGGGGTCGGGCGGATTTTTTATGTCTCCACCGAAGTTGGCGGATTTTTTTTTTTTTAACAATAATTTTTGTTTTTGTTTTGCAAATGCGGCAAAGTGGTTTTTTTTAGGGTTTTACTGTTTTTCTTTATATTGAGGTGGGTGAGTCATCTTCTTCTTTTTTTTACTCAGCAGTGGGTCATTTTATTTTATTTTCCTTGTTGGTCGGGCAAAGTTTTTCTTTCTTCTCCTGGATAGTGGAGTTTTTTTAATTTTTTTAACTTCCATGCCCCCCCCCCCCCCCCCCTGAGTATCTAATGGTGTGTCCCTAAACTCCATGTGGCTCCAAACTTATGTATGAAAGAAATCAAGTGATTCCCTTGATACTGTACAGGTTTATTTCATCTACAGATATCGTAGGCTCTGTCACGTACGTTGTGGAGAGAAACCATGAGCTTGATAATGGGCAAGAGAGAGAGAGAGAGAGAGAGAGAGAGAGGGGAGAGAGGGGAGGAGAGGGGGGAGAGGGGAGAGAGGAGAGAGAGAGAGAGAGAGAGAGAGAGAGAGAGAGAGAGAGAGTGAGAGAGAGAGAGAGAGGGGGAGAGAGAGAGAGAGAGAGAGAGAGAGAGAGAGAGAGAGAGAGAGAGAGAGAGAGAGAAAAATCCTAGGTGGGTGGGGTTGTGGGTGTGTGTGTGGGGAGAGGTACGAGGTGGAGGGGATTACTGAACTTTCATTTGTGCAGGAGCCCGGTTTATGAGAGACTAAATTCAATTCCGAAATGAGCAGTGGGGGGGGGGGGCAATTTTGCCTAAAAAGTGTTTTGGTTTTTGCCCTTTTTTCAAATTTTCTAGGGGGGGGGGGGGGGGGAGTCAAAGGATCTGACCCCCTTGGTGCCGCCACTGTCACAGTCTCGGGGTCACAGTACCCGGCCTCCAAAACAATTTATTTGGGGCGGGGTCTAAAACGACCGTCTGGGTCCCAGGGCGCTCATGGGAATTACACAATTTTGAGTGCAGAATATGATGCAGAAATATTGCCTGACTTGAAAAATCACAAATCAATTCATGCCGAACATACATGGCCTCTGAAACAATGGAGTTGTGGGGCAGGGTTGGGCTTCCCGTAATGAAATGATTGTCAGATAAAAACCTATTTTTGTGTACCAGCTATGGCAGGCCCAATGTCCAATAATTAGATAAACCGGGATTATCGGTCGAAAAACCTGGATTATCAATCGATAATCCAGGTTTTTCGGCGATAATACAGGTTTATCTAATTATTGGACATGGGCCTGCCATAACCAGCCGCCCCGATAGGTTTTCAATTATTTAACATTTATCATTGAATGTAAAAAAGATAAACTTAAATTCATATTTTTGTGCCCGCTTTTGTTATTGAAATTATAGTTTTCTCCTATCAAAAAGATTCACATAAAATGCAAATTTTTGCCTATTCTTTTGATCGTTTTCTAAGTATGAAGGCCTACTATTAAAAAGATACATAAAATACCAAATTTGTGACACCGCCCCTTGATATTTCTTTTTATAACATTTGCCTATATGTATACGTATTAATGCAAATGCATAATGTGCACATTTGTGTTTGTCGCCCCTTGATATGGATATTTCATATTTGTTTCTCTTTTTCATTATCAAACAAGATAAGGAGGGGGGGGGGGGGGGGGGGGGGGGGCACAAATAGGCACTTTTGTTGTTCTTTTTTTAATTACCAACACTGCGGTAAGGTCAACCAATACTTTTGCACATTGGGCCAATTGTGCCCCTTACCATCTGTCACTGTAGGTCGAAATGACCAATGCTTCGTAGTTATACATATTCTTCATGTTATATCCATAATTATAGGGCGCACTGCAAATACGCTTATTCAAATTTCGGATTATAGAACCTTTATTTTGATTCGGATTAAAGAACAGTGACACCTTTTCGGACTAGAAAACCTCTTTAAAATCGAACTATAGAACTTTTTTTTTTTAATTCGGACAAGATAACCTTTTCTAACTATCGGATTAGAGAACCCTTTACCAGTTTTCGGACTATAGAACCCTTCGCAATATTCGGATCAAAGAACCTTTGTATTATACGAGAATAAAGAACCTTTTCTATTCTCGGACAAGAGAACCTTTTTCAACACTTTTAAAAATTCGGATTATGGAACCAATTTTATTTTCGGATTAAAGAACCGTCGTAATAGAGAAACTTGTTATCGGACTAAAGATAATTATCTTATTCGGACTAGCGAATGGACAATTACATGCGTCGGACTATAGAACCTCCGGACTATAGAACCTTCGGACTATAGATACGTCCCCATTTCTTCGATAGGCAACTTTTTCTTTGCATGGAGGCTCCCTAAAGGGGGCTGTGCACCTTCAGGTACAGCCTCCGTAAAACGGCCGTAACTTCTTCATTATTCATTTAATCTATATAAAAGTATACATTTTTTTGCAGGAAAGGGTTCAATGAATCCAACCATGATCATGAAATTGACCATTTTGGGAGAAAATTATAAAAAAACACGTTTTTTGACCCATTTTAGGTTCTGCAAGGATAACTCAAAATAAATTTTGTCAAATGTTGTCATACTAGTTTTATTATATTCCTCATGCAATTCCCTAGGAATCGTTTTTTTTTTGTTGAAAATCTTTATTATTTTTTGAATTATTGACCAAAAAGTGCCCAAAAATATGATTTGTTACCAAAAATGGTGATTTTTCACGATTTTTGGAGGTAAAAAATCACGTTTTTTAGCACTTTTTGGTCTATAATTAAAAAAGAATAAAGATTTAAAAAACTTCGCAATTGTGAACCGCGCATTTTCGGTACTAAAACCGAGTTAAACTCCCGCGGAATCTAAACTATCATTTTCAAGAGTGATCTTGAGGTCAAATTTAAGTCTTTTTGGAGATTAACACTTTCCACGCGGCTATTAGTTTTAGGATTCCTGACCCAATACTAGGCATGTTTGTACTTATTTCAATGCATTTCTCAAGATGATTCCAAATATGGTAATGACATTCCATAATTTTGATATTTTTAAACATTTTGTGAAATTTTGGAATGTCGTCTGCAGCTGCCTGCCGCGTGGAAAGCGTTAATGTCTTGAAAATATTTCCTAAATCTGTCTTACTAACTTATTAAAACCAGTCTCTGACATTTACAAGCAGAGTATTTCACATGGGAAGTTTGCAATTTTGTCGATATCGAAAGTTGAAATGTTGCAAAAGTAGCGTTACATTGATCTGACAAACAGCTGTCTTTAAAACAGCGAAATTACAATATTGTCACATATTCAGATAAATGAGGGTTTTAGTCATTATCATTGACTAAATCGATTTTACGACGTGACCCTTTAAGTATATAAAAAGAGATTGTAAGAGAGAGTAACATTTGGAACCATTGGCATTTTGGCCATTGTCCATTCATATGCGAGGAACACCTTTTGAGGGAAATCTTTTTCAACTGATGAGCTAAATAACTGTGATTTCCTTTTTATTTAACAGAATAAATGATGTTTGTGCATCATTTGGCTCTAGAAAAAGATTTGATGAAGTGTTTGAATCTCACGGCAATAACTATGTTCCCTTGATAGCTCAGTTGGTTTATAAGCGTTCGCTTGAGGAACTGCACAATGTCATATGATTTTTTTTTTTCTCGTCAAAATCAATTTTTCCGGTGATTTATTTATGAATGTTTGGTTCATTTCTTTTTCATAAGTTAACATATCCCCACCATTCTAGTATAAATAATCCCAAAGCAACAAACAAACCTCGGCATAGCGCTCGGGAACAGAGACTTTAAAGTTGTATTGTATTTCCTGGTATTAAAGACGCGACGGTCCATGATGTGACCTTTTGAAGATGGTTTTCATGACAATGTTTTGCTGCATTTACACTTGATTTGGCCTCATTATGCTTAATGTGTCTTTTGAAACTTATAATTGAGTGGGTGAAGGGATAACCTGAGCACAATCGCACCCAGACGGAATATCGAGTAAGAGACATGGTCATCATAAATCATCATAAAGCATCATAAAACAATCATAACTAAAATTATAAACCCAACAAAATTGATTTTGACAAGAGAAATAAAATAAAATCATATAACATGTGCAGAGCAGAAGGATCTCCCGTTTTTCCCAGACCTCCCGTTCTTCAAGCGAACACTTTACCAACTGAGCTATCAAGGGAAGTTATATCCGTGAGATTCAAACACTTTATTGTCAAGTGCCAAATATTGATCACCACATTTGAGCTTCAAATGATGCGGCATCAATCGTCTTAAACACTATTAATATTTCAAACACGAAGGATATCAAACAACTCATTATAATGTGCCACTGTATAGATGGATTTTTTACGACGTTGTAAAATAAGGGATTAACGGACGTTTTCATCTTAGATTGGCTACGATTTCTTCCATTTCATGTCAGTTTCTACGCCGATGCAGTAACATGGAAATCTCACAATTCGCGACGTATATATTATAGGAAATATAGAAAATGTTCGGTACAAACATAATTTTGCTCTCATTTTATAGATTGTTTTATATTCTCTATAAGTTCCTGTTTCAACAAATGTGTCAACTATTATGTAACAATTGTAATCATAAATTGCTTGCATTGTCCTTGGCTTTTTTTCTCCCTATTCGCTACACAGTGAACTTGCCCTAATTCGTCGGATTTACATACATGACTATAACAAAAAATGTATTTAACCGATGATAGCCAAATTATTTATTTTTGGAAAGCTCTCACATGGGGGAATTCAAAAATGACGTTTAAATCAGGATGGGGGTGCATACACAAACACATTTATTTGTAAACACTAATAAATATGACATTTACGCGTTTGTGCTCATTCACTTCCGATATAGTATATACTAACAAGTTACACGTGACAATCATTATGTTCTGATGTTTTGATGTGTAATTCCATGAGTAACTAATATGCACAGTAACATTATTATTGGGATAGGTATGAAAATATAATTGGAAAAAAAAATCGATATTATTTGAACATTATTAGGCCAAAGTTGTGTTGCCCTCAGAAGTCTAAAATAGGTAAGGTTGGCCGGCCGGTTTTTTTAATTTTTTAATTTTTTAGTATGTACCAAATCGACCATTTTATACCTATTATTTCAGTCAATATGTGCGAAGATACTAAGGAAAAATGCATACTGGCTGTATTTTCTACCCAATGGTGAATATTTTCTTGAAGTACACATCCATGAAAAATATGTTCACCCTTGATTAACAGAAACTGCTTGAAAGTATGGAATATCCACATATTATATTGTATACTGAATTAAAGACAACGATGGAGAGAATGAGACTAAATAAAAACAATAATTATATTAGTTGCATTTTCTTTCTTGTACGTGAACATGGTGAAGTACAAACACGAGCTTGTTGTTTGGTTTTCTGGGTTCCGTTGGCTTTTAAACACATTTATAAACCGGAAGATAGGTAAAAATAGTGTCGAAATATAAACAAAATCTTGACATAATTTTGGCCCGCCGGATGAGGGCAACACAACTCTTTTTTGTTGGCCTTAATCAAAACATGTTAACATTAGGTCCTATCTAAAAGTAGTTATTACGATGCTAATTCGAATCTCAGATGGTCTAAAATGTAAAAATATGGATGCAACGGGTGGCGAGCTCAAAACACATGGGCTTGAAGTAAAATTCAACCCTTATCCAAGTTATTCACGTGAAACAAAAACTACGTTGGGGAAAAAAAGGTCTTGAAAAATAAATTTACGTGTATTTCAATGGAGGAATTATTTAGTAGTGTGCCCCTGATGTCCTGTTATTCTCTAGATTGTGCTATGACCTTGCATTTGCACCTCCTTGGTGTTTACAAGAGAGGATATGGGTAAAGTATAGGACAATTTGTTTATTTACTTGGCAACTTAAGATACAAATATGTCATTTTCACCATAAAACATGCCTTTAAACATGTTAAACACAGTATGGCCTATGGGCTGATACGAAAACAAATAAAAGCTGATCCTCCGTTTTTAGATCCCCGGTTTTCCTTCCTCGTTTCCGAGATGCCTTTATACTCGTCATATCCCCTGTTTTACGATCCCCGTATTTCGATCCCCGTTTTCGAGACACCCCAATTTTGATGTGCAAATAAGACCCACCCCTTTGACCTTTAGAAACTTTTACGAGAAAAAATATTTCAAATGCTCCTAATAATCAGCCCTTATTATAGAGTCTTAACACTAAATAGTCATTATATCTTACACCAATCTTTTAAATGAAAATAAAGCAGAAAACTGACTCACCCAAAGTAATCCGCCTCATCTCCAGCGCCATCTATCCAGCCATGAACTATACTCTGCTTATCTTCAGCTATCCAGACGGTTAGTGTTGTAGAACCGGTCGCTGCTTTGATCAGACCTAGCCAATTTTCTGAAGTGAAGTCAACCCATCCGTTCAGAAAATCCTTCAAAATGATCAGTCAAAAACACAAATCAAACAATGGCATTAGTTCACACTCCAGGGTTCTAAATAAAAAGAAGATCGCTAATCTTGTCCGCGGGTGTTAACCGAGATGCCATGACTTTCAACTATCATATTTGTGTACATTGATTGGATACTCACATATCGCACGAAAGGCCAACGTATGCGCACAGAACTGAATATACTGACGTTAATAGGGCTGTTACGGAAACAGTATAGGTTACTTAATGGGCAGGGTGGCGGGGGAGGGTGGTCACGCACCTGGTTACACAATGTGATATGCGGACGGCCCACGCGTCATGAACTCGCCTGAGCATGATCGGACCTGTGTTAGTAATACGAATAGGCCCTGAAAGGATTATCATGACACCTCAGTACTACAGAACAAATAGTAGCTTAAGCCCGAAATGTCTTTCATATAGGGGGAAACGAGGCTCCGTTAAATAAAGGGACGATGTGAGCACATAGAAATACACACGTTTATGCCAACACGGCCTACTGGAGGATTTTTTTAATTATTATGGGCCCCTCACATGTATCCGTGTGAGCTGGGCGGCCCCTTACCGTGTGAAAACGGCGGCACACACGGTGGGCCGTTTCTCGTCCGTTGAACACGTTTAGGGGACTTTGCCGGTCACCGGAGTTTTGAGCATGATGCTCAAAACTCCTGGCGGGTGAGTAAAAGCGGCGGCGAACGATGGGAGCCCGGTATAATGACGGTATAAGGACGGCGCACCCGTTTCGCGCACGTTCGCATGGCGGTGGTGGACGTCGACCATGTCAGCGACTGGCTGCGAACGGGTGCATGCCGCCTGGTTAACCTTTCGCAGAACGGACTCTCACAAAAAGTGAATTAGGCAAAAAACAAAAACAAAAACAAAAACATGTTTAGCGTCTGGAATTTGTACAAAAAAGGAAGCCCGAGGAGGCCCTTTAAGGCGGTTCGGCCGGTACTCAGGCGTTCCGACCGGTGAGGACCCGGTATGGAAGTGGTATGCACATGGTGAGGAAACGGTGAGAACGGTAAGCTAGAACTGTATGAGGCCGGTGTATCCGGTACCGGGCCGGTGAGAACACAGTACAGACTCGGTGTAGAACGGTATGGACCGAGGACCCGGTGAGGCGGTGTTACGCACCCGGTGAGAACGGTAAGCTACAAATGTATGAGGACACACGGTAAAGGGTCGGCCAGCTCACACGGATACATGTGACTAATACAGAGATTCCCGGAATGTGAGTGAAGCGGCGAGCTTGAACGCTCAGCTTATAAAGGGCGGTTTGATGACGTTATCAAGGCGGTTTGGCCGGTACCCAGGTGTTCCGGCCGGTAAGGATCTGGTATGAGCCTGGTTCCAGGCCGATGAGGACCCGGTATAGAACGGTATTATCCCGATGACAAAAAAAAAAATCTATGCGGCCGTTGACATTTTTTGTTGATTGTTCACCGTGTTGGACTCTGTTGTTTTTCTATAAGACGGTAAGGGGCCGCCTAGCTCACACGGACACATGTGAGCGGCCCATTATATTAGGCCAAAAAAAAAGAAGCGGATAATTATGTCACGCCTACATACAGTGCTCAAGACTGGATAAAAGTGATCATGATGATAGAGCCCCGTATCTCCATCCGACTGTAAAGTTTAAAAAAACCACTACAAAACTCGGCCTCTAAATAAATAGGCCTACATGTACCTGGATATAGTGTGTGCACAAGGCCTACCTGGAATGTAAGGGCATATGGGTCACCGGCGGCCACTGCGGGCCTGTGTTACTATAGACAAGGAGGCATAGGCCTTAAGGGAAGTGTCAACCCTTGCCCTTTTGATCCTTGTTTTTTGCTTCTTAGTTTGAAAATATTTAGTTAAAGCATTTAAAAGTACACATTTATAGAAAGTAAAGTGAACGTGGAATCTGATAATGACATCAGTTTGACACAAAAATACCCATATTTCTAACAAATAACCAACAAAAAAACCCGATTTGTTTACCCACATTTTTCAGACAGCATAACTAAAAAAAAATGATTTTTTTTCTTTTCTTCTAAATTATTGATAATAGTAAACAAGACATTTCTTTTCTCGAAATAACGCTTACTTTTCGAAAGATTGACAAAAACATCTGAAGTATGTAAATGTTAGTATTTTTGGAACATTTTACCGTTAATTGGTGAATATCTCAAGTCAAAATGTAAACTTTAAAAGCTTTCACTTTGAGTAAACTTGTCTGAAAATTTGTAAAATTCCTTCAAAATTGAACTTCTAGAAAACGTCGATTTAGTAAAAATATTGACATTTTACAACATTTAAAGCTAAATGTTCACAAAATACATGGGTATACTCATTACTGTATGAACAAGTAATAAACATCGAAATATACTATCAGATTCATTTTATATGCGAAGAAATTGGAAGAAAACTAAAAGTGAATTTTAAATGATGGCATTTATATTGGCATTTGTTTACATTTTAAGGGGGGGGGGGGGGGGGGGCGGTGTCAAGTGTCACGATATCCTCCGTAAAACTGCCGTAACGTCGTCATTATTCATATAATCCATATAAAAGTGTACATTTTCTTGGAGCGAAGGGTTCAATAAATCTACCATGAACATGAAATTGTACTAAAAAGGACGTTTTTGGAGAAAATCATAATAAACTAGTTTTATGACCTAATTGAGGTTTTGTCAAGATAACAAACAATAGATTTTATCAAAATGTGTCGTTCTACGATTTGTTAGTCAAAAAATTCAATCCTTATTTTATTATTTCTACATTTGCCCGCCCTTTTTTTCCCTTCCGCATCAACTGTTTCCCCAATATTCCGAATAACCATAACTAGATAGGCCTAAGTCGGGGAGGGGTCCAAAGAATATCTATCTATCTATCTATTTATCTATCTATTTATCCATCCATACCCACACTTCCGGTGTTCGAATTGTCACTAAATCCCCATCCTCCAGTTCACAAGCTGCTTGAGCGAGGGGCTGTGTCGTTGCAGCGGGCCCTTGAAAATAACACGCACGTCCAAAGAAACGCCAGCCTATTGGACACCTAGAATCTGTGACGAAAAAAATAACAAATCTATTTTTTGTTCTAGTACTTGATAACATTCCAATTTATAATCTATTTAATTTCAATGAGACAGTGATGTCCCTGCGTTATTGACTGGTTGCTGTTCATTCATTCGCACAGCCATCTCGAGGCGCCGGCTTTGTTCGCACGCGTGAGTAGAAATACAGGAGATACAAAAAACCTGTTTCTATTCCATTACAACCTATCACCCGTTTGATGCCGGTGATGCCAAGAGTTCACTAAAATACTCGCAAGGTAAGCGTATCCAAGCAAACCGTCACGGTACGGGCCCATCTTAGTAACCCGCGCGTGGGCGCGCCGGGAAAAATGTGTTCACGCGTGGCGCGCAAGCATCGCGCAAGCAGCGCGCAAGCAGCGCGCAAGCATAACGCGGCGCGTGGAATCTCATCACTAAAATAATCGCCGCCTGTTTCTATTCAAGATCACCACCTCCATCACCACCAATAACCCAGAAATAGTGGGTTATTTTGGGGGTGACGGAGGTGGTGACAAATGTGGTGATTGCGTGTTTCTAGTCGACGCATCACCACCTATCACCACCTTTTGCATTCGAATAGAAACACGCTTATTATATGCACACTGCGTGTACACATGTAGCACCACTGAAATGCTTAAATGACGTTAGTTATTCCAGAGTAAATGAAATTAATACAGTTAATATGTTTCTCGATACAATGTCGAAATTTCTTTTTTATTGTGCGGTATGACGTTATTCATAATTGGCGATTTCAAGTCTAAAGAGGAAGACATACTCGATGTGACGTCAATAATCATAACGAAAGCGAGGCCAACGATCGTAAACATTGGTGTAGTGTGTTTGCAGTTGATAAACGACGTCAAAATTATGATTAAATTTTCATTCTTTCTACATAAACCAGCTAAATAACGAATGAGCGCGTTATGAAACTTATATTGTACAGCATTTACACGAAGACAATGTATCTCGAACGTCTCGTTTCAGCGTGGACAAAGTCGTTGGTGAACATAACTGGGCCATAACGATTGAAAGGTGGATCTCACTAGGTACCAGTTGTAACTGTACCGTCCTGTTTGAGCATTATGCTTCATGGTCCAATTTTTTTAAGGTCCAATTTCTTAACATTCGACTCATAATGTTTGCTCTTTATTCTCAAAGATGAAATCATGATGAAATGAAAATCGAGTGAACAAAATTAATGTTTAGAATCATTCTTTTGCTATTGTAATAAATTGTCTTGGACTTTTAAACTTTATTGTGATGCATGCCTATTTGAGAGTTTGTATTTTGTGGTTATGCTGTATTTTGAATTGCTTTTGTGCTGGTAGCTGCTTCAAGAGAGCTGAATCCAGATGAAAAAGTGTTTAGCTCTATAAATAACCTGTAGAAATGAACACAATACTTGACTACGCATTAACACCTTATGATCTTGCTACAGACTGGACACTTTTTGCTCTGCAGATTTAAAAGGATCAAAAGAAAAACACGACTGCACCCCCCACCCCCCCCCCCCCCCCCACCCCCAGATACTTAAGGGGGGCTGTCTTTTCCTTTGGAATTTTGTTCATGGATACGTTGGCAAATTATGTGGGTGCCCTATCTGAACGGCCAATTAGTGAAGCCCTTGTTTTTATTGTGTGAAATTAGTAATGGCGAGCGCATCGAGCCTGAAAATTTGTCATATTTATACATTTTGGGTGGTTTTGTGAGTAACCCGACCAAGTTTAAAACATCCTGGGCAGAAACGTAGGATCCAGTGAAACATTTGAGAGCGTTGGTTCAAAGCTGAGACGAGGTGAAAAGCATGCAAGAAATTACATTTTTTAATCACAAAATTGGATTTTGTAACATAGGCTAATTAACATACACCCTGTGGCTCTAATTTCTCGACCGTTGATGATCATTGATGTTTTTTTCCAACAGATCGTCCGGTCCGAGGCACAGAAAAGATTTGCTGTCCAGAAGTCATCTCATAGTAAATGCTTTTGAAGTTGATAGGTTTTAAGAAAATTTGCGCGAAGCGCAGAAAAAAAAAGGCATTTACACTCCAAAATAGTCTCTAAATTCACCCCAATCACCACTATCTTTATAGTTTAAAAAAATTACTCAACCCCCTGTTTAAGAATAAAAAGTTACATAACCCCCCCCTATGAAAGTTACATGACCCCCCCTATAGTTTACCCCACCCCCCCCCCCCCCCCCTCCAGCATAAATAATGAACGGTCCCTAACCGCTATGAAAAACCGCAAACTAGTCAATGGCGATAGTGTTCGAGCTACATTGTCTTCGTGTAAATGATGTGCAATATAAGTTTCATAACGCGCTTATTCGTTAGTGGCTGGTTTATGTAGAAAGAGGGGAAAATTACTAACAATTTTGACGTCGTTCATCCACTGTAGACACACGACACCATTTTGTTTACAATCGTTGGCCTCGCTTTCGTTATGATTAGTGACGTCACATCGAATATGTCTCCCTCCTTAGACTTGAAATCGCCAATCATGAATAACGTCTATTGGTAATGAAATGTCCAATATTTGCACACAAAAAATAGTTTCAAAAATATTCAAATAGTTTCAAAAATATTCAAAAGTTTCTGAAATATTTTCAACAATATTCAAATATTTTCAAAAATATTTCAAATATTTTCATAAATATTCAACTATTTTCAACAATATTCAAATATTTTCATAAATATTCAACTATTTTCATAAATATTCAAATATTGTCAACAATATTCAAATATTTTCATAAATATTCAAATATTTTCCAAAATATTCAAAATATTCATAAGAAAATCAAAATATTCAAAAAAATCTTACATTTTCAAAATATTTAAAAAAAGGTCTCAAAAATGAATTGCCAATCATTTTTTATTAATTTATTTTCAAAGTGACTCTTACCAAATCTTGCATTGAGCATAGTGACAGCCTTGATATCATACTGATCTTTAAGATCCACTCTCCACCAGGCGTAGTTCTCCGAGTTATCTGGAAACAAAATAATAATTTAAATAATCAACACAATTAGGCGACGAATAAACCGCTCTGCTGCGGGCAGATAAATCCCATATATTTGATGATAGTTGGAGTGGTCGGTCAGGCGTGTTTTTTTGTATCGGAATTTATTGAAAACAAATTGTTCAATTTTCAGACATCTAAAAAATATTAAAAACAGATGAATGTTATATGGCACGTCGCAAGTATCAAAAACCGGCGAAGTTCAAGTTTAATAATTGACAGCGAGTTTAAAAATAAAATACGGGGAGTTTTAAAAAGTGACGGCGAGTTTAAAATATGACGTTCATTGTCAATTTGTTTTGTGTCCAGATTTTGGCGTCGAGAAGCGCCACTTATACTAGTTTCGGATAAATATGTGGACGGACTCCGAAGAGCATGAGCAGCGTATAAAAATGAAACTAACAAACGAAAAGTGGAAACGCAACGGCCCACAGCATATAAAACAGACAGCATTTGAAAGGGCAGAAAAGAGGTTAACGGATTAGCTGCCATCTTGCCGGGAATAATAACTGTGGTTACGATTTTCAGAAATAAGACACTTTATGATATGTAGGACAATTTGGTAACGCGCTTCATGAGGAGTATATGCACCGGGTGCGATTCCCCTTTGTAGTCCGTTGTGCATGACTATATGGAATACCCCCGGGGGGTACTCGGATTTGGTTTGGTCGGGGGTGTGCCGCTGGAGATTCAAAACCTATACCCATTTCTAAGGGTGATTTTTCGCGAAAATAGACCTAATTTTGGCAAATTTTCGCGAAAAATGACCTAATTTTGGCAAATTTTCGCGAAAATCACGAAAACAGGACCCATGTCTAAGGATTTTTCACTGAAAAGCCTACCCATGGCTAAGGATGTCTTATGAAAAAGCGCCCCACTGGAGCGGCACATCTCCGTATACCTGACATACGTGAGTACCGCCCCCCCCCCCCCCCCCCCGGGGGAATACCCCTATTGTAAAAAAATAAAAATAGGAGATCAACATTGTAATGTCTACCTTGTTCTATAGCTTGGCATTTCGTAGGGTCGAACAGCCCATCACTGGTGTCACCATCAATGGCGTACTGTGCCATCCCTTCACCTGATAAAGAATCATCCTACAACGGGAGATATTCGGTTGCGAAACATCGTTAGTACATTAGATCCAGGTATGCAACAGTTACACGGTATAATAAAGTACATCACACAGTTACAACGAAACTCTTTTTTCTACAGTGTAATTGAAACAACCAAATTTGCATTCAATAACAGGGTTGTTTAAAACGATTGCAGATACATCACTTGCGAGTTTGATGATATTTACAGGCCTTTTTTCGAGATTTTGAAATTGAAAAAACAAAACAAACAAAAACACCCCCCCCCCCCCACTAACATTGACCTCTAGTGCTAATTGGCCTTATCTCAAAAACATGGAAAGCAGTCAAAACAACACCAACATTATATTTGAATAAGATATCGATTAATACATTTACCTAATATTTGACGGGAAACCTTTTAACACATTATCATTTCTTATCCAATTTAGGGATATCTTATGTTTTGTGAAACATGACACCACGTGTTCAATACAACTTACAATTTCAATATGATCCGCTGTTGCAGTACTGGCACCATTTCGTGTGAGCAGTTTTAAGTCTAAGAAATAAAGAACAACAAAACCCCTCGTTTGAATTTGTCAGAACTCCTCCTCCAAACAACAAACAAAACAAAACAAAACCCCCCAAAAAACAACAAAAATAAACAAACAAACAAACACCCCGACAAACACCCCAAACATCCCCGCACAACCCACACCTACAAAAAACATTATTCATTCAAATAATAATTCAATCGATAAAGTAGTTTGAAATTCTTATTTGTACTAAGATTCTATACTTTAAGATTGTCAACTCCCATTTTAAAAGTAGCGTAAAAACTTGGGAAAACTTGGGAAGTTCAACTCGCGTGCAGTGTTTTGCACCAAGTGCCGCGTCGTGATTTTCGTTTTGAAACGCCATGGCGCATATGATGGGTGCTTTTCAAGATTGACTTTTTAAACCTCAATACTGATTGTTATTTATTATGACTCAGAATAGACGTATATTTGACCCCTTTATTTCATTTATACGGTAACCTATTCAAGTCGAAGATTATTGAATAAATACCAATCCATACAATGGCACGCTTTAACGACATTCCTTGGATAATATTACGAAGCTTTATTGGCATCATTTCGTGTTGCGTCCTCTTGTCGCGTATCGCGGCCCGAAATCTCGTGCTGCGTGTTTCGTGTCGCGAACCGAGATTTCGCGACACGAAACACGTGACACGAGAATTCCGGCCGCGATACGAGATTACGACCCCGAAGTATCGTATGGCGTCCCCGATACACGATGCGAGTGCACGATACGAGAGTCGCGACACGAAATGATACCAATAATTATCCTACCATCGAAACGATTCTCGTGTTCCTATTGGATAAGCGCCTGAAATAAGTGACTAGATATATTCCGTATCCGACCCCGTATCCGGTCAGTAAGGAACTGCGCATGCGTTGTAGTAGGGTTGCTACGCGACGACGTGACGACCATCGGATTGTTTATCAACAATGGCGTTTCTGTTTGCCGGTCATTAAGGAATGGCTATGTATTTTAAACAGAATAATTTGTTCTTGTTTTGTTTTGCTTTAATAGTGTTTTAGTAGGATAAAATCGTTATTAGGTGAGGTTTGGTCGGATACGGATTATATCTAGTCTCGGAGTCTGAATCCTCGGCTAGATATAATGCGTATCCGACCCAACCTCACCTAATAACTAATAAGCTTCGTACAATATTCATGTGTTTAAAAACGTGTTCTGTCTAAAAGATAATCGTGCGTTTAACCTAACAGGATGTTTTGTTAACAATGCTTTTATGATAAACCCGTGTTTATTGTACGAGAATACGGCCCTGGTTATGTTTCTTACCCCCTTCACAGAACTCGAACACTGCATCATTCTCGGCCCCGTCAGCAAATCGCTGCACCAGTATGTAATTGACGTCTATAGGGCTGCTGTCTTTCCACGAGGCTATATCCCCGGATGTCCCTCCCAGATGCAAGGTACCATCAGTTTTGTCAACGACCACGTACAAATCCACGAAGTCTGTACCACTCATTAGCAAATTGGGTGCCGAACTAACATCCACAGCTACCCCCGAGCGATGTATTCTGACATCGCCATTAACTTCCAAAACTTTAAAAAACACAATCAATCAATCAATCAATCAATCAATCAATCAATCAATCAATCAATCAATCAATCAATCAATCAATCAATCAATCAATCAATCAATCAATCAATCAATCAATCAATCAATCAATCAATCAATCAATCAATCAATCAATCAATCAATCAAACAATCAATCAATCAATCCTACGATTGGGGTAGTTAATATTTTTATCAACATGTCAATGGTTATGAGAAAGCTTTGTCTTTAACAGGAATTTTAAGTTGATCATTTATACATGTTTCCAGTATTCATGACGATGGTGATGAGTTATGTCATTTTTTATCTTTCTGCTGACGACATAGGTTAGGTACAAAATTGGTTTAATTAGAAAGTTCGGAATAAGTTTAAGACTGAACCAAAGTACAAAACTATATTGTTTTAGAATCCTTTTGTACTTTAATAGGAACAAATATTGCAGTCACACCAGTACACGATTTCAATTTTTTGAAACTTAAAACTGTCGTTTCCAAACATTAACATGTATATACTAGAATTTTTCACCCAATTCAAAACATACCAACCTATTATTATGTTGACATACTTCTTCACCACCGTTTTATTGTTCAACACATTATAGAAATTGAAATCGTCCACTATGTCCTGCTTCACATAGATGTTATACTTCCTTGTTAAAGTAGTTAACTGAGTAATACCTAAGTGACTTATATAAGTGTTACTTGGCTTTTATAAAGGAGAACTTGACATTACAAATAGTTACGCTAAACAAACTTTGTGATGAAAAAAAATCAGTGTGGAGACTGCAAAATGAAACATTATAAGAATAATAACATAACTTCCCACAAGAACCATTAATTTGAATAAAACAAATCAAAATCTCTGTTGGAGAAAAGGTTTTAAGCATTCAGCATTCCTATAAAATATTAAACTGATTTAGAAATACACTCTAATTACCAGGGGGTGGGGGATCTGTAAATTTGGGTTCAACTCACCGATTTGGTAATACAGGTCCGTAGAGGGATCGTCGATATACGAGGTTGTTGCGAGAAATAATGCAACGGGCGTGTCAGACTTGACCCGGAAGTATTTGGTGTTCCGGTACATGGCGTTCTCTTCACACTCCGGAAGAAAGGGAACTCCTTCCCAGGCATAGTTCGGTACCGGATCCATTGAAGGTAAACCGGTGGTTGTGATCTCGTAACGATTTGGGCACCAATTCTGTGCAGCTGTATAGGATCACAATTGATAAATGTATATGGTAAATGCACATATACTGTAACCTCCCAAGTCAAGACAAACAATCGTAAAATGTCTAAAACCCAGGAGCTTTTAGGGGTCCTAAGGCGAGCCCCTGAACTGAACCCGCCCACTTGGCGTGGATGATGTTTAAGTTAGAATTTGAATGTGCGCACTTTGCGTTTGGGTTTTACTCCTATCCTGTTACATACAAGTAATACCTACATGCAGGAATGATTAATTTTTAGTTAGTAGCAATTGAGAACACGCCAAAATTAGTACTTTAGAATGCTGAACTTTGCCTTAAAAATGCTGAAAACCCAGGAGCTTTCAGGTTTGCACCTGGACCCCATCCGCTGGTCGCTCACAGGGATATAAAGGCCGCCACTAGTACCACGCCATTTTGCGATATTTTGCGAAAACGATCGTGGTTATCACGAGATACGTATCGTTGAAAAATAATTTACACTGTTTTAACGAAATGCACTGTGGGATTGTGTTACCACCCTAAAATCAAAGAGGTCGCAAACCCGGTCGCAAACTTGCTTTTAATTGAGCCTAGCTATAACAAGCTAAAGTGACATCTCTGAATGCATAAACAAAGTGTGCAAAGGAGAAATTGTTGGGCACACTGGTGAAATGGTTTTACAACAAGTTTTGCTATCATTAATCAAACTGAACTCAAGTTAAATCACTTATTTATCGAGTAATAATATAATTGTTTACGCATTTTAATTGTTTAGATACAAAGTTAAATAAATCAAGGATACATTTATGATAGATAAATAAATAAAAAGAAAACTATAAACGCATGGGCGGCCTTTATAATTGATAAAAATTAATCATTAATCCACCATCAAGTTTAAAAAATAGAAAAATAAAAGGATAACAAGGAATATTCGAAAATCGAACCCGTGATTTCCGATTGCCAACGACATGGCCAACCTATGCACGCCACAGAGATCCACGACTATAATTGTGATAGTTTTATTATTTAACCATATCGATTTATTTATGACGAACGGATTTTTATTGTGCCATTTTTGCCAAATGTGTGTGTTTCTCTCGCACAAAATGTGTTTGTAATGTGATTATACTCCTTATTTTTAAAAGAACGGTACATTTTTTTGACATTTTCGAGAAAACAAATGGGGTAATTTATACGGTAAACGCCAACAGTGGTGTCCGTGTGGACAAGCATACAGATGATGCCGGCAGGCTAAGCAAATCCAGCATATAAAACAAAAGTGCTCCTAATGGGCTCGAACCCACAACCTTTCGCTCCCAAGACGACGTTCTATCCACTACACTAACCGTGCTAATTGAAGTAAATTCTTGCAAATACCGTTAAACTTCATCTATAAGCACCCATTGACTAATAGTTAATAAGCAGAGAATAGATAAAAAGGTATGAGCGCCCTCTTTTGATCTAGAGAAATTAGCACGAATTTGTTTAGTGTATTCGATATTCAATACTATAAAGTTGTATTACTATCTAAATAATTTCATGGACAGACGAATTGCTCAGTTGGTAAAGCGCCCGGTAAAGCGTCAACTTCAGTATCACGAGGTTGGTGGATCAATTCTCAACTACACCTTTTGCAATTTCTTTTGAAATCCAAGTGATATAGAAATTAATGCAAACTTGAATGTAAAATTATTACTCAATTATACTAGCTTTATTGTTATTTTTCAAAAAACAAGCGCATAATTAATTTGATTGTATAAAGTAATGATCTTAATAGTCCAACCTTTTTATAAGCTAAAACACATTTATACTACAAATTAACCACAGCAAAATGTATTCATTGGCTTATTTTAAATGTTTCACACAGTAATCTTAAACGTTTCCTTCATCATGATTTAAGGGCAAATTATGATGATGCATATTAGGTTGGTAGATCAAGTTAAGCAACAAAATGAAAGTAACTATGCAAACCACTATAATCCTGGTCTCACAGGATTATAATTGAATGGCTATTAAATCAATTTATTTTCAATAAGATAGAGGGCCGTCCATTTATACCGACCCATCAATCATACATGTAGTTGGTCGTGTGCCCTGAGTTGGGACCCCTTTGTGTGACATATGCTAAAAGTGGAAAAATCACATGGATTTTGCTTAAAACATTTTTAGCATTAAAACTATACATAGGAGTATAAGGAAAGTAATACATTTCCTGAAAGCATACACGTTTCTAAATCTCACAATGACAATGTCAAGGTCATTATACAGGGTGGGTAGATAATATATAGGGTGCAAACATCAAGAAATGCACTAAAAATACAAAATTTTCACTGGTCATTTACATACCTTGAAGATATAATTATAATTTATTAAGCTGCATAAATCAAAAGTATACACTAGTATTACAAAGAAAAATGTTGCCACCTTTGTCTTTAGTTATAAAGGATACCTTATACAGGGTGGTCAAAATTTGTAACAATTTAAGTATGTGAAAACGTATTTCTGAAATAAAGTTAACCGTTATCATAATTTAGTGTCATAATAAATTTTAAATTGACATTTATAATAATATTGCACCAAACACAAACATATGACCAATAATTACCATGTTATACAGGGTGTAACAAGTGAAAGGCACATGTATGATCGAGTCCTCAATCCACACGTTTCTTCACTTTTTGTTTTTATTTTGATGAAAGCAATGATAATGAAATGAAATAAAACACACATGAAATGATCATGTTACAATTAGAAATGTTGCCTAGATATACATACTAAATTTAATATGGCCAATAACATCATAGGCCTATACAGGGTGTCACAAAATGACGCACATGCGATCTAACGGAGCGCTTATTTTGAAACTGCCATAACAGATTTGAGCATGGGTAAAATAAATTAGTATTCGGGAATTGTGCAAGATGCAATGTAAGTACTTTTGTCGAACAATGATCAATAGACTATTAACAATGACACCATGGACTCAAAGCCCCCACCCCTTCCCATATCTCGCTAAGCGCCGTAAATCTTTCAAAATTGATAAAGATGTCACAAATTCTGGACAAATTTCAAGATTGCGCGCATGCAATATGCACACCGTATAGTATCGCTTGGGACATTTAACCACGAGATGTACACGCGGGCTTTTTGAACTCACTCGGCATGCATGCAGTAGAGCGTGCATACCTTGTAATTTGTAAGCTGTCATTTGTCTGGTTATAGCAAGGTAAACATACCACACGTACAGAATGTAAAGGGGCTCGTATCGCAATATTTATACTGTTTTATTCCATGAAGTGGTTAATTTATTTTAAGATATAATGCACAAGTGTATGAATTGTTATCAGTATAGATAAATCAATCGGTATACTTCTAATCGGTACAACAGCCAACCTCTCTGAAATTCTATCTAGCATGTATCGTCAATGGGTGATGTAAATGAAGTATTTATTGCGTGTCTGTGAGATTAGCTCCTCACTGCGATTCCTCCTCCTCCTCCCCAATACTCCTGTTTACTCCTCAACGGTACACATCAGCCCGATCTCTCTGACATTCAATCTAGCTAGCATGTATATTGATAATCAATAAGTGAAGTGAATGAAGTATTTCATAGCTTGTCTAGAGATTGGCGCTGTGTGTGTGTATGGGAATGGCTCCTCAATCCTGTTCCTCCGATTCCTCCCCCTCCTCCCCAAGCACCCGTTGATCAATTATTTGCTCCCAATTAAAACTGAAATAATTAAGACATTATTTTGTGGATGGTATGGAAAGAATATTTATTGTGCTTTGTAATGACACCAAATTTGTTATTTTATGACGAGAAATATAGAAACGGTGATAATATAAACATCATTAACAGTGTAAAAATGTCACACCTCCTCAAAATACGGGGTTCCAATTCGTGGCACACGACCAGTTATAAAACAGTATCTGACATAGCACTCCCGTTTAGATCAATTGGTAAAGCCGACAGTTTGGGATCGCAGGTTCCAGATGACAATTCCTGGTTCGAATCTCACTTCAAGACTTCTTCTTTTGGAAAGTTTATAAATATTTACGGTGTATATCAAATTCTTATCTTTGTTTTTACCATGAATAAATAGTGAATCTATCTTCGTCTTTAATGTGGGTTTTCACTCTTTTTTTTCCTCTCTTTCTACTATTTTTAATTTTAATTTTAATGTTATCACAATCGTTTATAAATAATACAAACATTTAAATCAACCTCAACGACTTAGTATTTTTGTGAAGACATGCATGGATGGAGTACAATGAGACAATACGTTGATTACAATTCACTGCTTTTCAGTTCAGCTACTTATGGTATTTTGTTAAGTTGTGGTTTTTGTGAGTAGTTGGCCATTGTTGGTTCTAGATGACAATTCCTAATTGAGTTTATAGAGACACATACATGTACATGTACATGTATATGGTTCACAGTTGATCGATCGATACAAGCATGTAGCATGTCTAAAACTAATCCGTTATAAATCAATAACACGTGGCCACTATACTACCATTTACATGAATGTAATGCATGACCTTCAATACCACGTGAGCTGCTCAAACTATGACATGTTCATTAGGCGTGCAATTTAAAGGCAATCCGTCAAACGTGTGTATTATAGTTCCGAAAAACTTAAACAGACTTAAAAAGATGGATGGTGCCGTAAATAAGTCCTTCGCGTGATTTCTTTTATTATTTTCCACTCAGTTTTGTTTTATTTGTTTTGTGCTTTGTGTTTCTCCAAGAATAGGTATGGCACAAACGTGTAATATCGCGTTTCGAATCAATGAGAACAACAGGCAAACAGTCAAAACGTTATTGACTGGCCATGGCTTGCGTGTCCAGTTTGATTAAATTTTGTTTCATTTAAAAAATATATATATAAAAAAACCAACGTAAAAGATAGATTCCTTGTTCATTCATGATAAAAAATAAAACACTGTCAAGAATTTGAAAATTATGACCTTTCCAAAAGAAGAAGTCTTGAAGTGAGATTCGAACCAGGAATTGTCATCTGGAACCTGCGATCCCAAACTGTCGGCTTTACCAATTGATCTAAACGGGAGTGCTATGTCAGATACTGTTTTATAACTACATGTATGATTGATGGGTCGGTATAAATAGACGGCCCTCTATCTTATTGAAAATAAATTGATTTAATAGCCATTCAATTATAATCCTGTGAGACCAGGATTATAGTGGTTTGCATAGTTACTTTCATTTTGTTGCTTAACTTGATCTACCAACCTAATATGCATCATCATAATTTGCCCTTAAATCATGATGAAGGAAACGTTTAAGATTACTGTGTGAAACATTTAAAATAAGCCAATGAATACATTTTGCTGTGGTTAATTTGTAGTATAAATGTGTTTTAGCTTATAAAAAGGTTGGACTATTAAGATCATTACTTTATACAATCAAATTAATTATGCGCTTGTTTTTTGAAAAATAACAATAAAGCTAGTATAATTGAGTAATAATTTTACATTCAAGTTTGCATTAATTTCTATATCACTTGGATTTCAAAAGAAATTGCAAAAGGTGTAGTTGAGAATTGATCCACCAACCTCGTGATACTGAAGTTGACGCTTTACCGGGCGCTTTACCAACTGAGCAATTCGTCTGTCCATGAAATTATTTAGATAGTAATACAACTTTATAGTATTGAATATCGAATACACTAAACAAATTCGTGCTAATTTCTCTAGATCAAAAGAGGGCGCTCATACCTTTTTATCTATTCTCTGCTTATTAACTATTAGTCAATGGGTGCTTATAGATGAAGTTTAACGGTAATTTATTTATATCATGGGTCATGGGTTAATGCACTGTGTTAAATTCTCATTCCCACGCTTCCCGGCCGCCACTCTGTTCAAAGGCACAAAAAAGTTGACTTGTTTTATGCTTTTTTTGCAATTCTGAGGTGTGCAGTTCGATTTTCTTTCTCGAATTGTTTAGAAAACCATCCATTTTAGAACATCTGAAATTTAAAATGAACTGCACACCTGGGAAAGTATGATGCCAAGGGCATATTTTTTGCACGTAAATCCAATACAAGAGTTCTGAAAATCGACAAAAATATGACGTCATAACCATTGCTTCGGGACAAAATGGCGCGGTACCCCACCACCCCTAGGCCGCCACCGCCACCACCGCCAACGCCACCACCCCTGAATTTTGAAATATAATCAATCATATCTCAGCCAAACAGTCATATAAACACCTGATTTATTCACACAATGTAGCTAGATAAAGAGGCTTTCGAATGACACGTTAATCATAACTCAACCACTTTTAGTTGTTGAGTCAATAGAGAGAGATGGATTATTCGTAACCAAAAATGCAACACAGTATTGGTGGTGGTGAGTTCAAGACACATGGCCTTATAGCCATTTTCCTTTGTTATTTATCCATTGTATTTCTTTTGTTCCTAATTCACTGATCATGTCATTACATCTGGTAACTGGCCACTTCAAAGATATCAGGCCCCTAGAAATCCTGTTATCTTTCAAGTGGAATGATATTAACGGTCTCAGGAATTTCTAGAAACACATTTGCAATGATTATCTAATTATACATGCTACTGAGTTTGTTTGTATTGTACACCTATGAGAAACACATTGCATTGATAGTGACAAATAACAGTGCATACATTTTCTATTTTGGGCAAACTCAGTGAATATAGGGAAATCAGTTGCAACATTTTTTTAATTTTTATTAAAACGGAAATTATATTCTAAATAAATAGGACTTCCCCTTCAAGATGAGCATATGTTGTATTTGTTTTCTTGATATCTCGGTATACCGTATATGGGTTGGCCCAAGCGAACAAAACAAAACGTTATTTTCACGCTTGGCTTCTGACTGATATATCCCTAATATTTCTTCCATATATTCTGAATGATACACTGAGCCGAAAAGAAACTTATGAAATGTTAACAGATCGCAAAATAAAATTCTGTGCATGAAAATGTACCAAATTTGGATACAATATTACTGCAATGTATTGCTTCAAATGGCAGTCAAAAACCAATTGTTTGCTTCAATGACACAAGAGAAATGTGCACTGACTCAGACAACGTCGTGCATCACAGGTCACAGCAAACAATTTCAGCAACATAAAGTTAAAAACATTTCAGAGAGTCAAAACAAACTCATATCCAAACAAACAATGAAGTCATTAATAACGGGTATGTCCACCTCCAGCTTGCAGGCAAGCTGTGCATCTCCTTCTCATGCTTCCAATCAAGTTCCTGATGGTAGCCTGGGGAACATTGTTCCATTCTTCCTGTAGTGCTGCAATAAGTGTTTGTCTATTGACAGGTGGATTGTCTCTTCTTGATACACGTCATCCAAGCTCATCCCATATGAACTTCAAAATTCCATCGTGCATCGAATTAACTTTGAAATTGACTTCTGTGATCTCAATGGTCAAGATGGGCGCAAACGCTTGACAATTTGGACTCACTTTGTTGGTACTTTCACTGAATTTCAAATGTAGCTAAAGGGTTATTAATATTCAGTACTAAAGATGGAAGCGTTTTTTTCTTCAAAAATCACCAAAACGTTACCTGTCACTCTGACCAACACCCTTGCCCATGATATTTTTTTTAACCATGACGCGTGCTCATTTCATATTGTCAATATGTATTGCTTTGCTTTCTTTCCACGTTTCGAGACTACACCATAAATTCGTATACCAAAACACGTCCCTCAGTCCAACACCCTTCCATTTCTTAATCACTGCTCATCTGCTATAAAAACACCAGCCATATTATATATATATATATATATAAAATTATAACGAGGGTAAAACCATCCAATGGAAAAGTGCTCAACCCTAAAGGGGAGCCTTAGTAAACAAAAATTTAAGATTTGATTTTACATTGCTTTACAGTACTGTTTCGTGGGGGCCTGAGAACAGACCCTCACTCCTCAGAAGCTAGATGTTTAATGGTAGTGTCACACAATGGTACATATTATAATACATGTTCACAGAAAGTGATTAATATATGTCAAAGATTATGTCAAACAAGTCAAGTGGAGAAAGTCATGGTAATGTCAAAAGTCAAGTGAAGAATAAATCCATTGTTGTGTTAAAAAGTCAATTGCAGACTATATCCATGGTTACGTGTATGTCAAATGTCAAGTGATTAGGCCAAGCATAAATAAATAACATGTTTATCGTCCCCACCGATTATTTATAATAATATAATATTGTGTTGTTATTTTTCGTTTCTAAAATAACAATTATAACAATTGATAAAGACGACCAGCATGCCATTCACCATATTTGGCCTTATAAATTCATCTATTGGTATAATTGCTCAACAAGTGTTTTTTTCTGTGTCGACAAGCACTGGTGAGTTCATTTCTTTTGTTGAGCGAAGAGAGGTGTGGTTTATGTATAATGAAGAATTCTTAATGAATGCACTCTCTTGTTGCAATTGTCCTTCGTGAAACTGATCATTTGGCCATTTAAAAATATTTCTTATTTTAACTTATTTTAATTCTAAGCTTTTGGTACGGTTCAATTGTGGTTTTTAGTTTTTACTATTATCTCATGGTGTTAGTTTTTAAAATATGCTTTTTACTCTGTATGTATATTTTGTAGATTTAAAATGATAGTTGTATTTCGCTTTGGTACTTGTACTCTTTAGTTCTTTTGTTGTAAAGCTTTGGGTTTCTCTCACTAAAGTAAGGCGCTCTATAAGTGTGTATTATTATTATTATATTATCATCATTATCAATTATCATGTTTTCTTTTAGCATTTTGTAACCTTAGTGGATTTCTAAAATGTCATAGTTCATATATATTGACCAAGATAAACAAATAAATTAACCACTATCAGATTTCAATGACTGCAGATCATTTTTGAGCCCCCCTTTTAAAATAACGACCTAACGTATGTTGTATACACAAGTAGGAACATAATACAGTGTAGTATTTCTATTCCTCTGGACAGTAACCTGTCTTTTTTACGCGCGTTTTTATCGTAACAATTGCCTGAAATTAGTTTAATTTGTTCTGAATTAGATATTTCAGACCAATTTTAAGCTCATTTTCGATTGTTTTTGGATCAAAAGACATTTCATCTCAGACATTTATCCAGAGATGAATTGGAAAGTCATTTTTACGATTTGGTAAAAATTGCGTTGATAATAAAGCTCAAATTTAGAAAAGGATAGGTCAAAGAATGGTATAAAACCAGTTTACCCAAATTCACTTTAATCCGTTTTAATACGGAATAAAGCAACATTCACTGAATAAAATGATTTTTAAACAAATCAACTTTTTTTTCTCACTCAACTCATGTACGAAAATAAAATGCCCCCCCGGGCCGCGATGTCCGTTACCGTAAACAACATTTTATACCTGACGGAGTAAAGCGCATCACATGTACATCACATGTACATTGTACAGCAATACATTTATACAGTGAGTATGTACGGTTAATCAATTCGCCCCCCGTGCCACAGCCTGAGTACACTATACAGATTTCATAAAACGGTACAACTCCGATGGGTATAGGGTAGGAAAGTAGGAACTACACAGCCACAGCTACCCAACTACAATGATACTTTGGTCGAGAAGACACCTATCACAAATGACCTTGTCGGAGGCAGTCAACTATTGCGCTGTAAAGCGTGCGATGGTGACCACGAAAAACAACACCCACTGGCACCGCGTACTAGTATCATGCTTAAGGGGCTTTATTAGCCGGGTCTAGATTTCGTATACAATTATATGTTTTAGCCTTTGGTCTGAAGATTCTGGAAGTGGAACTGAAATTTGTATTTCAGACATTAGGTTGCCGAGATATGTTATGTCAACGTGGCATAAAACCAACAAACTTTGGCAACAACTTTATTTTTTATTTTTTTATTATTTTCAATTCTAGTTGCCAGGTAATTTCCTAATTGTGTATGCATAATATGCAAAGTAAAGTTTGCGGGTAGATGAGATGAGCTATGATGATGTGATAAACATTTTACCATTTTGTGTTTTTATCAAGAAAGAGGCTATTTTTCGAGGGCAAATAGTAGCATACTCAGGAATTAAATCATTGTCAAAGTGGCTCTAAGCCCCTGAAGTTATTCGTTGTTATATACAACAACAAAAATTACAACGCACCTTTAGGTGATCGTAACTTCCTACATAAGTATCTGAATTCTACAAATCAAACGTCAAAGTAAAGTCAAATGAGTTGTCTACGAATGAAAGAAAACCGCGTTTAGATCGGCTCAGTAGTTATGGAGAAATGTGCGATTACGTAAGAGTAGTCACGAAACACTCCCATCCAAGTTTGACTAATTTACAGATTTTCACTGTTCACTGGCGTGGATGGTTATTTACGCATTAATTAGCCAGCACTGTTGAATACTATTATTCGTGTTCTAAGACTAGAGTACTGATTAATTAATCATAACACCAATAACAATCATAATAGCACATACACAGCCAGTCCAGAGTTCCACAAAATTCACTTATTGTACAGCTTCAGAGTGCTGTAAATTTGACATCGTAAATAACCTGATTAATTATATCTCAACTTGGTGCGTTGTGTGTGTTTAGTAGATGATTGGTTATCTTGATCAGTGTTGCTTGAATCAAAACTTCTAAGTTCTTCTAAGTTCTATCAGTAATTAGTAATCTTGAACTAGGTTAATAACGGCAATGTTCAGATTTACTATCATTACGTAATAAAGATATTGAAGTTATCGTGCAAATTACCTTGACAACTTTTATGATCATTATTATTTAAACATTGTTCTTATCCTGCATATTATTTGGTTTTAAAGAAACTAGAACAAGAAAAAACATGTTAATAAATGTTATATTCGAGAGAGAAGTATTGATTGATTTCTTGTCTCTGCTGTCTGAATCACTCAATATGAGCAAACTTGGATGGGAGTGTTCCCTGACTAATGTTACATACTTGCTCATTTCTCCGTAATCACTGAACCGAATCGAATCCAGTTTTCTTTAAATTATGGCCAACCTCTTTGTCTTTATTTTGTCATTTGAATTGTTCAATTCCGACACTTATTCAGAAAGTAACGATCCTCTGAAGGTGCGTTGTAATTTTTGTTGAGACACCCTGTAGTAAAACGAGGTGCCATTATTCGGGTTGATATATTTCTCTTAACTAGGTGCACTTCCCACTCACCCCGCACTCACATACTCACACTTTTTTCATTGAACTCAATTGAACCATTTCGGGGGCCCTTAAGGGTAAAACGCAACACAAATTTGACAGTGGTTCTTTAAGTAATGAGGCGTGTAGTTAACAGTATATTAGTTTATCAGAACCACTTGTATTGTCCAAAACTATTGATCATGATATTCGTTTTGATAGCACGCCTATTTGAGTGTAACTTCATCGATGAAGACCTTTTTCAAGGTCGCAAAATTAAATTCCTAAATTAGTTTTTTAGTTTACGTATCAATACATTTCACGGTGAACATATTGTCTTAATTGAATTTTGAAATGAAAAGCAAATGGAAAAGTAAACCTTTAAAATTAACCTTTGAATTAAACTCGACATTTTACATTTTTATAACATACCACGTTTGACCACAGGACCTTTACAAAGTTTTCCTTATTTAGGCACAGATACCGTCAAATATTGAGCGTTCCGTTGGCACCAGTGATTAACTACTACCACACGCCTATGTGCGGTCGTAGTTCTAAATTTTACGAAAATAATATAAATCATGATAACAAAGCGACCACAATACATGTACATATGTACAGTCCTCAAATAAAGTAACTGACCAGGTAATAAATATCCTCTTAATTACAAAACTATAGCCCCTACGTAGAAATATTAATTTATATACATTTGTAAAGAAATTTCTTCTCTTTAATTTAAAACGGTACACGTGAAGATTGACTAAATATTAACAAAGCTATGTGAACGAAATCAAAACAAAGTCCGTTTTTCATTTTAGCATTTGGTTCGTTTACACGCAGCCACGGTGATACAATAAGCATGTTTAGTTTAACTGGTAGCGACAACTCACCGGTCGAAGATGAGGATGAGTATTGGGGATGCTTCAATTGATCGATGCAGCCCATAATAATAATAAAATATAAATAAAAACTGCACTTTGGTTCATTTTCTCCGGGCTAGCGTACTTAATCGTTAACCGATCTTCACTTGTATAGAAATGTCTTTATACAATGTCAACTGTAATTTAATATTTTTACGTAGGAACTATAGTTATGGGTTTAAGAGTATATCTTTTACTTGGACAGTTACTTTTTGGGGCGGAGGCAACGGCCTCGCCTCTATTATAAGTAGATATTGCCCTTTTGGGAAAACGACATCTTACCTACGGTTTACACGCGACAATAAATCCCTTACGTCTCACGTATGTCACAATACATAAAAACAGATCCTTCCTTTAGCGTATTCATATTACCAAAGAGTGTGTCCTGACCTATTTCAATTAAAACTGGTTCAATCAGTATTAAACAGTTCATGGAATTGGGCTACTTTTTGGATAGGGGCCGAGACTTTTAGATGACATTTGGGATGCGGTTATAGCAACACTACATATCTGATCAAATAACAGTGTTTACACAGCCTTCATTGACTGTCAAAATACTTTATAAAAAAATGAAACGCTTTTTATTGTTTTAGGAAAGTTTTAAAGGCAAAATAGGAAAAAACGTGGCTTTATTGATATAGTTACCCCTTTGAACGGTAGAAATCGGATGGATATTAATGAAGTTATCGAATACCAATATTTTTTTCAGTACGTGCAAAGGGTATATTTTGCGACGTTATTTGTTCACGATATGTTTCCTCTGTTATGTGCACGATGGAGCATAGCGTTCACAAAAACAAGCAAACAAATGTAATATCGCAACAACCCTGACAACAGCCCCAAAACATCACTCTTGATTTTCAAGCCAATTTCTTTATTCGTATTTTTTAACTCAATTAAATATGTATCAACATAATAGTTAATACTATGTACATGTACAACAAGTTCGTTTCGAGTTTATTATATTTATCAATTTACACAGGAGGCCCTCCAGTGTTCCCATTGCGTATGCATTACATCATCGTTTTGTATCGTATACGCTTGTTGGGCCATGTTGGGCCACTTGATGACCCATGCGATGCCGCTACATCACGCTATGTGTTTGATAGCAAATTGAATTTGATAGAATTCGTATTTTCTTTGGGTGTTGAGTTACCATTTTACCTACAATCAAGGAAAATAACAGTTGGCACACTTGATACAATTTAATACATCTATCACTGTGCTCACAATAGAGAACCGACTTGGGACATAGCACTCTTTAATAGCACGCAGAGGTCTCCCCCTCTCTCTCATCCTTCCCCACCCTCCATCAATCAATGTTGAGAGAGCTGCCAAAGCTTCTGATGACATGTGGCTCGGATCAACATTGCCTCGGGGGAGAGGGGCACTTTTTTTCCTTAATTGGGACAAAGTGTGCCAACCTTTTTTTCCTTGATTGTCTGAGCGAAATGCTAAATTCACCATCTGAAATCAGTCTTTTGGCTATATCTTTCAAACAAAATGTCGGATTGTGATCAGATTTCGCCCAATTATTCACAGGAATATTGTTAATATTTCCTGAAATTGACACATATGCATCAAGTCATTTAGGGATTGGTCACTCAATACTAACGTAGCATATACGTAAAAACATGTTATTTCAGAGTTGACAAAATGTATAAAAAATTTAACCTAATAAAGTGCCTAAATATATGTGTCTAAATCAGTCTTTTTGTACTTATAAAGGTATCACAAAAGTGTTGCATGTTTTGTTTTGACAATAAACCAAAGTTGTCAAGCCATGCGTACACCGTAATAATACGCCTATATCTTTTTTAAAAACGAGTAAATCAGCAATGATTGTTGAATAACATGATTAATATACTTTCCACGCGGCAAGCAGCTGCAGACGACATTCCAAAATGTCACCAATTGTTTCAAAAATGTCAAGATTATTGAATTTCATCACCATATTTGGAATCACCTTGACAAATGCATTAAAATAAGTACAAACATTCCTAGTATTGGTGCAGTAACCCTTGTGATAGACTTTGAAAGTTGAGAAAGGTTTCTGAAAAATCTGTTTTGTGTACGGTAAAAATAATAGCCGCGTGGAAAGTGTTATATACAGCAAAACATTAACAAAATCAAGAACGTTATTATCATTCAACAAATATATAGATGACATAATGATAGTGGCGATCAAAAACAATAATGGATATTATGATCGTTAGACATATTAAGAAAATGAAATAAATGAAGATCGTTTATCAAACAGAAGTTTGGACATGGAATCGAACCCAGGACAAATGCGTGCAAGTTTCACGGCAGAACCATTACACCAAACGGTTTGTATGCATGCTGCAACTGACTTTTACTTGATCAATGCACGTGTATTGTCATTGCGCAATGGTGATTCATTGCCAACATTTCACCATGAAAAATGATCAAATGTGACATTATTACGACATGCCGAACTGTTTTTTCCATGGATAGTTGATTAGTGGACCAAAACCCGTCTTATAGACCATTTTAAAGAAAATAGGAATCACTGCATACCTACTTCCGAACGGTTCACCACCGATGAAATAAAATAAATCTATAGTGTCAGATATTTATTATTTCAACACGGTGAACCGTTGAAACATACATATGATGCGACTCATTTCTTCACATAAATAGCCTTTAAGTTTAAAATAAGTTCAATATACACTAATCCATTGAAAAAACAATTCTGCATTTCATAATAATGACAAAATCAGATGATTTGTGACGGTGATCCGTTGAGAATGAATCACCATTCATATACATGACTTTTATAAGTAGTATATAATTGACACGCAATAACAGATCAAGCCCGTCTAGTGTAGCGGTTAGCTATTGGGCTTTGAGTTCTGGTGGACCGGGTTCGAATCTCGGGAAGGTATTTTATTTTGTTTAATTTGCTTTTAATGGTTGATTGATTGATTTTTTAAATTTAATTGATTGATAATTTAGACCCACATTTAACGCTGTTTCTTAAATCATGGTCACGGTATCTTACATAATTATAAGCCTACATTATTATGGTACCAAAAGGATGCACACGATGTTCACAGTTTTCTAAGAATTTATGTAAATGAATCGATTCTTTTTCATATGTAACTAACAGGGATTAGTTTGTTAATTTGTTATACTGATGTTTTTATAAAATGCATTGAATTCAGGACGTACTTATATCTTAATAATAATGTTAACCGAATGAAAAACTTTAAAAATAAAAACATGACTTTTCTAATCCTTATACACATGTAGTAAAATGCGTGTGAACAGTCATTTCAAAATGATTTTTCGTTCTTCTATCTTATATAGATAGGGCTTCTTCTTCATGTTGCATTCTTTTGTAAGTGACTTTATTTATTTCCCATAATGGCATTTTGTAATGCCACGAAAACATAACATGTCATTGTCTCCTTAATTGCTATCTTCTGAAGAAAGTAATATTTACACGACCCATACTAATTGCCTATTATTATAGACCTATAGCCCCAAACAGTTATCATACATAGGGCTTAGTATTTAATGAGCAGTCCTTAATACACTGTTGTGTGAACTTATATGCCGTTTGTCAAATGTTGAATATAAATAAATTATTGAATACACCAAATATAATTGTGCTTCAACATTTTGTTTTAAATCCATTAGGATAAATTGTAAACAAATAACATGTTTTTACGTATATGCAACCATAGTACTGAGTGACCAATCCTTAAATGACTTGACTCATACGCGTCAATTTCAGGAAATATTAACACTACTCCTGTGAATAATTTGGCGAAATCTGATCACAATCCGACATTCCGTTTGGAAGTTATAGGCAAAAGACTGATATCAGATGGTGAATTTAGAATTTCGCTCAGACAATCAAGGAAAATAATAGTTGGCACACTTGATACAATTTAATACAACTATCACTGTGCTCACAATAGAGAACCGACTTGGGACATATCACTCTTTAACAGCACGCAGAGGTCTCCCCCTCTCTCTCATCCTTCCCCACCCTCCATCAATCAATGTTGAGAGAGCTGCCAAAGCTTCTGATGACATGTGGCTCGGATCAACATTGCCTCGGGGGAGAGGGGCACTTTTTTTCCTTAATTGGGACAAAGTGTGCCAACCTTTTTTTCCTTGATTGTAGCTAGTAAATATTCAACCAATCACAGGAACTGTACTAACCAATTCAGAAGAGACTTGGCTATCGGACTACCTAACTCCTGGAAAATACAATCGTTTCTGATAATGGTCTACTAGCATGTTTTTCAGGATTAATTAGATACCAAATTGATGTTATATGATGATCGAGAAAGCGAGCAAATAAGGAAATTAGTGCGACATGTTGAAATATATTTTCAGTCAAGTCAGTGCTTTGATACGCGCCGCAACACACGCATCTCCCATTGGCCATGTTCCAGCTTTGTCTACGTTTTGTGGTCTTGAAACTTATACTTTTTCAGGTATTTTGACCACACACAAGAAGCAACTGGCATCATGGAAGTAAGCTCATTTTTAAAAGCTAAAATGGTTATAAAATTGTTTCTATGGGAGCAGTGGCGTAGCTAGATTATTCATATGGGGGGTGGGGGGGGGGGGGGGGGGGGCGAGAAATGAAAAGTGAACCAACACGATTTTTGTGAGTCTAGAAATGCGGGCGTAGGGCGCGATTATTATTTTTACTTTACACCTACACCTATTTTTGGCATGATTGAGGTACATTTAGGCTCTAAACAAGCTTGTAGCGCGCGAAAAAAATCATCTGTGTACTTTTGACCATTATAATTCCATGATTCCTCTGGTCAAATAAACCAACAGTGCCAATCTCAACCGACACGACGTCAATATTGGGGGGGGGGGGGGGGGGGGGGGTGGGGGGATTTGACAAGGTTACACTATCCATGTTAACTAACTACTGTCAGTCCCTAAGTGACAGGTGTGTAACCATTTCTATGTGGTAAAGTCTGACAACGTTGTAGGCCAGCTTTAAGTTGTAACACACTTGAATTCAAAAACCCTTTAATGTTCTTACTCGTTAACATCGTCCTGACTTTTTATAGTATTATTATTACAGGATTTAATGATTTCTATTCATGTTATATTGATAAATAACACTTATGACATAAGCACTATATGTGTTACCTATATCACACTCTGCTATCTGTTTTCTTCAAATTTATATGACCGCCCCTTTCCTTTTTAAAGGAATTTCTATTTGAGGACTTTATTTCAAAACGTGTGATATTGGTTCCTTGCCAATATTTTGAACACCAAAAAGCAATGTCACAGTTGACTGATACCAATTATTGAATATCGTTGATTTGATAAATGATCTATCATCAAAGGCGTATTGAACGATTGTCAAATTCAACAAAGCTTCCCATTTACAATAATCCTACAATAGGACTACTCTTTCTTTTTTTCGCACCAAACAATCCCACTACCACTTTCAGTGGGTATTTCCACAATAAGGATGAATATTAAATAACCATGACTCTTATAGTATTTGCCTAGGTAGCTGATAAATTATTTCATATGGATTCTAGGCGTGCTTAGCTTGAACGTAACAGGTTTTTGACGGGGGAGATTAGCGACCCCGTCATTTGAAACGACGTTTCTAAGTCGTAACCTTTTCACAAACCCCTAAAATTCGCGGCATTTGCTAATATTAATAACTTGCATTAATCATCTTCTGAAGCGATTTTGTTGTAAAATGTAATTGATATTGTTATAATATGAAGGTAAGAGGACACAGTAAGTTATTTCAGCTATTTGGATGCCATTTAGTAATATACTAAGCTATTTGGATGCTATTTTGTATTATATTATATGATTTAGTAATATACTGAGTCACTGAGTCCACGGCCTCTTTGTTCCGTGTTGCCTTGGTCTCGCAATTAGCCCAATGATTATGGCGAACCCTAGGTTACATCCCCCAGTCATCAATATTACCGTACGGACGCTAAAGCTGTACAAATATCGGAGCCTGCAAGATAGCGACATAAGAGGGCGGCTGAGAGTTACAGTCTAGGTGAACCCTTCAATATGATTAGCCCAATGATATGGCAACAACCCCTCGACCTTTGCCATGCGACACGAAAACAAGACTAGAAGTGACGTCATGATTATTACTTCTCCGAGATGCGCAGAACTCCGCCATTTTGTACACATTTTAAACCGACAGAAAAATTCTGCGCAAGTACGTGTAAACCAATGGGATTTTTAACTCTGGACGAAAGTGAAAATGAACCGCCGATATTTCAAGATTTACCATACTTTGTTTTAGTTATTTGAAGATGACACTCAATCTTTAGGTTTGGCTTTGATGGTACGTGATCAGAGATCAAGTAGGGGATCTTTTGGCGTAGCACTTTTTGCTACATATTTGTGCATTAGTGTTCAAAAGTGTGTCGTATTTCGTGATGCTACATTGGTTAAATCGAACGCTGCGTGGTGGTATGCACTATGCAGGTTATTACGGGGCTTGGGCTCTACTGTGGGTTGGGTTTGGGAATTCACGGAGAGTGAGACTTACGGGATACGGGTACCCGTGACACGCACGTATAGAATGACCCGTGTCACGTAAGAGAAAAAGCACGGGATAACTCAAGCCTACTTTCAACAGTCTTCTATCTCCCCCGTCCAGTTTTTTTTAAATACCTTGTTTTTGCTGTATTTGATAATTTCTTCTAAACCGTATATAACTCACTGTCTACTGTTGGAATCAAAATTCCCACACACACAGTAAGCATGGCAAGGGTTATTGTATGGCAGGTACATGGGCCAGTACAAACTTGGTGTCAATATATTTACATGAAATATCAGCCCAATAGTTTCAGCTTCAAATTGTTGCAGCCTCTTTACTGCAGCGAATGAATACAGAAGAGTGTGGGCGAATGTGAACGCAAGAAGCGAATTGTGCATCATATACGGGACGAGTGTGTGTGGCTAAAACCATGAGCGTGCGGACATAATCTCGCGCGTACATGTACGCTTGGATATACCTTTGCGCGTGCAGAGATCAAAACCAAATATTTCTTACTTACGATATAAACCATGTTGTTATTTGTTTTACTATACCTCATAAATATTGTCGGCATTACCGATTGCATAGACTGTTTGGTGCAGACTTACCATAATTCACTGGTATCTATTTTAAAATATCAAGAACCTTGGTACCAACAGATTTTCATTTCTCTCTAAATTACAAGATTCCCGCGCTATCGCAATTGACCAATTAAAATTCAATTATTAGCTAATGAATATTCATGAGGTGTAGTAATTGGCTATAATATAGCCAATTACTACACCTCATGAACTAGATATTATCTAGTTCATCGTTCATGACGAAAGAAATGGCCGAATTCCGCCTGTTTTAGTCTGGGAGCATGTCACATATGACTTGACCTCATAAAGTGTAGAAGGTTAGACCCTATTAAAGATATCTAAAATATTTTTTATTTTAGTAGGCGGCTACCGTTCAACAGCACTACTTAGATTGTGACTAACAGCTCACCAAATATCGCTTGGATTGAAGAGGTAATTGCACAACGACGTAAACAAGTTGGCCTTCTTGCTTGTCTATTGTCATTATTAAATAACTACGTGTTCCATACTGCTGTTCCATATCATTGGTTACCATTCATCTGTTCAAGGTCATTTTTGTATTTGATTAAAATACTGTAACAAGATTCTACCCACACCAGGCAGGTACTGGTACGGCATACTAACCGGTATCACCTAATCTGCTAATGGTAAAAAATAATTGAAAGGATTGAAATAGTGTTGACCTATATTGTTGTATTGAATCACTGCAATTGTTGTTGTTTGTAAAGCGTATCTTATTCAGTTCATCATCCGAAAAAAATAATTGAATGAAAAATATGACAAATATAAATTTGTAAACTGACTTCTTTATATTGTTGGGACGCTATTTACATCAAGGGGACTCGAGGAAGTTTTTTATTTGATTTTTTGATTTTTGTGAGTGGTGTAATTATTGAACTATTAATCAAATGCGTATAAAAGTCTTTGGAAAGGAAATGGATCAGAGAATCCAAATTTGGCGTCAGTTTTCACCAAAAATGTTAATTACTTTTTTGACCCAAAGTTTTTTTGACTTTTTTTTTGACCCAATCTAATATTTTTTGAAATGTTGGCCAAAAAGAACTTTTTTTTGTTTTTGGCACTTTTTAGTGAAAATTGTCATCCTGTTATGTACACTACATTCTGTATACCTTAACACTAAAAATGTCTTGAATTTGGACTTCAATAAAACGACGTGTAGGCACACAGTTAAACATGAAAATAGAGACTAAAGATCCACAGGACTGATTTTGGTTGTATGCAAAGGTACAAGGTTGTATAGGACCATGTGTCTTTTTACCATCGTCCTACTAAGGGGGGGGGGGGGGGGGGGGGGGGGGGCGGGCGGTGTTTGCTACTTTGTAGAAGAAGCACACTTTGCGAATCAATCCATATTCTAAATAGACTTCTGTAATTTAAGAACCAATTTCGGCTGGAGTAAGTGGTGCAAACACCTTAACCGCATTTTCTGCGACGTCTAAGGCCAATTTGTTTTTTTTGATTGTCCATAGATCACTTTTAAAAGTTGGGTAGGTCGGTCGGGATTTTTTTTTTCCTCACTTGCCCTTTTTTCAGTATCAAAAGTAAAATGAGATGTACTTGTTGTGGTAACCAAAACGGGGAACAAAATCTTTAATATTTTGATGAGTATTTTTATTTTCTCAACACTTGAAAAAAAAAAGGGAAAAAAATGATTTTAATTTTCGACTAATATTTGTGAAAAAATGAAATTTAATTTTCAAGAAAAGAAAAAAAATAAGTTTTTTGGGTCGGAATGATTTTTTGTTGGCCAAATGTGAAAAACTGTTTAGAACTCTATAGCAACCTATTTTAACCATCGTCCTACTAGGGGGGGGGGGGGGGTGGTGTTGGCTAGACTAGATTTATTTGTGGAAGAAGCACTTTGCGAATCAATCTATATTCTTAAAAGACTTCTGTAATTTTAGAACCAATTTCGGCTGGATTAAGTGGTGGAAAACACTTAGGGTCGTGTGCCTTGAGTTGGGACCCCTTTGTGTGACATATGCTAAAAATGGAAAAATCACAGGGATTTTGCTTAAAACATTTTTAGCATTAAAAACTATACATAGGAGTATAAGGAAAGTATACATTTCCTGAAAGCATATAAATTTCCAAATCTCACAATGACAATATCAAGGTCATTATACAGGGTGGGTAGATAATATATAGGGTGCAAACATCAAGAAATGCACTAAAAATATTACAAAAATACTGTTCATTAACATACCTTGAAGATAAAATTATATTTTTTTAAGCTGCATAATTCAAAAGTATACACTAGTATTACAAAGAAAAATGATGCCACTTTTGTCTTTAGTTATAAAGGATACCTTATACAGGGTGGTCAAAATTTGTAACACTATAAGTATGTGAAAACGTATTTCTGAAATAAAGTTAACTGTTATCAAAAGTTAGTGTCATAATAAATTTTAAATTGATGTTTTGTAATAATATTGCATCAAACACAAACATATGACCAATAATTACCATGTTATACAGGGTGTAACAAGCGAAATGCACATGTATGAACGAGTACTCAATCCACGCGTTTCTTCACTTTTTGATTTTATTTTGATGAACGCAATGATAATGAAATGAAATAAAGCACACATAAAATGAGCATGTTACAATTAGAAATGTTGCCTGGATATACATACTAAATTTAATATGTCCAATAACATCATATAGGCCTACAGGGTGTTACAAAATAAAGCACATGCGATCTAATGGAGCGCTTATTTTTGAAAACAATCTATTTCTTCAGTTTACCGCCATAACAAGTTTTGAGCATGGGTAAAATAAATTAGTATTCAGTAATTGTGCAAGATGCAATGTGGGTACTTTTGTCCGACAATGATCAACAGACTATTAACAATGACACCGATGGACTCAGCTCCCACCCCTTCCCACATCTCGCTACGCGCCGTAAATCTTTCAAAATTGATAAAGATGTCACAAATTCATGACACATTTCAAGATTACGCGCATGCAATATGCACACCGTATAGTATCGATTGGGACGTTAAAGCACGACACACTATAACTAGTCAGTATACTATCAGTAAAAAAATCTACTAGGCTCATACACCAATATTCATTACTTTACAATTTAAATACAACAAAACAATGTTCATTACTTGTACAAGTATAAAGCAAAAAAATAATATTCATGGGCATATTTAATTCACAAGAATAAACAATATAAAGTCATCACAATTATTAAAATATTAAAATAAATGTTGTTATAATTTTAAAAATAGTGAACAGAAGGTCAACCAATCTTGACCTCACAGCAGCGGTGAAGTCAAATCAATTTTACGACCATGCTCTTAATCCCCCATCAATAGGTGCTAATTGGGTTGTGAATAGACACTTGAGTGGATCAATACTAACTGCCATGGTGGGGGAGTATAGTGAGGGTTCATTTTCAACATTTAAAACACACAATTTTGAGCTTAAAGTCGACTGAATCTAAAAAAGTCGACCTATATGAGTAGCATAATCATCAAGAGGTGATATTAAACTTAATTTTGACTGACTCAGTTTTAAAATCGTACGATTAGTTAGCTCACAATAATTGGTTGAAAATTGGGGTCAATTGAGGTCATGAACATTTAGACAAAGCAGTCAGTAGAGGTGTGTCATTTTATTGCAAGTTGATTGGACAAACCTTTGCCTGTACAAAATGATTTTTTTATTGACTAGTTACACTGTGCACGAGTACACATGTACACGCGGGCTTTTTGAACTCACTCGGCATGCATGCAGTAGAGCGTGCATACCTTGTAATTTGTAAGCTGTCATTTGTATGGTTATAGCAAAGTAAACATACCACACGTACAGAAAATGTATACTGTTTCTCTCCATGAAGTGGTTAATTTATTTTAAGATATTATGCACAAGTGTATGAATTGTTATCAGTATAAATAAATCAATCGGTTTACTTCTAATCGGTACAAAACAGCCAATCTCTCTGACATTCTATCTATATAGCATGTATCGTCAATGAGTGATGTGAATGAAGTATTTCATTGCGTGTCTGCGAGATTAGCTCCTCACTGCGATTCCCCCTCCTCCTCCCCCCCCCCCAACACTCACTCCTCAACGGTACACATCAGCCCGATCTCTCTGACATTCCACCTAGCATGTATATTGATTATCAATAAGTGAAGTGAATGAAGTATTTCATAGCTTGTCTATAGAGATTGGCTCCTCCTCCGGTTCCTCCTTCTCCTCCCCAAGCACCCGTTGATCAATTATTTGCTCCCAATTAAAACTGAAATAATTAAGACATTATTTTGTGGATGGTATGGAAAGAATATTTATTGTGCTTTGTAATGACACCAAATTGGTTATTTTATGATTAGAAATATAGAAACGGTGATATCATAAACATCATAAACAGTGTAAAAATGTCACACCTCCTCAAAATACGGGGTTCCAATTCGTGGCACACGACCTTAAGTCTTTACATGACCCTAATAAAATCTATGAAATTTCAATTGAACAGAGGCCGAGGGCGATAGCACCTCGAGAAGTGTGCTTACAGATACGGATAGGGGGGGGGGGGGTGGGGTACCGCGCCATTTTGTCCCGAAGCAATGGTCATGACGTCATATTTTGGTCGATTTTCTGAACTTTTGTATTGGATTTACGTGCAAAATATATGCCCTTGGCAGCATACTTTCCCGGGTGTGTGGGTGCACTTTAAATTTCAGATGTTCTAAAATGGACGGATATCTAACCAATTTGATAAAAAAACACGATCCACACACCCCAGAATTGCAAAAAAAAGCATAAAATAAGTCCACTTTTTTTATGCCTTTGAACAGAGTGGCGGCCGGGATTGTAGAATTTAACACGTGCATTAACCCATGACCAATGATATAAATAAATTATTTGCGATGATGTTTTCCAATTAGCACGGTTAGTGTAATGGAAAGGAATTCGACTTAGGAGCGAAAGGTTGTGGGTTCGAGCCCCATTAGGAGCACTTTTTGTTTTATATGCTGGATTTGCTTAGCATCATCTGTATGCTTGCCCACGTGGACACCACACTGCTGGCGCTTACCATATCCAGTTACGCCATTTTTTTCCTCGAAAATGTCAAAAAAAATTACCGTTCTTTTAAAAATAAGAATTATAATCAAATTACAAACACATTTTGTGCGAGAGCAACACACACATTTGGCAAAAATGGCACAATAAAAATCCGTTCGTTATAAATAAATGGACATGGTTAAATAATAAAACTATCACAATTACAGTCGTGGATCTCTGTGGCGTGCGTAGGTTGGCCATGTCGTTGCCAATCGGAAATCATGAGTTCGATTGTTCCTTTTATTTTTCTATTTTTTAAACTTGATGGTAGATTAATGTAACATTATTGTTATGTCAATTTTTGTCAATTATAAATGCCGCCCATGCGTTTATAGTTTTCTTTTTATTTATTTATCTATCATAAATGTATCCTTGATTTATTTAACTTTGTATCTAAACAATTAAAATGCGTAAACAATTATATTATTGCTCGATAAATAGAGTGATTTAACTTGAGTTCAGTTTGATAATATGATAGCAAAACTTGTTGTAAAACCATTTTACCAGTGTGTCCAACAATTTCTCCTTTGCACACTTTGGTTACATTCAGAGATGTCACTTTTAGCTTGTTATAGCTAGGCTCAATTATAAGCAAGTTTGCGACCGGGTTTGAGACCTCTATGATTTTAGGCTGGTAACACAATCCCACAGTGCATTTCGTTAAAACAGTGTAAATTATTTTTCCACGATACGTATCACGTGATAACCACGATCGATTTTGCAAAATATTGCAAAATGGCGCGGTACCCCAGCCCCCCCTAAGATACGGAAAACCTTTGCGTCTCAGACACATACCACGAAATGTCGCCCTCTTGAGTATGACGGTACTGTTATATAGACGACGATGGCAACGGGAGTGCACCATTTTGAAATATTTTTAACAGTCATCGCCCGGTTAACGATGAAAATAATTTAAAAAATAGTATGTACAATGGAGTTGGTTAGCCAACAAATTCTTCTCATTATGATGAATTTGTCAAAATGATAAGATTAACATTCGCAATTACGTGTTATTCCAATACGAATTCAAAATTTATAATTCGCGTGGCCATCGTCGTTTGCTGTTATACACGGAACAATGTGCGCCATCTATAGTTGAATAATATTTCTATGTTTTAAAAGTACCCGCATCTTCTAAATGTAGTCTGGACGTACATGTATATAACAGAAATGCTACATTATTTTCTAACGGTCATTTCTTTCAGGAAGTTACAAGACGCCTAGAGGTTTATAATAACAGATGATATGTTATACGTCACTATGTTTTGATAACAACTCAGATTAATATTTTCTTCAAAAAAGTACATTATAGACTTTATAGAACAAAAACACACAAAAACTTCGTGATTACCTGCAAGACTTTCTAAAGTTAAGTTATAAAAATGCTTATCAATTTGCCATGATCTGAAAACGCAGCAGGCCATTTTTAGACACTGGACAATTAGGGGGATTCTTTCATTGATGAGAAAAGATCAATTCGTAATCAGAAGATTTGTGGGTACGGATAGGTACGAGTGTTAGCATTGTCAGGGTCCAAGACTTACACAGACTTTGATACGCAACGCAATGCGCAATGCGGCAATAAGCGACGCGGGCGTTGTGACGACGAAGCAACGCGGGAGACAGAAGAAACAAAACAAACGGAGAGGGAGAACGAAGGACGCTGGAAATCGGCACGGAAGGGCTGAGGGCCATGCCGGAAAACTTAATAGAAAGATACGGCACTGCGAGAGAAACTTATGTTGGCAGGATTATAATAGCTCATCCCTGTTGAATGAGATCGGAGAACTTAAGAATGTAATAGAAAGATACGGCACTGCGAGAAACTTCTGTTTTCGAATTAGCCAATATTATTAAAGCGTCAACGTAAAATATCGGAATGCATTATTACAACGCCGAGTTTTGACGATAATCGCGATGATATTGTGGCATACCTGATCAGATTTGAACGCCTAGCGCAGTATTGCAAATGGCCGCAAATGGCCGCAAGAAGCGTATAATTTGCCAAAACTGGTGGAATGTCTAAACAGTTGAATGCTGACGAGAAAGCAAGTTATTCTGCGCTGAAAATTGGGTAGACAGAAATAATGTCGGCAAACAGCGGCCGAATAAAATAAGGCCAGCGAAATGTGGAAAGCGTTTCACAAACGCAGGGGTTTCCGTGAATACAGGTCGGGCGGATTGCAATATTGATACAAGAGAAATTGTGGTAAATAGTAAGGCAAATGCCACGAATTGTTATAGAATGACGAAAGGTCGGAAAGCTAATACAATGCTGACGGATAATGATGATGATGATAGGTATGTTATTTTATGTAGTGGGTTTTAATGTACAGATTGTACATGTTGAAGATCCTAAACCAAGGAGAATTTGGTAAGGATTATAAAGATATTGTTGATGTTGTTAATGAAGAATATTTGGGTAGTGAGTTATCAGAGAGTAGGCTCCTATGTGTTCGGAAAAGGTTATGAGTGAAAATTTGGCCATGGATATGCAGGTGACTGTGAACAGTCGGGAACGTAAGTTGGTTAATGGGACAATTGGAGAGTCACATGTCAATGTATTGGAGGAAATGGCTTGTTTGAGTGACTTGGGAATAATTTATGGGGATGTTGATGCAAGTGGGAAAAAGCATGATGTGGATGTCAAGGTGCATTTTCCAGAGTCACAGTTGGATAATGTCATGGGGTGTCATGGGGTGTCATGATGTTGCTGGGCAGGAATCTGGAAATACGGAGAAATCCGTGGTTGCTTTTAGTCATATTTCCGTGAAAGGGAAGACTGAAAGTCAAGTAAACCAATTAGGGATTCTGGAAGATGTTGTGGATTCTGGGAGTGTAAGTACGAAGTTTCATTGTTCTGAAATAGGTGTAAAGATTGACAGAAATGATGTGTCTTATGTGGTGGCAGAGACCGTGGAAGAGAGCGAAACGATTAGAAACGCTTTGTGTGGAATGTCGGGGTAATAAAGTTGTGAGGGACGGTTGTGTGAGGTTTAAATAAATGCACAATCCTCGTTATGATTTGATATTGGTTGCGACCACTTGTTTTGAAATAAAGGTAATACAAGATAATTAAATCATTATTTTTAAATGTCACTCCGTCCCTTTTTCATCCTTGAAACAGTATACTCAGAATTTGAATTGGCCCTATCGACAAATAGCCCTGATCAGTCTTCTAAAATAATATAATATAATTAAATGCACAATCCTCTATATGCGTTAATATTGGTTGCGACCACTTGTTTTGCAACGGGTGTGTCAGACTTGACCCGGAAGTATTTGGCGTTCCGGTACATGGTGTTCTCTTCACACTCCGGAAGAAAGGGAACTCCTTCCCAGGCATAGTTCGGTACCGGTTGATTTTGAGGTATACCGGGGGCTGTGATCTCGTAACGATTTGGGCACCAATTCTGTGCAGCTGTATGGGATCACAATTGAGACATGTATCGGGTAAATACACTTACTGTTACCCCCCCCCCCCCCCCCCATTCAAGATAAACAACGTTTAAAATCATGAGCTTAGGACCCACCCACTTGGTGTGGATGGTGTTTAAGTTTGAATTTTAATGTGCACACTTTGCGTTTGGATTTTACTCCTGTTACATAATAGTAGGCATAGCACAATGCACACACACACAGTCTGACACACAACAACATTGAAGAGCTGTGTTGCAAAAGGGCCTACATCCACTTCTACCTGTTACTCATTTTGCATTATTGAATGGATGGCTATTCATATGTGGAATGTGGCTTGTATTGTTGGTGTCTCAATTGGCGTGCATGGATGCACTAATCCAAGGCATGAAGACAGCCATACGAATATTTGATTAATTCAATTATACAAAATGAGTAACATGTAGGAGTGGTCTGTAAGCCCTTTTGCAAAAGGCTCTTCATATAATGTATGCAGCTCCACTTTGAAAAACACCCTATATAAAATTGATTATCCTCACATTGGGCACTCCCTATTCCAAATATGGTAGACATGACCTTGAACTATATAACCTCGATTCAGGTATGAATAGCTATCATCTGTTTTTTTTAATTAGGACTGTTTTTACAAATTTCGATTTAAATTTAACCTAAACTGAGATATTGTACTAAACACTTCAGTTCATTTAGTGATAATATCAGATTTTGCATCCTTTGAGTGCCTAATGGGAGTAAAAGACTGATAATTTATAAGAAATAGAAACGCATGTAATTTACAAATGCAGCAATATTTGTCAATCAAATTGGATATGTTATATATCTATTACCGATCACTCTTATGATGAGAAAAAAATTGTCGGACATTGCTCATTTGCATATTAATGACTTGAATAGATAATTAGCTAATTTGCATATTGAATGAGCTTATGAAACTAAATTATAGTTTAAAAGATTGGGTATCAATCGGCCATTTTCGGAGTATTTCAAAACACCGTAACACAACAACGCATTGACCGATTGTCATAATTCTTTTTGGAAAATAAATCTTTCATTGCAATCTGTCATTTATACATGTTTTAATTGATTGTACAGCGTGTATCAAAAATAACGCAACACTTTTTGTCAAAAGCTGTACGGTCACAGTAAAAGACAAATCACTCTAAAACTTAGATATTCTGTTAGGTCTACTTATTGGCTATCACAACGATATCGATTATTTATTCGCTCAGATATTAAAGGTATAAGTAGAGAAGTGCAAAACACGTTTTACATCGTTCGTTCGTTCGTTCTGGATTTTCCTGTCCGATTATTAGTGTTATGGGTTAACAGTTTAATAACTATGTAACCTTAATGTCTGGAATGGTTTATCTTAATTTCCTTTGTTTGAGTAAGGTGGTACATAAAATCCTTGAATCGTGTAATCTGATAATCATTCGACCATTTTAATACGTCAATCACCCTTTTTCAGTTCTGAACCACCGTTTGCTATGATCGCCACATAATGTCTATGGCATGTATGGTACGTTCTTTCATAAATTAAAGTTCATAATCGATGCATCTTAAAACAAGGACAGCACTTTGAGGGTCGAGCAGCACCATAATGTCCCATTCTCATTCACAACAGACTAACAATGACTGATTCATACAAGACAATTACTACCTTTACTGGACCAATCCATTTGTTTATCTTTTGGATAGTGTGCCATACTGTTTTATTTATGACATTAACGAGAGAAAAAGAGAGAGGATTTGCAAACAGACTTTGTAATCTGGATTTTCAAGTCGTGTCATTAACTATCAACCAATTTATTACCAGATTTAATAAATATTGATATGATACTGTAAATAGCCAGACATTTGATACCTTTAACATGACATTTTCTTCTCAAAATGATGAGTTCGATTCCAATTATTTAAGTACAATGAGTTATAAAAGTGTCTTGCTAATATTCACCTGACAAGAAAATCAGGCATACAGGATAAACGATGTTAAACGTGTTTTGCACTTGTCTACGTGTATCGTTGATATCTCAGCGAATCAGTAATCGATGTCGCTGTAATTTGACTATGTGATAGCCAATAAGTACACCTAACAGAATATATAAATTTCAGAGTGATTTGTGATTTGCCGTAATCGGAGAGCTCGCGACAAAAAATGTTGCGTTTTTTGATACACCCTGTATGTGTGCTATGCCTAATAATAGTAATATCTATATGCAGGAATGTAGACACTGGGACGTAGGTCTGTATCAATCAATCTAGCACTCTCCATCTAGGGGATAGATGAAATGTGGCTTAAAATGAAGCTAATATATGCCTGATCAATATTTTACCTTATCCCACGTTCGTAGGTTGCACATTATGACCCTAGACCTCGATTTAGGGTCAAAGGTCACATGTGTTTCAATGGGAAGTCAAAAACTAAATTTAACATGGTAAAAAAACTAAAAAATGAGCTATTGACTATAAAAAGTATGTTATATTGTTGGGATAAGTGTTTTAAACAAAAAAGTCAATCACAACTTTGATCGTAGATCAATAGTTTTTGAACTGTGACCTTTTGAAAATTACAAGTTGGCCAAAATAGACCATTTTGGTCATATTTTCGCAAAATTGGCACAAAAATGACATGATATCATCATTAAAAAAATATTTTGACTCATTATGAATTGATAAACCATGTTATAATGTTGGTATATAGATGTACCTTACATTACAACACATTTCAAAAATCAATGGTATGTTGATGCCATGGCAACCAGCATTAATATCCTTCAAATCCTTTAAATTTGACTCAGATTTTACCCATTTTCGATGAATTTGAAGGATATTAAAGCTGTTTGCCATGGCATGCGGACACCATTGACTTTTGAAATGTCTTTTAATGTAAAGTTCATCTATAAACCAACATTATAACATGGTTTATCAATTCACATTGAGTCAAAATATTTTTTTAATGATGATAACATGTCATTTTTGTGCCAATTTTGCAAACAAATGACCAAAATGGCCTATTTTGGCCAACTTGTCTTTTTCAAAAGGTCACAGTTCAAAAACTATTGATCTACGATCAAAGTTGTGATTGACTTTTTTGTTTAAAACACTCATCCCAACAATATAATATACTTTTCATAGTCAATAGCTCATTTTTTAGTTTTTTTACCATGTTAAATTTAGTTTTTGACTTCCCATTGAAACACATGTGACCTTTGACCCTAAATCGAGGTCTAGGGTCATAATGTGCAACCTACGAACGTGGGATAAGGTAAAATATTGATCAGGCATATATTAGCTTCATTTTAAGCCACATTTCATCTATCCCCTAGATGGAGAGTGCTAGAATTGTTTTCTGAAGGAATAAAACATGCACGGCCTACAGTCTAATGATTGTTTTTTTAGTTAGTAGCATGTGATGAGAACATGCCATCATTACTGCTTCAGAATGCTGAATCTTTGCCTTGAAATGCTGAAAACCCAGGAGCTTTCAGGGGCTTTGCCCCAAGACTCCATCCGCTGGTCGTTTCACTCGCTTCGCTCACAGAGATACAACATTTGGCCTCCCCCATCAAACCAGTTCATGATACGCCCTTGGGTGTTAGGGCCTTTATATTTTATTATCAAATTTACCTGTGCAAACATGCACAGTTATGCCAATTTTGCTTTGGAAACTGCATTGAAAAGGGTATGCAGGTTTTCATTTTTCAAACTTTTCCCACGCCATTACAGTAGGAGTGGACATCCATCGCAATAGTCAGTGGTAAATTAAAACAAAATTTTCGATCAATATGGTCCAATCTGTGTGTAATGGGTATGGTTCATATATGGTTTTTTTTTTCTCTTTTCTTTTTTTTCTTCTCCAAAGATATGTGCCCTATTAATATTCATGTGAAAGAAATCAATAAATTAATATACCTTAATCTTACCTAGAACATGTACCGACTTATAAATCTAAAGGTCAATAAATATATTCTATGTCTAGTAACAAATGTTACGATGAATTCTATATATTCAATAATATAGTAGTATACCCGCTCGTCGCCCCGGCTGGCGTAATTTATAGTTTTAAGCGACACGCAAAGAGATCATTTTCCCGCCCGTTGCATAACATTAATCCTGAGAGGATTAAATTGAGCATCTTGGCAAGCAGTAGTCCAACAGTACTAAATTCCACGCAGTGGCATTAAAATATGTGACTCGATGACAGATTGATTAATAGAAGTATAATTGGCGTTGACTGGTAAAGCCTGAATATTGCTTGTAATTATCGCAAGCGGGTTAATTTACCAGACCTAATATCGGTGTATGTTTGGAATCAACATGAAGTATATTTGTCGAGGTATGGAGATGTTGGTTAGCTGGTGGTGAAGTTGAAACTACTGATGTGATGATGAAATGCAAAGTTGCAGACTAAACGTAAGTGGTATTTTATAAGCTTGGAAATTAAAGGGAGGATAAAATTATTGAATGCTGTATATAATATCCGTGAAAGGATTGGCCTTTTTAATTTTTTTCAAAATACGTGGGAATACCTTTTGGTTTCGTGTATCGTCAGTTTTGTATTCCGAATATTTAATTACAATGTCAGATTCGGAAATGTTCAATTTATGTGATGCGTGATATAAATAGGTGTAAATATTCATGTTGCCACTCGTGACGAAGCAAAAATTACATAGTTATTGTTAATATGGATATTTTGGCGGGAATATGTCAATGGAGTCATTATATAATTACATAATGAATATGCAAATCCTATTGTCTAGCCCCACCCAAAATCTGCAGTCCGTGAAATCTTTCATGAAGTTTCAGACTATTTTAATATGCTGATATAATCATTTTATATTTTTAAATACCAACAATTTGTCCAAAGTATTCACGGCACTTTTGGTTATGTGTCAAATATTTATTACAGTGAATACCACAGACGGGTTGGAGGTTTTGTCAAGTTCTATGATCTTCAAACACGCTACCGTGAGATAGTGAAAACGTTGAAGGGATGACTGAAACGGAATCTAAAATTGGATGATGGAATCCTTCTGAAAAACTGAATAAACAATTGTAAGGTGATTTAGCTACAATTTAAATAAGGAGATATAAGAACATTTACGTGAAGCTACAACGTACACACGGATGACGAAAGCCCATATGCAGTATCAGAGTTGTTTATGAAATAAAAAATACTTGTCATAATAATTAAGAACTGTAAAAACAATTATGCAAGTATAATCAACTCGTAAAATACGACCAATAGCCGCTATTACAACTATTGGATTACGTCTATCCACTCCATTCATCGGGACACGCATATCAATATCATATCTACAGTTTCAATATACTCGATGAGTAAATGACAATTATAAATAACCCTAGACGGATGAGCAAGATTCAATTTATAAATAAAGTAAAGTAAAATAAAAGAAAAGAATATTTCAATTGTGTGTGTTTTTGGTATATATAGTATTTAAAAGAGTATCAGGATAATAATTCCAGAACTCGGCAAGTAGCCTTGTATTGGTTGTTGGATGTGTATCAGCACAACAAGGGCTAACAACAAATACAATTTTTTTAAATTGTTGCAATTTAGATCTTGTTTCTTTAAAAGGATCATCTACATCAGATTTTATCAACTGCAATTTCTGCTTGAGATTGCATCAAAATGCATTAAAATATGTCATAAACCAATAAAACCCCCATGATTTTCACCCTCTGACCCTGGACCCCATTAGGGGACTTAGGCGGCCCCGGACCCCGGCCTATTGGTAAGGATCGACCGTATCCAGGATTCAGCCAGTGGCGGATCCAGGATGCCGGAGCCTGTCACCCTCCCCCTAATACAAAACGAAAGGGAAAAGAAAAAAGGAAAAAAGAGAAAAGAAAGATAAATAAAGGATAGAATGAAGGGAAAGAGAAAGGAAGAAGAGGGGACAAATACAAAAAGAGAAGAAAGGAGGGTGGGGGGGGGGGGGGGGGGGTACGAAAAATCAGGCGGGGAAGCATGCGAGGGACATAAGAACGTTTGGAGTTATTGGATGTCGGTCGAGATATATACCTGTACGTTGACGAGAAATCTGATATGATGGAGGTAACCAATATAACTATCGATATGCTTTTTTAAACCTTAAGTTTTTCAACATAACAATTTTAAATCAAGACTATACCAGTATGCACAATTTGTTTCTGGCATAGGCCTATATAAAAACAAAACAATATTGATTGGAAATAAAGGGATTGCTTTTCAATAAAATATCGGTGAAAAGTACACACCAAATCACACCAAATGGGTTCGAAAATTGAAGAAAAGAAAATCCAATTTTGAGGGGGCACATCTTCTCCTCTTCATCCTTCTTCTTGTCTTCTTCCTTCCTCCCCCTGTCCGCGCTTTTCAAACATCTTTTACTTTTTTATGACGTGCATTTGGAAATTACTCGCATGGCGGAGAGGAGGTAGCAAACACAATTACAAAGACCACAATTACAACTTAACAACGGACAAAGCTTCTATATAAGTTTATCATGCATTAATTTTTTTATTTAACGTTCAACTTACTCATATATTATAGCAAACAGCACCCAGCTTCTTGACTAATCATTTAATTAACATGAAGCGTACCAATCTGAGCTTTTGTGTAATATCAGAGGCGCCACCTGTTGTGTACATTATATAACATGGCCTAAATTATATTTGATAACCTCCAGGTGTGGCGAGTCAGCTCGAACTGCTGTCCACGTATACGAAATTAAGATTCGTACACGGCGGGACCAAGTGTTGCCAGTTCAGCTATTCGCGCCTTAAATAATAAATACTGTCTAGAGTTACGGTAAATCAGCATCACAACACTTAAATCAAGAACATATCAGTATAGCGTGCTCAACTTCTTTCTTGTATTGGTAAGAAATCAAAATATTGATTGGAAATGAAGAGGTGGTTTTCGAGAGAGAGGGAACATTTCCCCCCCCCCCCCCCCCCCCTCACATTGCCCCTGTCCGAAGTCATATTTGCGGGGACGTTCCTGCTTCAAAATGCTATTTTCTGATGAAGAATTATACTCTTGATTACTGAAAAAATGACGGTTTATTTGCCGTGGCCTTGACCCTTGTCTCATTAAAAGTTTTAAATTAAGAACTTTTCACGATCATCAATTTATTGCTCGTCACATTAATACCAAATGTAACCTGCTGCGACGCCGTTTTCACATTTAAAATACGTTTTAGAAACGGAGTACGATTTTGCTGAAAGTGGGTCGAAACACTTAATTGTTCAGCACTTGGTTCATTATTAAGTGGATACTTCAATGAGTAGGCATGGTCGAGCGTTTACCTATGGACTATAAATCTATTGAAATCTCCCCGCCTCGGTTCGAGTCCTGCTGAATACATTTTGATAAAAAGCGATTTAGAATCAGTGTCAGAAAAAGGTGCATATTTTACTCTGCACGATTTCATCTATGGATAAATGACCTGATTTTTATTTGTGTTCATATCTCGGTAAAAACTGACATGAACGGGATAAAACTATATCAACATTCAAAGGGGAATAAACATAATATTTGAACGTCGTGAAAAAGTAAATTCACATATTTATAATAAGATGTTTCATATTCCCCTTTTTAGAACTGTTGCGCATGTTTAGACACATATTGCCACATCATCTTGAGCTCCAATACATCCATCAAAATTGGAACCTTTGACGAGTCCACTTCTGCAACCAGATGATGTCGCCCACTTTTCACCCGTGCCCCTCAAATGCTAGTCTCAAAAGATACATTATACATAAATGAGGCATACCTCGCGTAAATGCAGAATAAGACATTGTCAGCATAACTATCTCTTCAAAACGTCAAATCATGGACCATGTATAAAAGTAGCGTCTTTATTTAGAGAATAAAAGATGGACATTTTAGTTTGGTTGCGGGTCTATGGTGTGATAAATAATGGATGGACAGGTCCATATTTTGAGTAGTGGATGTCGGCGCAGCCAGCATCCACTACGATGAAAATATATTACCACACCATAGTCCGGCAACCGTAGCTAAAATGTCCTTCTTTTATTTTATTTCTTGTGCATAGTATCATAATTATATCTCATTCCAAAATGATTTGTCTTTTATTAAAACGTATTTTCGTACTTTAATCTACAAGTAAGAAGAGATCTTATCAAATAAACGCATCCATCAAGTTGTTTACTTCTTTTTCTTCGCGATACGCTGCTTTCGAGTGCGCATATGTATTGCGCCAAACAGGCACGCACGGCGCGACCTGTGTGCGGCGCTTTGAAGTGGATGCAGAACGCAGAAAACACCCAGTTGTGCTTGATGACGACATTGCCATCCAGCATGGCCTGGTAAAAGGCAACAATTCGAAGCGTCCAATCAAACGCCGTCGTTTTGATGATTTACATATTGTTATCAAACCAACCACTCCCATTGCATGCGAATTATGTATACACGTCATTGATCCCCGACCCGAGCATCCCGACGAGGTAGGCCTATCGCTTGAGAGGACAAGTGAGGATATCTGTTCACTTATGATCACAATGAAAAACACCACACCAACCAAACAATCATAAATGAATAAATAAATAAAATACAAAAAAGCAAATAAAGTAACATTGATTTTGATGAGATAAAAGTCATGGGAAAAGTCTATTCTAGGTCCAAGATACTGGTATACAATTGTAATGTTCCAGTATCGTCCGATACTGGAACACCAAATTGTGTTCCAGTATCGAGCGATAATGGATTTTTTCTAAGGCATGTCTTGGTAGTCACCAGCAGGGTCAAACTCGTGACCTCCAGTTAGTTTAAAAGCGAATGATTTACAAACTGAGCTATCAAGGACAATGAAATAAATGTAAACGATTCGTCAATCCCGTTTCTAGAGACGCATGCTGCATAAACATAATTTATTCTGTGAAGTAAAAAGGAAATCACAGTTATATTAACAAGTTGGAAAGGATGGCAATGTCTTGCTAGACGTCCACTGATGTGCGCATTCTTATAACAATTACAATATGTGTTGGAGTTCAACCTACACGGTGTCATCCGTATTATGTGGGACGTCTAGCAAGATATGGCCATTCCACTCGAAACATGTTCTTCCTATGTTCATGGCCTGCAATCTGCAAACTCTGAAATCTGATTAAAATAGAATGGGATCGCACATGAATGGAAAAATGGACAAAATGTCAATGATTCCAAATTTTGCTCTCTGTTATAATGTCTTTTTTGGTGTACGAGTCAACTCGGACACCTTAGCTTTCAAATGAAAGGTCAAGGGTCATTATTATTGTTTCAATTAGCTAGTGGTGACGTGAAACGTTACAATTATTGTATTTACTAATAATGTAAATTGTATTATACATAAAGGTAGAAGTATTGATAGAAAAACGAACTTTATCTGTGGTTTCAGGCATTTCAGGCAATTTGAGCTTTTTATTAATATGAGTCGGCAGTAGGCCTACTACTAACTATAGTAGATTCATAAACTCTGGCGTATTGGTTTCGATTTTGGACCTCGTCCATTGGGCGTTAGAGGAACCCATTTTGACCAATGATGAAACAGCGCGGTACTTTTATAGATGTTATTATTTGCGTTCCATAATCAAATGCTATTCATGATAGTGTGGCTTTAGTGAATATAGCTGATCATGTAGCTTTACAAATCACGGCAACCAAATACTTAATCCAACAGCTTGAAATATGTTATGGCCATGTGTTTTGAACTGACCACCCAAAAAGCGTGGCGGCGTTGCATTTTTGGTGACGAATCATCCATCTCTCTCTATTAACTCAACAACTAAATGTGGTAGAGCTATGGTTTAGGTGTCATTTGAAAGCTTATTTATCTAGCTACACTGTGTGAATAAATCAGGTTTTTCTATAACTGTTTGGCTGAGATATGATTGATTATATTTCGAAAGTCAGGGGTGGCGGCGGTGGCGGTGGCGGCGGTGGCGGTGGCGTTGTGTACAATCTCTATGGGGAATATAGAAAATGTTCCCAATTCTACGTTCAAATTATAATAACTCCTGATCTCTGTATGGTACAAACATGATTTTGCGCTCATTTTATAGATTGTTTTATATTTTATAAGTTTCTGTTTCAACAAACCTGTCAACTATTACGTAACAATTGTAATCACGAATCGATTGAATTGTCCTTGGCCTTTTCCCTATTCACTACACAGTGACTTGCCCTAATTCATCGGTTTACATAACTGACTATAACAACAGAATTATTCAACCGATGATAGCAAAATTATACATTTTTGGAAAGCTCTCAAATAGGGGAATTCAAAAATTTCGCTTAAATCAGGATAGGGTGAATAGCCAAAAAAATATATGTGAAAACTCTAATAAATATGAAATGTAAACGTTTGCGCTCATTTACTTCCCGATATAGTATATTTCAACAAGTTACCCTTGACAACCATTATGTTCTGATGGGTAAATTGCATGAGGAACTAATATGCACAGTAAAATGATGATTGGGATAGGAATAAAAAAAATATTGAGCTTTAATCAAAATATGAAGAAAAAAAATCGATATTCTTTGAATATTCTTAATCACAAGATGTTACCATTAGGTTCTATGCAAATTCCAATCGCATATTTGGATGCCTTGTGAGATTACCGTTCAGAAAATATATACTTTTTATGGGGTAGAACAAGTAGTTATTGTGATATGCTAATTCGAATCTCAGATGGTGTAAAATGTAAAAATCTGGACATGCAACGGGAAGGGTGGCGAGTTCAAAACCCATGGCCTTATCCCTTTGGAAGCGGTCACCACAATAATAAAAATCGACCATCATCGACCTCATATAGTTTTCAAAAGAAAAATGTTATGTTTGTCAACCTATTCATAATTTAGTGGATAATAAAGTTTCACTTTTTATTATTTTCCTTTTTTATTATGCACGTGACATAAAGAAAACATTGAACTAAAAAATACCCGTTCCACATATTCATTTGTGAGAAAAAACGAATTAATTCAATCATCATCTTTTGTATAAACCAGGTACAAATTTTTTTTGGCCTAGATGGAGAAAAAGTTTTATCAACCAAGATACGGATTATAAACGTTACTTTATGTATTTCTGGCTTTGAGACCACCTGAATACCTTTATCAATTTATCTGAATAACAACACATCTTCTTTATCAAAAATATGCGGGCAATTGACAACACCTGTTTGCAGGCAAAGTCAATGCAGATCATTTTGCCGCAAGTTCCCAGTCACTAGGTTTAATAATAGTTGTTCACCCTATCTTTACATAGTGGTGAATACGTCACAATAGTACAGGCACTGATGATGACAAGGTATTATCCATACATATTACGATTAAAATTCGGGTGCCTCCCCTCTTTTGCTTCTGTTACCTCTGACTGAAATGGTGAATCGGCCAATGTCTGCGAATCAACTATAGTACAGTAGTTTGGTATAAAAATGCTAAAATATCGCTAAATTCAGTGCGAAATTAGTATTTTAATGATATTTTATATCAAATGTGTCTATTACCGTAAATAAATGGCTTTAATGGACAATATGTAGTTTAAATATCAACATTTTAATTTTCGATAACCCTGTAACGACACTATATGTAATTAAACAAGGTATTTACAAAAAACTGGTCAACATCCTAACATGAAATTAACAGACGACAAAGGAAATATGGAAAAAGAAGATTTAGACATGTGTATGATGTATTTTAACAAAAACTCTTTGTTTTTATGCTGAGCCCACTTTTTTCTCTGGAACCCTCCATCGTCTGACTCATCCTCTGTGCTTGTTCACCCCAACTTCTATCCCATGAGGCCCCACCTGTGTATCACAACTGTACCAAAATTTGATGGGGTATGGTTGAAAATTAACCTAACTAAAAACACTAAGAATGTTTTAAGGTTATGAATATTAAGCTTCGGAAAATAGTATAGCAGCTTCCAAGAAATCCATCCCATAATCGCGGCTTCCCACCGGAAGACGATAATTTCCACTCGATAGAATGACGTTATAATTGCTGGTTCCCAATTTTAAGTACGAATCGTATTAAAATTGGGAGCCATATTTAAAACTGAGAACCAGCGTCCTTCTATGGAGTGGAAATCATCGTCTTTTCTTTCCACCACGTTGTTATCCCATAATAATCACTCTTGTACCCCGGTAATTAGTTAGTGTCGGACAGTGTGTGGGAAGACCATCAGCGCAGACCAGCGTAACCGTCTGCTCGCAAAATTGTATAAAGTTGCCGTTCTATTTGCAATCTACTATATTCAGTTAAACACGACGAATGTCGCAGATTTTACAAAACTCTATCATTTGTTTTATATCATTTAAACCATTTCTCCACAATTGTAACAACATATGTGTTCATTTTTTCATATCCAGATCTAATATACATTTTAAAGCCATCTGGGTACAAATACTGATTAAAGATACATGAAAGCAATTTATAGACTCTACCACAAGACCTAAATCTGAATTCAAATGTCAACATCCCAGGATGTTGACAAAAAACTACGTCATATTCAGCACGTCTCGTGGCGCAATCGGTTAACGCGTTGGACTTCTACTGCCTTCATCGCAGATGGCATTCAAAGTTTACGAGTTCGAGTCACGGCAGGGATGGTTTTTTTGTGTCATCTAACATTAACTTTTTTTACTCTTCAAATTTAATAGACATATTAATAACACTATAGTTTGCACATTTCATATTCTTTTTTTCAATACAGATCATTTAAAAATATTTTTTTGGATAAAATGGTTTTAATTTTCGATTTAGCAGTACTATTATAGTCTATAGTTTATTGAGTGGATAAACCATTTGCATTGCATACGTTGCTTTCAGACAACTTGTTCATGGCGAAACGGTCCCCCAGTGCGCGCCCCGGGAAATCCAAGTTATTTTGTTGCACTTTTAAATTTGTCATAAAGTTAAAGTACGTTTTTCTCGTAATTAAACATTGGAATTTAAATTAAATTATAAATAATTATATTTTTTCTTTCAATTCTTTTTCTTCCATAACTTCACCACATATAGCTCACATACGTCTCGGTGATTTCCTTCCCGGAATAACACTAGCCTATGTATACACTAGTGATCCTCTTGCCAACTTCCACAAAATTCAACAGATCCATTCCAAGTCTTCTCATCCTTTTGTCACCTTAAGAGCGACTTTTTTCTAAGTTGACAACATTTTGGACACGCCATCTCTTGGATTTTGTCTAAAGTTTGGGAGGTGAAAGACATTTAGTAGTTATGTAAAGATATGGTATTAACAAATTCAGCAACCCTCTGTTGCCATGGTAACGGGCCTATCTTGTTTTTGCTCATTTTAGGGAAAAATCCTCCTAATTATACTGATTTCAGCAATGAAAAAAGTAAAAAGTTTGGCAGAACCCTACACCAAGGTGGTAGAGTTTTTGCCCAAACTGACTTCATAAATGAGTTGCCCTATCTTTTGTCTAACAAACAACCGATTTAAAAAAGTCAGTGTTGCCAGATTGATATCCTGTTGCCATGTTCAAATATCACATTTTGCGGAAGTTGAAAAAGTCAGATAATACCTAACCGACTTGAAGGTGCTACAGTTCCCCTCGAGGTGATTTGTTTTTCTTTGTGCTTTGTGTTTATAACAAAGACCTAATACCCTTTGAGTTTATTCAAGAAAAAAAATGGGCAAACCCGGCGCTTACGTATCACGTGACCTGAAGTCACACGATCAGTTTTGAGGGACATTTACATAGTCGGGTATATACGGGGGGTACCGTGCACCCCCAGGACTCCCCCAAACCAATTTTTTTATTTCCTTTCATGGTCCTAAAACATATTCAGTATGTTACCAACAATGATTTTGGTATGCTAAGGGGTTATTCAAGATGCCGTCGAAAATGGCCGCCAAAAGGTCAAATTTCCTAAAATCACATAATATCAATCAAAATTGGGATCAAAATGTATGGTAAAAGCATAGTTTTAATAGTGGGATGTACGTATTAGACCACTAGACACTCATAACCAGTACTTTTGCTTTGATAACATACCTAAATCCAAGATGGCCGCCAAAATGGCCGCCAAAAATGCTAAAATTCCATAAATTAGCATATGTCAACCCAACATGTATGATCAGAGTATAGTTTTAACAATGGGATGTATGTGTTAGACCCCTAGAAGCTCATGCAGCATTTTTTGCTTTGATTATATACTTTAAATCCAAAATTGCTGCCAGATTGATGGCCAAAATTCCATAAAATGGCATAATATTAACCAAAATATATGATGAAAATATAGTTTTAACTATTGGATGTATGTATTAGACAACTAGTAACTACTATCCAGTATTTTATAAATGCTCATTTGTATTGTATATTGTAGTGTACAGGGTGTATCAGAATGAACTATACGGTGTTTCTAAAATATATAAAAAATACAAAATGATTATTGTTTTAAATTTAAACACCTGCAATATAAAGGTGAACATGATCGATGAAAAATGTGTTTTTAATTTGTTAGCTCAAAGAATTCACAGACCTTCAAAAGCCATCGGCAAATCTGATGAACGCATGGTTTCATCTTATGCGTATTTGATGTCAACAACTTTTATTTTTTAAATTGATCATTTCGACCAAAATTGAAATCTACCATCTTTACCAGAAAGTCTGTATTTTCCATAAGAAATGTCCGATTTTAAAAATCTAAAATTCTTATGAAAGATAGGCGTTTGGGCAAAATACATGTGAAAACGGTTTGAACAATATCGATTGAATTCATACTGTAATAAATCATATGGCCTCGGTATAGTTCATTCTGATACACCAAATGTTTTGTGACCTGTAAGTCACACGATCTGATTTAAGGGAAACGACAAAGTCGGGTATATACAGGGGTTACCATGCATCCCCAGGACTCCCCAAACCAAGTTTTGTGACTTCCTTTCATGGTCCTAAAACATATTCAGGGTGTTACCTTAAATCAGATCGTGTGACTTACAGCCTACAGGTCACAATACAATACAATATACACCTAGCACATAAAGTCCCTGCTCAGGTGCTTTGAGGTTGACTAATTCAAAATATATAATCGGTACCAAAAATCTGAGATATACATTAAATGAGCAAATTTCTTCTCCGCAGTTTGATACCTCATTCAACAAAATCGAATGGATACTTTTAAAGTTATGTCGATTTCAATGACCGCGGATGCAACAGAAAAGTGGCACTAGGTATAGGAAATCATTGATTTGTGTGTGATTTACCATAGACGGTAAAAATCAATGTTTAACCCGTCTATGGATTTACGCACTGAAAAACTCACAGCTTATCAGCTAAGACTTGTATTATTCACAGCCAGATACACCCTTTGTCCCGCACATTGCGGCTATCACTAAAGGCCCATTCATCTGTCACGTTCAGATAGCACACAGTTATCACATACAAATCAATGATTCCTATACCTAGTGCCACTTTTCTGTTGCATCTGCAGTCATTGAAATCGACATAACTTTAAAAGTATCCATTCGATTTTGTTGAATGAGGTATCAAACTGCGGAGAAGAAATTTGCTCACTTAATGTATATCTCAGATTTTTGGTACCGATTATATATTTTGAATTAGTCAACCTCAAAGCACCTGAGCAGGGACTTTATGTGCTAGGTGTACAATACAAATGAGCATTTATAAGCACCTTATATCTAAATGCAATAGCTTAGCAGTTTAGAACATACTATTTGTCGAATGTGATGCAAAATACACACTCTAATAAACTATTTTTTACATTTACTAAATTACAATGGCCATTTTAGCGGCCATGTTATTACAAAGCAAAAATACTGGATAGTACTTACTAGTGGTCTAATACATACTAAGACTACATGTTGTACATCGTACATGTTGGTTGATATTATCCTATTTTAGGGAATTTGAAAACATTCACAGCCATTTTGGGACCCTTTTTGGCAGCCATTTTGGATTTTAAGTATGTTTTAACATACAAAAATACTGAATATGAGTTACTAGTTATATAATACATACATCCCATTGTTAAAAACTATATTTTCATCATGCATTTTGGTTAATATTATGCCATATTATGAAAAATTTTACCCACATTTTGGCCATCATTCTGGCGGCCATTTTGGATTTAAAGTATGTAAACAAAGCACAAATGCTGCATATGAGCTTCTAGGGGTCTATCACATACATCCCACTGTTAAAAATATACTCTGATCATACATGTTAGGTTGATATATGCCAATATATGGAATTTTAGCATTTTGGGCGGCCATTTTGGAGGCCATCTTGGATTTAAGTATGTTAACAAAGCAAAAGAACTGGATATGAGTGCCTAGTGGTCTAATACATACATCCCACTATTAAAACAATACTTTTACCATACATTTTGATCCCAATTTTGATTGATATATGTCATTTTAGGAAATTTGACCTTTTGGCGGCCATTTTCGACGCCATCTTAAATAACTCTTTAGCATACCAACATTATTTTTGGTAACATACTGAATATGTTTTAGGACTATGAAAAGAAGTAAAAAAAGTTGGTTTGGGGGGAGTCTTGGGGGTGCACGGTAACCCCCGTATATACCCAACTATGTAATGTCCCTCAAATCGGATCGTGTGACTTCAGGTCACGTGATACGTAAGCGCCGGGTTTGCCCATTTTTTCTTCTTGAATAAACTCAAAGGGTATTAGGTCTTTGTTATAAACACAAAGCACAAAGAAAAACAAATCACCTCGAGAGGAACTGTAGCAACTTCAAGTCGGTTAGGTATTATCTGACTTTTTCAACTTCCGCAAAATGTGATATTTGAACATGGCAACAGGGTATCAATCTGGCAACACTGACTTTTTTAAATCGGTTGTTTGTTAGACCAAAGACAGGGCAACTTATTCATGAAGTCAGGTTGGGCAAAAACTCTACCACCTTGGTGTAGGGTTCTGCCAAACTTTTTGTTTTTTTCGTTGCTGAAATCAGTATAATTAGGAGGATTTCCCCCATAACTACTAAATGGGTTGCTGAATTTTTTAATACCATATCTTTACATAACTACTAAATGTCTTTCACCTCCCAAACTTTAGACAAAATCCAAGAGATGGCGTGTCCAAAAGTTTGTCAACTTAGAAAAAAGTCGCTCTTAAACACTCGTACACCCAGTTTTTTAGAAAACCTTGTTCTACTTAAAGTCACGTTGTAAACTCGATTTAGGAAATAATATTGATTAAAACCCCAATTTATCTAAATATGTGACGATTTTGTAGTTTCACTGGTTTAGACAGCTGTTTGTCGTAAAATCAGTATAGAAACTATAGTACTCTTGCGACATTTCACTTTTGCAATTGCAACTTACCCATGTGAGATTCTTTGCTTATTTTAGATGTCAGAGACTGTTTCAATAAGTTAGCTAGGCATATCATAATAATTAGTATATTAAGAAATATTTCAAGACCTTAATCTATAAAATACTTAGATACCGCGGTTCAAAATTGCGCTGTTCCTTTTGGTAATAATTGACCTTTAACGAGTTTTCAGATGCGCTTCTTGTAGTTCAGACGTTGTCAATAATAAATCAATGCCCATGACCATGAAGAAAGGTCCGCAAGAGTAACTTAACACAGAAGGAAGTACACCTTTTGTACCGGATCGTATTTGCCCTTGGATGATAAAGTTTAACGACCCGTTTGTTTGAACAGATTGTAAATCGTCCAAGTTTGATAATATTGTATGAACTTTTCAATTTAATTGATAAACCACTAAAGCGTCACAAACACACAGGCCTTGCACAAAGAAGATTTCTTGTGCAGTCCAGCATGCTTATACAGGGCCAACAGGGCAGTCCCCCAAAACAAACAGTGCAAACACGTGTGTGTAAGTAAACAGTTGCTGGTCGTTTGACTTCTTCCCTATAAATATATGGTACAGATAGCCTGGACTGATTTGAAGCAGTCACATTTATTGAACTATTTGCAGGCTGCAGCAAGATTTTCTGAAAGGAAGGGTCACGCAAAACAACATTGAGCATTATTTGTTAGAAAAATAATTATCGAGCCGAAATTACGTAATTATATAGAACAAAACATCATACTAGTCACAAAAATGAATAAAAACTGTCATCACTCAACATGAAATATTCAAAATTCGCGGCGATCGAAAGTCCCGGTGTCGATGACGTCATGGGTATCGGTGCTCAAATTTGCGCATGTGCATTGTATAACTATGACATCATCGACACTGAGACTTTCGATCGCCGCGAATTTTAAAAAGTGCATGTTGAGAGATTGCGGTTTTTATTTTATTTTGCCAAAAGTGTGGTGTTTTGTTCTTTATAATTACAAAAGTTGGGCTCGATAGTTATTTTCTAACATATAATGCACACTTTTATGCTTGCGGGACACCGCCTTTAAAGACCCTTGTGTATAACAACTGTATATGCCTTTCATTGCAATAATGTCAATGTAAACGATTTAGCATTACATGGTAGGAAAAAAAAATTAATGTATATATTGACCATTTTTATTTAGCACAGAACTATAAATTTTCAATAAAACGATTAGAATTAAACTGCACATCCCAAACCTTTATTTATTTGAAATTTGCTCTCGGTGGCGTGTCAAAAGTGCTCATGCGATAGCCATACCCGATATTGTAATGTCACTTAAACCGCCTGCACGTAATCACGCAGGAATTCAATCGAAACTATATCAGTATGAACAAAGATATGGAAATGTTGCAACTGTTTCGTCATATCTTCGATCACTATGGCGACGTCTAGGGTGTTTTTTTCATTCCACGGTGTTCATATTTGAGCGAGGGGTGACATGCTATAAAGTTTACAAACTATGAACATGAACTGTTGTGAAACTGTAATTAGCCACTACATCGTTAAAATGAGCTCTTATATCATTTTGTTTTTGTTTGGCGCCATCTTTGAATGCATGTGGTCCTCAACTCGCTAAAAATGTAAAATATCTTATGAGAACATTTACCGACCGAAGAACAATAATCTAGGTATGCAATATCATACTAGTCTAAAACGTTGGCCTAGCTAAGAATTCCTATACTATGCCACTCCACAATCATCTGGATCCATTATCGAAATATCATTAAACCAACCCAGGAAACATGTTTATTTGATATCTGTGACCTAAACCAATAGGCTATTGCGTTAACTTTAACCTTTTTGGCAGAAATTATTTCACAATCTATATACGAGTAATACATACACATTTCAATATAATATTACAAAAACTTTTACAAATAATTTACATTTATCATATAAATATTCTACATTAGACTATATGTGATGCGATCAGTGAAAACCCGCCACATGGTGGCATTTTTCATATGGGAAAAATTTTATTATAAGAAAGCTAAAATTGTGCTGATTACAGAACCGTTTCGATCATTTTTCTACGATCACTACAAAAAAAGTTATGAGTGAATGATGATTGTGATGTCATAAAAAGCTACAAAACAAGAAATCATGAAAATAGGCCATACAAGATACATAGTTCAATAGAATAACATTATAAGGCTAATTAGAAAAGTGACTTAAAGGGGCGTGTACATCTCAAGTGTTTGTCCTGGACAAAAATCACATGACTCCCTACGTATCTGAGTCTCCGGATTCCCATGTAATAATACCCATGGTGCAATAGATTTGCCGCGAATTTTAATCGACAAAAGGTAATGTTGAAATTATTGTACGAACGAACTGTGTCTAGAATAGTTTCAAAAAGAAGTGCAATGCATAATAATGAAATCAGAATTACAATCTCCTTCAGCATATAATCAACTTTTGGGCGATAACCTTTGATAAAAACGCACAACAATCGAAATATAAAGCATTTTACCCTCCGATTTCAGTGATATTTGTATTTTAAACTCTATCTAATTTTATTTTAAAACTATTTTATGCATAGTTTTCATTAGCTCAAATGGTAGAGCGCTGGCTTCACAATCATGAGGTCAGTGGTTCGAATCTTGTAAATGTCTTTTTCTTTTTGTTATTAAACTCTTTTTTTTTTAATAACAGGATTGCTTATATTAAATCGTTCGCTATATATTTATTGAATGTTGAATAATACTTTTTTCATTTGCAATTTCATTATGATCAAGAATGTCCTGTAAATATAATTGTGTTGATTGAACCATATGAACTATGGAGTCCCTAGCACGTCTATAATGGACATGGTCTGCAAAGACCAATTGTTATGTAAATAAGAAGCCAGTCGGCTTATATCCTTGAATCGATTTTTTTAGTTCCTTCAACGCAGATATTTGTAATTTGCTCCAATCTTCAAAAAAGAGAGTTGTATCTTCAAAAATACATTACGCAGTTCACGGCTTACGCGGCCTGGGGTATGGGCGACAGTATTTTGGCGTAGATTTGATACCGTGCTGAACTCATCATGCTCATCGCTGCAAGAGCGCAATTATAAAATGCTGTCCGCTGTCCTAAATCTCTCTCGTCTTGACTCCCGGTCCTGAGCACATCATAACCCAATATTTGTATTGTCAGATTGTGCCACTACTGTGAGACTACAGGGCCGTAAGACACTTTTTTCAAAGGGGGGGGGGGGGGGGGGGCGTTTTCAAAAAAAAAAATCACCGGAAGATTTTTGTGAGTCAATTATGCGCGTGTAGCGCGCGAAAAATTTCGAATTTGCACCTATTTTGTGCACGATCGAGGTACATGTTGGCTCTAAACAAGCTTGTAGCAAAGAATATTGCATTTTGGGAAGACAAATGCGCGCGAAATTTTTTCATCTGTGTACACATTTTCCGGGGAAGATTTTCAAAGGGGGGGGGGGCGATCGCCACCATCGCCCCCCCTTCTTACGGGCCTGGACTAAATAAGTGGGTATGCCGACTATAGTTTTATGTCAAATCTCAACATAATTGAGGCTACCAACGTAACGGATGCGCCAAAAAGTGGCTCTGTAAGTTGTAAAATAAGCTGAAACCATCTAAAAATGCTCATTTATTGTTTTGTTCATATAATTATACAAAGACCGTTTGAACCAATATATCTATCCATTAATATATCCATCTATCTATATATCTAAACACGTTCTTTTGATACCCTTTTAAACTTCAGTGAAATAATTCAACAAGTTAAAAAAAATATCTGAGGCCCCATGGCCATATGAGCTAAAATGTTTGATCGCATAACTTAAATAAGACACATTGATTCAACATGGTAAACACGTGCTGATAATTTTTCAGATTTCATTTTTTATATTCATGCGGCTTTTGCAAAAACAAATTGTCAACAAAACTTCAGTTTTATGCTAACATTAAATACATGAGACGTACTCCAAAGTGTTCAAAATCTTCAGTTGTATGCTAACACTAAATAAATGACACGTATTCAGAGAACATTTCAATGTCAAATGCGCAAATTGTCCAATTTCCAATTTGGTGCATTTATTCATATACAGGCTGTCCCAAAATGATATAGTAGGCTGCGCCTACCCATCGATGCCCATCATTAAAATCAATGAGATTCAGGTCCATGTTTTTTCATCATCTTTGACATAACCATTTCATTAAAATGTTACGATCACGAATATCGAAATTATTTCACCTCTTTGGCAAAGTACAAAAGGGTGGGGGTGTGTGTGTTAACACTTTCCACGCGGCAGGCGTCTATGAACCGAACAAAATGTTTCAAAAATGTCAAAATGATTGAATTTCCATCACCACAAGAAATACATTAAAATAAGTACAAATATACCTTGTATTGATTCACTAATTCTTGAGATTACTTGAAATTTCGGAAAGGCTTTTGAAACATCTGTTTTGTGTGGTAAAACTAAAATAGCCGCGTGGAAAGTTTTAAACTTGTTTGAAAGAAACATAAATAGTGTCTCAATGCCTTGTCTGCTATTGTTCCCGTCTGTTATAAACTGTTGTTCGTTATGGTTGTTCAAATCATTAACATCCTTTAATTTGAAGAGTAAAAATGGATCGTCACACATCACTTAAGTGTGACGAACTTCTTTATGTGTTAGGGTGTACTTTGTTTTACTTTGATTTCATTGCAATATTGTAGATTCTTTACCATGTTTACAGTGGGTGTGGTTTTGGATGTCACTGGACTGTGATTGGTGTTTTATTGCTGATTTTCATCCGATACGCAATATAAACGATACGATGTTGCGGGGCGGAGTTATTGTCATTTCAATGATCGTGGGTCCACTTTCCAAAGTGACACTCATCCCTATTGAAAATCACGAATTTGATCATTCCAAACAGTAATGCAAACCTCTTTCTATAGGATGATTGTCACTTTTGAAACTGGACCCACGACCATCGAAATGACAATAACTCCGCTCCGCAACATCGTATCTCATCGATCGAGGTGTCAAAATACGCAGAACAATATTATACACTTGGTTATTTGCTTCGATTAATGCATACCCTTTCGAGCCGCTATATATTGGATCATATCTAAGTGTTTCGATACTTTTTGTGAGCAGTTTATATTATGAGACATTTAGGGCGGGGCTTGATTCGTTTGAATAATGATACATTCAGTGCGCATGATCGCGTTAGCGCCCCCTACACAAAGTCGCCGGCGTATGCGTTGTGCGTGTAACCCAGCGTTGCCATATGCGCGTGTGCTAAAGAACGCAATTAATTCGACGCAAGAAGTTGGTAAACAGCTCGATGGATTCGCCCATTTTATAAAGGGGGAAAGTTGTTGTACGTTTAGAGAATAAAACATAGTTCTTAGCTGTTTTGCTATAGACGATGGTCTTATAGTGTATAGGCTGTACCATATTTGGAGTCGTGTATGGTCGCCGCAGGCGTCAATACACGACGACACAAATATGGTAGAGCCTATACATTATAAGACCATCGTCTATAGCAAAACAGCTAAGAACTATGTTTTATTCTCATTCTAATATTTAGTTTATTAGTTATTAGTTATTTTGATCTTTTATCATAAAATAACGCAGTTTGTTAGATTTATTTTAAACAAACAACAACAAATTTCCCCCTTTATAAAATCGGCGAATCCAGCTGTTTTCCAACATCCTGCTTCAAATTAATCGCGTTATTTAGCACACCCGCACCTGTCATCGCTGCGTTATACCCACAACGCATACGGCGGCGACTTTGTGTAGGGGACGCTAACGCGATGACGCCAGTGGCGTAGCTCAGGGTGGGGGGGGGGGGGGAAATGCCCCCCCCCCCCCCCTGACAGAAAAAAACCATTTGTTCCCCTGCCCCCAGCCCCTCTAAAAATAAAATAAAAGGAGGAAAAAAATGAAAAATCGGAAAATATTGAAAAATCGGAAAATAATGATAAAAGACCGAGATGGCGGGCGGTTATATATTGGTATATTCAGCCCAAATAGGCAAAATAGTACATGTACTGTGCGATTTTTTTTGACCGTGCGAAATTGTTTGAACCTCATATATAATAATGTTGTTTGATTATTATTTTTGTTGTTAAAATAAATCTAACAAACTGATTAAAGACCAAAATAACCAATAATCTAAATATGAATGAGAATCAAACATAGTTCTTAGCTGTTTTGCTATAAACGACTCCATGGTACAGCCTTTACATTATAAGACCATCGTATATAGTATTAGAACTATATTTTATTCTCTAAATACAAATCTGATGTTGGTTTGTATACAGCATGTACAGGGTGAGTCAAAATATTCAGGTCCCGTTTTTAGAAAATCACGACAAATACTTTTGTTAAAAATTAACCAATGTCTTCATTGCATATATGGGTACACTAGCTACTTCTTTATACTTGAATTTATACATTAAAGTGTTCCAAATATACCCCATTGTCCATTGTAGGCATTGTGAATACCAACACGCCATTGATTGACATTTCAAAATGCGTGAGTTAAACTTTTGCATTCATAGAGGTACCTTGGAAAAGTGCACATATCTCCCGTTTGAAATGACCAATTTGAATTAAATGAAATTCAAGTTATAGCTGACAATGCGTTCGGTGCATATTATTAAATTATATTATTTTTATGCATATTAGCTGGTTTAAAATATCGGTTGGGCCCGCTGATACTAGGGGAGAGCCTTGCTTTTATTTTGAAATAGGATTACGTACAAGTAGCGTATATAGTCAGTGTCATAATGCTATGGTCAACTCCATTCTATGCGTGCGAACTTGTGTGCATTCGTATGTGCGTAAACCCAGAGGTGCGAACCGGGCACATTCAAAAAATGACCGCGCGTCAATCGTGATATCGTCACGCACGTTAGTTAGCACATTTCAGGCATCTGGACGCAGCTCCGCGAACAACGACGAAACATGCTCGTGTGAAATAGCTTGAATTTAGTAATATATCATTATACCATTATGACAGTGATTATAGACAGTGAAGCTAGCAGTTAGCATTTGCGCAAACGCGACACGCAACGCGATACCACGGTATGATTACGCGGCAGTACGCGCAACGCACAATGTTGTTCAATTCTAGTGGTATTTATGAGCCAAATCTGAGAGGTGATTTGCTGTTTTTGGAGCAAATTGTTAACCAATTTCACTGGAATAAACTTTAACACACCGTTATTTCCTCGATATTGCATGCAAATTATGCGCCACTTTGATCAAAACTAACGGAGACATAAGGATAACAAACACACACACCCCCACACAGATTTATAGTAAGATGCTCGCAGCAGCAATGAACATGATGAGTTCAGCACTCAGTCAGTGGCGTACCCAGCTTTTGGAAACTGGGGGTGGGGGGGGGGGGGGGGGGGTATAGTTACGAAAGTCATGATGTACCGACAAAAAAATCGCAAAAATGACCCAATTTTCTTCTTCTCGTCAGTAGCTGAAATATTGAAAAGTGGGGGTAGCGATGGCATTGTCAACAATAGCTGAAAAAAATCGCCTGGTAGAAATCGCAAATCTACCCAGTCAGAAGTCAAGGCATGAAAATACCGTCTATGTTCGCCCCGGCCGCCAGTGAAGTGAGATTTCAACAAAAAAAATTAAAAAAATCGGATCATTTACAACTCGCGATTGTGAAGGATTGCCTCCATCAATTTTTGATCATCTTAGGCTCATTTTGAAGGGGAAGTCCTATTTATGTAAGATGTCATTTCCGATTTAAGAAAAAACACGATTTTTGTTACTATCTTTGAGTCGATAAAGATGCATTTTCAATGCGATCGTAAACATCGTATTTTTGATGATTTTTAGACGTCATAGCAAAAACTTTATGCACAAGAAATGTTCCTAACGTATTAAACTTGATCAAAAATATATTTATTTGTAATACATTTTTGGACAGGGGTCAGGGCCACGACTTTTATTCACCTATGGTAAAAATATACGCCATTTTCCAAACACACAGAGACTAAATCGTTTTTTCTAAAAAAAGGTATTCAGCAGGATTCGAACCGAGGAGGGGAGAATCTATTAGATTACTAGTTCATATTCGTAACCGCTCGGCCATAACTACTTACTGACGTGTCTATGTGTTCTCTATAATAATGAACTAGTGGTGAACTATTGAGTATTCGACGAAATGTAGCCAACTTGAACCCAGTTTCTAAATTGTATTTTAAATGTGAAAACGGTGTCGCTGCAAGCTAGGTTTGGATTCAATGTAAAGAGCAATAAATTGATGATCGTGGAAGGTTATTAATTTAAAGCTTTTAATGAGACAGGGGTCAGCGCCACGGGAAATATCCCCCTAGTCACATGACGTTGAACCACATTTAAATGCCTTAATGTTGTCATTGTATAAGGCTGACATTTTGGCATAAATTGAATTGCACGATATCGACATCCGCTTTTCAAGGGAAAAATAAATTCTCTTCGTATACAATAGACTCACTCAACGTTGGCATCTGACTGTACCGACGGAAGCTCAAGTTTACCGACGGGGATATTTCAGGGGGGCACCGGCCCCTGGACCCCTGGGTTCGCCACTGAGCACGGTATCAAATCCACGCCAAAATACAGTCGCTCACACCAGGCCGTGAAAGCCGTGAACCGCGTAACGTATTTTTGAAGGTACCACTCTCTTTTTTTTAAAGTTTGGAGCAAATCAGCAAATACAAATATCGGTCGTATAGGAAATAAGAAAATCGATTCAAGGACATATTAGCCGATTGGCTTCTTATTTACATAACAATTGGCCTTTGCAAATCATGTTCATTGATAGACTAGCTAGGGTCTCCATAGTTCAATTGAACGGAATAGTCAACACAATATATTTATAGGGTATTCTTTATCGCAGTGAAATTGCAAAAGAAGAAAAAAATATCATTCAACATTCAATAAATATTGCGAACGATATGCAATCCTGTCAATTTCTAAAAATAAAGTGTAAATAACAAACAGAAAAAAGTATAACAATCCTAGGATTCGAACCACTGACCTCATGATTATGAAGCCGGCGCTTTGCCGACTGAGCTAATGAAGACTACCCATAGATATTTAGAAAATAAAATACATAAAGTTCAAAATACGAATATCACATGAATCGGGGCAAAAATGCGGGCTAAAATGCTTTATATTTCGATTGTTGTGTTGTTTTTAACATAGGATTATCGCCCAAAAGTTGATTATATGCTGAAGGAGATTGTAATTCTGATTTCATTATAATGCATAACACTACTTTTCGAAACGATTCTAGACACCTTAGTATTTCGTTCGTACATAAAATGTTGGCCATTACGTTTTTTCGATTGGAATTCGGCGCGGCAAATCTATTGCACCATGGGTATTATTACATGGAAACACGGAGACTCAGATACGTAGGGAGTCATGTGATTTTTGTCCAGGACAAACACTTGAGATGTACACGCCCCTTTAAGTAAGTTTTTGAAGGTGAAATTTCATAAAAGGTGATGACAAAGTATTAGAAATAAATTGTCTAAACAAAATCTAAAAAAAAATATTTAAAAAAATATTTCTTTAATTTTTTTAATTTTTCTTATTTTACCCATAATCCCTATTTCACATTTTGCGACATCCGACGGGTTTTCACAGATCGCATCACATATACCTTTATTGCATACTTATTACTTAGAAAGTGGATGCTTTTATAAATTATGAACGTATATTATTTACACTAGCTGCAAATCCTTTACAATAATCATTGGGTGTGATGTTCAGCCGCATGCGGGTTACAAAGAAATGCATGGGTTCATTTAAATGAAACAGTAAATGACAGTACACTAGATTAATAAAATATCTCGCTTAGTGGGGTCATGAATGATTACTCTAAAATCATCCAAAACAAGCATGGTTATACTTTACCTGAAAATAAGGGCATTCTTTTCAAACACGTCATTCTGTTATCATACATGACCGCTCAAACTCTCATCTAAACTTAAACTCAGTCCATAACTCACACGTACACCCCCCTGCAAAACATATCGACTCACCCTCACAACTTGCCATTTAGCCATACGTATAATTGAGCAACTACTCCAATTGGGACCCTGCAATTTATAACTTGCTGCCGTATGCGCCGTTCTTTGGCTGAACTTTGATGAATTTAGCCTGGCATTCAGTCTCGTTTATAATTCGTGAACATCTATCAATCATCGTGTTTTCTTTTATCATTTTGTAACCTTGGTGGATTTTTAAAAGGTCATATTTAAAGTCTTTTGAATACTAAAATAAGTAATATAATAAGTGTTGATTAAAAGATTTGCAACAACATCTATCATTTTTAAAAAAATATTGTTTGATTTTAATTCTAAGCTTTGGTATGGTTTGTTTATGGTTTTTAATACGTTTTTACTATTATCTCATGGTGTTATCTCATTGTGCTTTTTACTCTGTATATATATTTTGTAGATTTAAAGGATAATTGTATTTTGCTTTGGTACTTGTATTATTTTAGTTCTTTCGTTGTAAAGCGCTTTGGGGTTTCTCTCACTAAAGTAAGGCGCTCGAAGTGGGGGGGGGGGGGGGGGGGGGCTTTATTATTATATTATAATTATTATCATTATCATTATCAATTATCATGTCTTTTTCCTTTAGTATTTTGTAACCTTAGTGGATTTCTAAAATGTCATAGTTTATATATTGAATGAGACAAACAAGTAAATACCACTATCAGATTTCAATGACTGCAGATCATTTTTGTGCCGCCCTTTTTTTTAAATAACGCGGATGTTGTATACACACAGGTAGGAAAATAATACAGTGTAGTATTTATATTCCTCTGTCCTGTCTTTTTACGCGCGTTTTGATAGGCTGGCGCATTTTTAAAGTGCAATACATGTTTGGTGGGGCAAACGGGGGCCACGAAAAATATGTTTATGGAAAATGCGCACCAAGCGCGCAAAAATGTTTGCTTTCATCGTAAAAATTGCCTACAATTAGCTTAATTTGTTCTGAATTAGATATTTCAACATTTTCGATTGTTTGAGCGGGCTTGAGTTTCAACTGAGAGGGGAGAGCAAAGGTCATGACTGGATTAACCCCCTCCTCTTAATGCCGCCACTGGTGACGTCCCCGTCTCGTGGACTTGAAACAGTTACAGCTACTATCGGTACGCTTATCCTGGGGTTTTATCTTCCTAAATTGGAGTACAACATCAAAGCTATCAGATAATACGCTGGCTATAAGATGTAAGAACCTCTCTAATAACGGTATCAAAATAGATAATAATGAGTTGTATATTACGGTTATTTTACACATACATTTTTAAAAGAAGGAATCAAACTCTAAGAAGATAATAACAGGTTTTCTATTCAAAAATCGTCCCAAATTAGGTTTCTTTAGTCTAATTAGTTTTGATAGACACTCTTTCGCTCACCTGTTAACGAGAAGCTATACAGCATAACGACGGCACGGACCAACGCCCAAAAGTATTGATGACTTTCCTTCCTGCTGATACGTCTCTTTTCCATAGTGAAATCCCTAACGTTTACCGCACCAAAAACATCAAATAGGTATTCAAGATATGTTCCCGCCAGGAGATTTGTTTTAGCAGACGTTAAAAGTTGAAAAGAGAAAGAGTAGTGTTGTCAGGAATATCTCCTTCCCACCACGTACACGATTTACGTTTGACGACGGTTATAAAGAAGTGTTGGCATCAATTTACAAGTTGCCAAATGAATGCATTCATTTGGGCCATAATGCAACCAACTTCTAGAAACACTTACTAAAAATGGGTGACCAATACGGTATCCTGTATACAGTATGCAATCATTTCAGGCGCATTTTAAGTATCCGTGCAATTGTTTACAAATAAAGTATTTTTTTAATATTAAATATGATGAAATAGCACTTCGATTTCAAAACAAGTGCTACAAGTTAGCGAATACTGCTTTAAAGGAAGACTGAGTCTCATCAAAGTGAATTAAATCCTCACAATTTCAAACAAATAAAACCAATAATAAATGTAGAAGTGAATGGCAAATTTATGAGTAGCTCCTGATTCGTACAAAATTGGCTTCTGATTTAAACAAAATAATCGTGAAACAAGAGGACAATTGTGTCAAAGTGGCCCTACTTTCTGGTTGCAGTGAAATCACTATTCTGATTATTCGAAAGTAACAGCGAGAAACATAACCTCTGGAAAAAAGAGTTAAATCTACACGTATTAGTGATTCAGCGAACCATGGCCTATTCGCCCCAAATATAAAATGCTTAGCCTAAAGGTAGCCCAAAGTAGCCCAATTTGTTGGCACAATAGCCTCAACCCCTCGCCAAACCCATTGTAGCGTAGTTAGGTCTATGGGGGTCTAGCAGCTAGTAAAATTGCGCCATAACCTCTGGAATAAAGAGTTTAATCTACACGTATTAATGATTCAGCGACCCATGGCCTATTCGCCCCAAACATAAAATGCTTAGCCTAAAGGTAGCCCAAAGTAGCCCAATTTTTTGGCACAATAGCCTCAACCCATCGCCAAACCCATTGTAGCGTAGTTAGGTCTATGGGGGTCTAGCAGCTAGTAAAATTGCGCCATAACCTCTGGAATAAAGAGTTTAATCTACACGTATTAATGATTCAGCGACCCATGGCCTATTCGCCCCAAACATAAAATGCTTAGCCTAAAGGTAGCCCAAAGTAGCCCAATTTTTTGGCACAATAGCCTCAACCCATCGCCAAACCCATTGTAGCGTAGTTAGGTCTATGGGGGTCTAGCAGCTAGTAAAATTGCGCCATAACCTCTGGAATAAAGAGTTTAATCTACACGTATTAGTGATTCAGCGACCCATGGCCTATTCGTCCCAAATATAAAATGCTTAGCCTAAATGTAGCCCAAAGTAGCCCAATTTTTTGGCACAATAGCCTCAACCCATCGCCAAACCCATTGTAGCGTAGTTAGGTCTATGGGGGTCTAGCAGCTAGTAAAATTGCGCCATAACCTCTGGAATAAAGAGTTTAATCTACACGTATTAGTGATTCAGCGACCCATGGCCTATTCGTCCCAAATATAAAATGCTTAGCCTAAATGTAGCCCAAAGTAGCCCAATTTGTTGGCACAATAGTCTCAACCGATCGCCAAACCAATTGTTGCGTAGTTTGGTCTATGGGGGTCTAGCACGGACATTTCCATTTCATAAACTATAGGAAACCAACGTTTAGAAAATAAGTTATAAGATACACTACTATAGTAGGCCTAATTGAAGGAACAATGAAACTTGTCTAGAAATTCAATTCTGACATTTATACGTGTATATTGTAATAGTGGTCTTACAATCTCACACATTTATTCAGAGATGAATTGGAAAGAAATTTTTACGATTTGGTAAAAATTGCATTGAAAATAAAGCCTCAAATTTAGAAAAGGAAAGGTCAAATAATGGTCTAAAACCAGTTTACTTAAATCACTTTAATCCGTTTGAATACGGAATAAAGCAAAATTGACCGAATAAAATGATTTTTCAACAAATCAACTCATGTACGAAAATGAAATGCCCCATGGCCACAGCCTGAGTACACTATACAGATTTCATAAAACGGTACAGCTCCCATGGGTATAAGGTATAGGAACTACACACCACAGCCGCAGTGCTCTAATCAATTTACATGACCATCGCAATCGAGAAGTACCAGCTACCCAAATAAAATAAAACTTTGGTCGAGAAGACACCTATCACGATGATCTTGTCCTTGGTAGTCAACCATTGCGCTGTAAAGCACGCGATACGTGACCACGAAAAACAACACCCACCGCGTAATGCTTAAGTGGGCGTAATGGCCGGGTCTAGATTTCGTATACAATTATATGTTTAGCTTCTGGAACTGATATTTGTATTTCAGATATTAGGTTGCCGAGATGTTAGGTCAACGTGGCATTAAACCAACAAACTTTGGCAACAACTTTATTTTTATTTTTTCATTTGTTTTATAGTTGCCATGTAATTTCCTAATTATGTATGTGTAACATATGCAATGTACAGTTTGTGGGTAAATGAGATGAGCTATGATGATGTGATTTGGTACACGGGTAGTACACCTGGAGAGCTATAATTTCCATTTGCATAATCAATTAAGCCCATTTATTAATTATGTTTAAACCTTTTACCATACACAAGACAAAGTGTGTTTTTATCAAGAAAGAGGCTATTTTTCGAAGGCTAATAGTAGCATTCTCAGGAATCAAATCATTAGTTTGTCAAAAATCAAACTACTCATAACTCATTTTTTGAGTCACAAAGTGGCTCTGAGAATCTGATTTTCCCCTGATGTTATTCATTCGTTATAGTAGAACAAGGTGCCATTATTCTATTGTCGGCCAGAACACGGCCTACTATTAATTTCTCTTAACTGGGTACAGTTCCCACTCACCCTACACTCACACACTCACACTTTTTTCATTGAACTCAATTGAACGATTTCGGGAGCCCCTCAGGGTAAAACGCAACACACATTTGACAGTGGCTCTTTAAGTAATGAGGCGTGTTGTTAGTTATTGGTATAACCACTTGTATTGTCCAAAACTATTAATCATGATATTCGTTTTGATAGCACGCCTATTTGAGTGTAATTTCATTGATGAAGACCTTTTTCAAGGTCTTAAATTAGTTTTTAGTTCACGTATATAAATTTCACGTTGAACATATTTGTTTGTTTGTTTGTTTGTTTACATGGTCGGTCCATACAGACACACGCTTGTCGTAATTTAATTGGAGGACGGGTACCGGCATCCTAAGATTTTCAAATCGAAGTTTGTGTGCGAAATATCTCGAAAAATACAGCTTGAATTAGTAAGATTTGTGGACACGATATTGGTACAGTATTTACCTCGGCTGAGTTCGAGTGACTGGTTATTTGGAGAATTATGAGGGATAATGTTCCCGCGATAGGGATATTTATTTTCTATTCCGACATCGTCACATCAAAGACAATGGCGGCGATTCTAGTTATTGTACCCCCCGTATATCACCATAATGTTTTATATACTCCATGCGCTCCGTCGCTGATCGCAAGCGTGGATCACCGTTTTTCCAATCAAGGGGCGTAATTTTGTTTTGTCGTGGTTTACTACTCATGTGTGTGGGCGGAAAGAGTTCAAGCGTAATAGAGCATGAAGCTAAAACTATATGAATCCCCGCATCCCAAACGCCACTACGCGCAATTGAGTTTGTTGAATTTTGTTCACCGCTAGGCTATGTACCACCCCTAGAGATTGCCTCAGAAAAAAATTGTGTTTGCGATTTCGTCTTTATTAATCCATCAATGGATTCCGGATTTTGTGAGCATGTACAAATCGCAAATAACTTGGACGAGTTCAAAGTTGGGGTTAATCTGCCTCATAGGAGTAAAACTATTTTTTTGCCTTGAGAAGCATATTTTTCTTAGTAAAATACAACGATGCATGCTCGGGGGTGGTACTCACGTATGTAAGGCATACGGGGAGGTGACGCTCCAGTGGGTCGTTTTTCATGAGACATCCTTAGCCATGGGTAGGCTTTTCAACTGAAAAATCCTTAGACATGTGGGTCTATCCAAAATCACCCTTAGAAATGGGTAGGGGATTTGATTCTCCAGCGGCACACCCCCGACCAAACCAAATCTGAGTACCCCCCCCCCCCTTTTCCCGGGGATGTATGAGCGTTGCTATTTTTGTTTGATGTTTACATAACAAACAGAGTCCCCCGACTTGTCGCGGTTTTAGTTATACCATTGTAATACTTGCTACGTCACATACTTGATGTATGAGGGCGAATCTTTGCTGTATAGATATTCAATTGTTTGATGTTTACGTAACAATTGGATGCCTTTTTCACTGAATCACGCTGGGCCCATTACTCATTAGTACATGGAAAGAGTGTGGACATTTACATAATTATTTTATGTTTACATAACAAACAGAAAAAACTTGTCGCCGCGATTTTAGTTATACCATTGTAATACATGCTAGTATTACACCATACGGTAATATTGAAGACTGGGGGATGTAATCTATTCAAAATCATTGCCAAAGTTGGCCACATCGTTAGGCAAATCATGCACATTTTTAAACCATTTTAGGTCAAAAGCGGTTTACTTTCATGATTTTTAGTTGCTTGTGCGGGGTTATATAGACATCAGTGAATACATTCTAGCCACATCGTACTACATCGCTGTATTCATCTAGGTAAACATAGAGTTTTCTACATATTTTGGTCAACTAATTTTCAAAAAAATGTCGCCCTCTGAAGTCAATGATATGAACATCCCTAGCATTATAATAGGCTATACCTTTTAATTGAATATATTATCGACTCGCACATAGAAATGATCGGTTCTTTAAAAATAAAAATAAAAATTATCCAAACATTAATAATGATATTTGCGTCCATTTTCCAAATTTTGACATTTGTCAGTCAGACTCAGGCCTACTTAATTTTTTTTTTAAATGCTCATGATTTTTATACGAAAGACATTTTTGTCATGAAATTGATTGCGGCTTGACTTTTTTTTGTATCATCGATCTCATGTACCCCCAAAAAATGAATTATTTAACCAAATAATGGTATTTGGGCTATTTTTTCAAATGTTGATATTTGTCGGTCAAGCCGAGAATTTAAAAATAAATCGTTATGATTTCTATGCGAATGACTTTTTTTTGTCGCCAAATTGATTGCGGCTTGACTTTTTTGCATCATCGATCTCATATGTACCAAGAAAATTGAATTATTTAACCAAATAATGGTATTTGGGCTAATTTTTTTTTCAAATTTTGATATTTGTCGGTCAAGCCTAGAATTAAAAAAAAAATTGTTATGATTTCTATGCAAACAACTTTTTTTGTGTGTCAAATTGATTGCGGCTTGACTTTTTTGCATCATCGATCTCATATGTACCAAAAATAAATTTGAATTATTTAACCAAATAATGGTATTTGGGCTAATTTGTCAAATTTTGATATTTGTCGGTCAAGCCTGGAATTTAAAAAAAAAATGTTATGATTTCTATGCGAACAACTTTTTTATCGTCAAATTGATTGCGACTTGACTTTTTTGTATTATCGATCTCATGCGTACCCCAAAAAATTGAATTACTCTAATAACCAAATAATGGTATTTGGGCTAATTTGTCAAATTTTGATATTTGTCAGTCAAGCCTAGAATTTAAAAAATAATAATTATGATTTCTATGCGAATGACTTTTTTGTCACCCAAATTGATTGCGGCTTGACTTTTTTGCATCATCGATCTCATACGTACCAAAAATAAAATTGAATTATTTAACCAAATAGTGGTATTTGGGCTATTTTTTCAAATTTTGATATTTGTCGGTCAAGCTTGGAATTTACAAAAATATTGTTATGATTTCTATGCGAACAACTTTTTTTGTCATCAAATTGATTGCGACTTGACTTTTTTGTATCATCGATCTCATACGTACCCAAACAAAATTGAATTATTTAACCAAATAATGGTATTTGGGCTAATTTTTCAAATTTTGATATTTGTTGTTCAAGCCTAGAATTTTTTAAAAAAATTGTTATGATTTCTATGCGAATGACTTTTTTGTCGCCAAATTGATTGCGGTTTGAGTTTTTTGTATCATCGATCTCATATGTACCCACAAAAATTGAATTAACTAAAAAATGGTATTTGGGCTAATTTTTCAAATTTTGATATTTGTCGGTCAAGCCTAGAATTTAAAAAAAAAATGTTATGATTTATATGCGAAATACTTTTTTTGTGGTCAAATTGATTGCGGCTTGACTTTTTTGTATCATCAATCTCATACGTACCCCAAAAAATTGAATTACTTTAATATTAACCAAATAATGGTATTTGGGCTAATTTTTCAAATTTTGATATTTGTCGGTCAAGCCTAGAATTAAAAAAAAATGTTATGATTTCTATGCGAACAACTTTTTTTGTCGTCAAATTGATTGCGACTTGTTTTTTTTTGTATCATTGATCTCATACGTACCCAAACAAAATTGAATTATTTAACCAAATAATGGTATTTGGGCTCATTTTTCAAATTTTGATATTTGTCGGTCAAGTCTAGAATTAAAAAAAAAATTGTTATGATTTCTATGCGAATGACTTTTTTGTCGCCAAATTGATTGCCGCTTGAGTTTTTTGTATTATCGATCTCATATGTACCCACAAACATTGAATTACTTAACCAAATAATGGTATTTGGGCTAATTTTTCAAATTTTGATATTTGTTGGTCAAGCCTAGAATTAAAAAAAAATAATGATTTCTATGCAAATGACTTTTTTGTCGTCAAATTGATTGCAGCTTGACTTTTTTGTAACATTGATCTCATACGTACCCAAACAAAATTGAATTATTTAACCAAATAAAGGTATTTGGGCTAATTTTTCAAATTTTGATATTTTAGAATTTAAAAAATTAAAAAAATTCTATGCGAATGACTTTTTTGTCGCCAAATTGATTGCGGCTTGACTTTTTTTGTATCATGGATCTCATACGTATCAAAAAAAAAAAAATCATATAATGATATTTGGGTCCATTTTCTAAATTTCGGCATTTGGCGGTCAGGCAAATTAAAAAAAATCCTTATGATTTCTATGCGAATATAATTGTTGTCAAATTGATCTCATAGGTAACTAAAAAGGTGATAAAACAACAAAAAGCAACTACTGCACTGGCATTTTTTAACTGTAGTGTAAACTAAAGTGCAAGTGAATGGCAGTAACAAAACAAGTAAATAAAGATGAATGATCGAATCTTTGACAAAAATAATCACACTAGAGTTAAGATTACATTATGTTAATATCCATGCTGATCAAATTACGGGCAAAATATCTGTTTTCAATCGACTACGAAAACTAATCTCAGTCATTCAATGCATCGCGAGACTGCCGAATTATACGTATTCGCTGTCAATTGAAAGCAAAACCCATTTTACCGCAAAGCTTTTAATTGCCTCTTTATGCAGTTTAAAGAAATTTTAAGCCAAGTTTTCAATTAGCGTTTGCCTGGACTGTCGGTATACAAACACGAATTTACAAAATTATTAATTTTAATCGATCGCGGCTATTCCGTTCAAAAGCGCATGTGTGTATATTGCACACCGTCTGTTGTGTATATTGCCTTGTTTTACGATGTAAACAATAATATCATATGCCGCCGGGCGATCAGCTGATCGATGTTGAAAGAACACAATGCGCATGCTCTAATCAGTTTCGTTCATCTCTCGCCGGTGATGGCATAACGAATAAGATAGCCAAGTCGGCCCTCGTGATTGTGAGGATTGTTAGTTCAAAATGATGTTTTGGAATTCAATCAGGCAACTAAATTTGACTATCATGTCACACCTTGTGTACGTAACTTCGTGGATGGACCCATGTTCATCTTAATAAACTGTTTATGTAAAGATTATTACATTACTGTTTCTACTGCCTATTCTTCTTTGTATATTGTGCATTTTGTGTACAAGTGTGTTTAAATGTGCACTTCACTCAAACTTTCACCAGCCCCATTCCATTTAAATGGAATTTGCATTTCAACTCTTGCTAATTAATAGACAAGCATGTCTATATAAATTACATGCTACAATCAGAGAGATGTTATATTACCTACACCTCCCTGCTACAATTGTATTGGTGACAAAACGTAATGATATACCACTAATGAGTACTGAATCTTGTCCCTGCGTAGAAAGGCAACATTTTTTTACCCGCATGGTCACCGCTAAGTCCTAGGTCCCCTTAGGGCGAAGGTTGCAACCGGAAAGTACATTAATCAAATCAAACTTTTTACCTTCACACCTAAATACAATCTCCAGGCCACATCAAACACCAACAGCAGCTCTGTCAGCAATTCATTCTTATGGTTGAATCAAATACAAAGCAAACCCTTTAGAACAAATAAACGGGTTTCAAATATTATCTCCCACACAATAAATCCAAACCACTTCATAATCATTTCATTTTCATACCATCACTCTCCACCCGTCCTCCATGGTTCTGGTCAGATCCTAACATATCATGTTAAAACCAATACAATGTCAATAACTGCCCTATTGATAACCACTACATCTGACACTGCTAAACCCCATCAACCGCGAAACTCGAAAACCGCGAAACCCGAGAACCGCTCTAGTTTAAAAATGAAAAGCAAATGGAAGATTAAACTTTTAAAATTAACCTATGAATTAAACTCGACATTTTACATTTTATGGAGCATGATCCGTTGGCAACATACCACGTTTGACCAAAGGACCTAAAGAAGTTTCCCGGAATTTATTAGGGAACAACGTTTGAACATTCACTGTAGCTATGCTCTCTACAACCTGTTTTAACAACCTGGTCAAATATTATATAAGCTATGCAACGAAGTAATTAAATAGTAGATAAACGGAGGGAAATAAATCACTTTATACCGCAAAAGTAACTTTGCGTTCCGTTGGCACCATATTGAATTACTACTACTTCACGCCAACGTACGGTCGTAGTTCTAAATTTTACCAAAATAATATAATTCATAATAACAAAGCGACCGCAATACATGTACACATGTACAGTCCTAACAAAAAAAACTTACCAGGTATAGCCCCTACTTAAAAAAATCATTTATATACATTTTTAAAGATTAATTTTCTTTTTAATTTCAAATGTTACACATGAAGATTGACTGAATATTAACATGTGAACAAAATCAAAACAAAGTCCGTTTTTGCATTTAGCATTTGGTTCTTCTACACGCAGCCACGGTGATACAATAAGCATGTTTAGTTTGACTGGTAGCGACAACTCACCGGTCGATATAGTAAGCTAAGGATTTGGGACACTTCAACATGTTCAATTGATCAATGCAGCCCGTACACATACCTGCCACACTATCCTGCGTCTTTAAAACCGAAGTACGCAAATAAAAAACTGCACTTTGGTTCATTCTTTTGGGGGTAGCGTTCTTAATCGTTAACCGATCTTCACGTGTAATAGAAATGTATTTACACATCTGTAATTTAATATTTTTTACGTAGAAACTATAGTTTTGGGTTCAAGAGTATACCTATTAGGCTACTTGGTCAGTTACTTGTTTGAGGACTGTATTTCAAAACGTGTAGTATTGGTTCCTTGCCAATATTTTGGAGACCAAAAAGCAATTTCACAGTTGACTGATACCAATTATTGACTATCGTTGATTTGATAAATGATCTATCATAGCAGGCGTATTGAACGATAGTTGAATTCAACAAAGCTTCCCAGTTACAATAGTCCTACCATATGACATCTCTGTTTGTTGTTGCACCCACCCATCCCAGTACCACTTTCAGTGGGTACTTCCACAATAAGGATGAATATTGAATAACATGACTCTTATAGAAAGTACTGCGTCAGGATATTATAAAAGTGTTAAAACTGACCAAAACTTCCGTCGAAGTGTTGAGGTGAGTCCCCACCCCCACACACAAACATAACAAAGTCCCCCTCCCCCCCCCTCCCCCCAAAAGGAAGAAGAAAAGGCACGGTTATATTTTACCAATTCTTGAAAATAGAAAATTCTTGACAGAATATTAATTATAAAAATGTTAAATCGGACCAAAATGTACATTGTAAAGGTGAGGTAAGAATATAATAATACATAATAATAATAGACAGTTCTTATAGCGCTTTCCACCGTGCAAGCACAGTTCCAAAGTTGGACAATTATTTGTGTTGCTATTTTTAATCATAACCCTTTCGTCGCTACACTTAAACGGCTACCGGCCAACTTTAGATGAAGACTCCCTAACAGCTCACCCAACAGCTTGGGTTGACGAAGTAATTGAGATTAGTTATCTTGCCCAAGGACGCTAACAAGTTGGCCACGACGCGGCTCAAACTCACAACCTCATGATCATGAGTCCCCCGCGCTTTTCAATCTTAAACGATTATACAGCATTTACAATCGGGGTACACTTTTCACGCGGCTATTCGTTTTACTATTTACAAAACAGATTTTTCAGAACCATATCCCAACTTTTCAAAGTCTATATATCTCAAGAATTACTGAACCAATACTAGGCATGTTTGTACTTCTTCCAATGCATTTCTCATAGTGATTCCAAATATGGTAATGAAATCCAATACTTTTGACATTTTTGAAACATCTTACGTAATTTTGGAATGTCGTCTGCAGATGCCTTCCGCGTGGAAAGTGTTAAACTAAACATGTGAAAATCCCCAACTTATTTATTGAATGCCCCTCGTATCATAAAATATGATAATATTGTGGATAAAATACTGTACCATGCATTATCAAGGTCACAGTAATGGCTTACAGAAATTAAGGTTTCATACTGCTGTTACACATCATTGGTAACCAACCATTCAACTGTTCAAGGTCATTTTTGTATTTGATTTAAATACTGTAAAAAACTGTTACTCCTTTGCTGAAAATCGTTATTTGTGGCGTAGTATCTGTAAGGTCACGAGCTGTCAGTCATGACAGGACCGAACCAACCAACCAACTGTAAAAAGATTGTACCAACACCAGGCTAGTACTGGTATGGCATACTTACCGGTATCTTTGACCTTATGGTAAATGAAGACAAATAATTGCAAAGATTGAAAGAACCTTTTGACCTTTATTTTTGAAATGAATAACACAATTGTTGTTGTTTGTAAAGCTTATTTAATTTAAAAATATTCAATTTATAAACTGACTCCTTTATATTGTAGTGACGCTATTCTAATTGTCATTAGTAATTTACCATTATAGATTTCTATAGTTATCATTTAGGCCGCCATAGTTAAACTGTCAACACTCACTTATTCCCGCCGTGTTCGAATACTAATTTCGTGTACGTGGACGACAGTTCCAGCCGACTCGCTAACGATGATCATCTATATTAATTTAGGCATTTCATGTCAAAATTTGGGCTGTTGTCGTTCTATACGACAACAGATGGGGACTTCTCAATTGTATTAGAACTTTTGATTGATGCAAGTTTATTAGGTTAAATATTATTCAAGATGCTAGGTGTTAATTTCTATCCGTAAGTTGAACGTTTAATTAAATAATAATGTATATATCATAAACTTTACAGCTTTGTCCGTTGCATATTTGCTAGTGTACATGTATATTGTCCCTCCTCTCAACCATGCGAGTATTTAATTCCCCTAAATTCACGTCATAAAAATTTCAACCTAAACATTACACTCCCTGGGCGTGTTTTTGTGAATTAAACTATCAGGGGAGAAAACGGGTCAAATTTGAGGGGGAAATCAGTCTCCGCACGTGCCGCGAATCGAACCCGGGCCGCGTTGGTGCAAGTCCGATGCTCTACTGACTGAGCTACACGGTGAGGTTAAAAAACTTAAGTTGTTTTAACCAGTTGAACCACGCGCTGAGCTCGGCACGAGATTGATTGGGCCGCCGCGCGGTACAATATTGTAGCACTGTTGTGTTTTGTAGTGTCCAGGAGGGTTAAGGTTAACAGCACATGAAAAAGTGCTTCTTAACCCCAAAACTCCCCAGGCGTGTTTTTATGAATTAAACTATCAGGGGAGAAAACGGATCACATTTTTGGGAAAATCAGTCACGCGCAGCGAATCGAACCCGTGGTTGAAGTCCGATGCTCTACCGACTGAGTTACACGGGCGAGTTTTTGTGAATTAAACTATCAGGGGGTGCTCTACCGACTGAGCTACACGGGGGAGGTTCAAAAACTTAAGTTTTTTAACAATTTTAACCACGCGCTGAGCGTGGCACGAGATTGATGGGGCCGCCGCGCGGTACAAGATTGTAGCACTGTCGTGTTTTTGTATTGTCCAGGAGGGTTAGAGTTAACACCAACACTGTCTTGAATTTGGACTTCAATGAAGCGTCGTATAGGCACACAGTTAAACATGAAAATAACCATCGTCCTACTAAGGGGGTAGGGGTGGGGGAGGGTTGTGGGTGTTGGCTAGATTTCTTTGTGGAAGGAGCACACCTTGCGAATCAATCCATATTCTAAATAGACTCTTAGCAACAACTTTTGGCTGGATCAAGTGGTGCAAACACCTTAATCGCACCTTTCTACTACGTCTAATGTGGAAAACGGTCAAAAGGATTTAATTTCACACCCGAATTAGTTCAAAATATTCTTTACAGGGCCACTGGATATGACCCTGATAATATCTATGATATTTTATTTGAACAGAGGGCGGAGAGGGCGATAGCACCTCGAGAAGTGTGCTTACAAACACGGAAAACCTTACGTCTAAAGACACATAACACGAAATGTCGCCCTCTAATTATAGTATGACGGTGCTGTTATACACGGAACAAATGTGCATATGCTAGTGCGCCATCTATAGTTAAATACAAAATTCTTTGCTATGTTTTAAAATCCTGGCGGACTATTTTTCCCCAGAAAAGCACACTGCATCTTCTACATGTAGTTTGAAATTCGATAATAAAATGCTACATTATTGGCTACGTTTTAAATAAATCACAGCTGCCGGTATTTTCTTTCAGGAAATTACAAGAGTTCAATAATAAAAGATGATATGTACGTCACTATGTTTTGCCAAAAAACGCAGATTAATATTTTTGTTCAAAAAGTACACTCTGCCCTCAAAAGTTCAAAGAGAAAAACAAAAACACTTCGTGATTACCTGCCAGACTTTCTTAAGTTAACTTATAAAAATGCTTATCATTTTTAATGCCATGATTTGAAAGCGCAGCAGGCTATTTCAGACACGGGGCAATAAGCATTCTTTCATTGATGAGAATAGATCAATTCCTAATCAGAAGATTTGTGGGTATGGATAGGTACGAGTGTTGGCATTACTTCATAGCAACATACATGACTTCGTGAAAATCATGGCTTTCAACCAAAGAAGATTTCAACGTTGCAGCAACAATGAATTGCGCCAACTCAAGATGTTTTCCCACAATGCATTTGAATTGCCCCATCGATACTCGAATCAATACGATCAATATATCAGTGACCTTTGTTCTCCGAGATATTAATATCGTAGCTTTCTTCCACGCATGACACGTATCGGTAAATGCTTTCTTCCACGCATGACACGTATCGGTAAATCGATGGTTTCCCCGTCATTTTGGATTTCCAATAACTGTGAGCAAGTGGGTTACTTATCGAGCTCTTAGGTTTTAGAATTAATTAATTTATTTGAAGTTAATGTAAGAATTTTTATCGATTGCGCTAGAACGCAAAGGACAATGACCTAGGGCGTCTAGGTGACAACTTTTACATCCCTTGTGCTCATTTTGACGGAAACAAAATAAGGGTTCCACCTTATACGGGGTAGGGCAAGCCGTCAAAGTCCGGGGTAGGAGAGGGGGGGGGGGGGGGGGGGGGGGGGGTGCCACCTTACAATTTAAACAAAATCGCAATGTTGAAAAATATCTTTATTGTATTGTCCTGAATCTTATAGTATATGTAATAAATATAAGAGGACCTGACGGTTCGATTCTAACAGAATCTTTATCGAAGGTAAAATGACAGAATACAACATGCACAACACATATATATAGACAGAGGAACAATGGGCAGGAAGTGACTATTAAACACAGTGGGGTCAAAGTGACAGATGGATGAATAGGGGAAGGTAAAACAAACTAGACAGCTGATTGATGAAGTGGATAATGTAACAAAAGGATGACATAGACAAAGGGGAGATTAAAAAGTAAAATGCAAATGGGATAAAGAATGGTGAGTAAAATCCATAATGACTCTAATGATTGATGACTACAAATAAATGATACAAATGGATGGAAATGTAAAATGACTGAGGGAATGCATGAGAAAACAAGAAAAGACAAAGTGGGAGTAGGTCTGGGCCTATGGTAACAAATAATGGAAATACACTGGAACGAGTAATGAAAATTACTGTGCATAGGAGACAATGTCGAAAATGAAAACATAGTATCACACATAACAATAACAAGAAGTATGAAATTGGAAAATAAAGTGAAGAAAAAGGGGAGAAAAACAAATGGGTAAAAAATACAAGTGATAGGTTAATCAGATACAAATGGAGGAGGTTGGGGGGGGGGGGGGGGGTTGGAGACTAATCGTTTCCTTCCTGGATGTTTAGGCCATGGGGCTGAATAGTGAGAAGACGCTTCATCCCTAGCTTCTCTCTACTATATAAGACGTACCACTTCTGAACGGCTACCTAAAGATTCAATGCCCTGTAAGATCATATCAGACATAGTGTGGTTGGGACGGTTAATGTGGTGTCTGACAGGTGGCTTGTTGGTGTTAACCGTCGATCTGTGTCCATAGAAGCGCTTCTTCAGTGAGTTTTTGGTCTCACCAACATACTGGACTCCACACACTCTACATGATAAGAGGTAGATGACATTAGATGAGGTACAAGTGATGTGACCCTTCGTCTTGTAGGTGGCACGGGTGGTGTGACTGGTGAAGGAATCGCCTTCCTTGATGTGTTCCCGGCAAACGATGCACCTGCTGGTCGACTCGCACTTAGAAGTGCCATGCTGCGTAGAGAATCATCAGTTAATGGGGGAATGGTGGCACGTACTAACATATCTCGTAGGTTGCGAGGGCGTCTGTAGGCCAAGATGGGTATGTCAGGAACTGCACGACGAAGACGGTCTGATGTGTGGAGAATGTGGTGGTTAGTGTTGGTGATGTGACGTAGAGGAGGAAGGTTAGGATGAAATGTGGTAACAAGGGGATTCTTAGGGGTGGGGTCTTGGTTTCTAGACTTCTCCTGAGGGAGGACTGTGGCTCTCGGGAGAGAGTGGACTTTCTTGACGGCTTGCTGGACTTTGGTGGAGCTGTGACCCCTGGTAACCAGATGCTTCTTCAAATTCTGTGCATGATATAAGAATCTGGATTCGTTAGAGCAAATACGTCGGAGACGGAGAGCCTGACTATATGCTATGCCAGTCTTACAATGGCGGGGGGGGGGGGGGGGGGGGCAGCTTGAAGCATGGAGATACTGGTGCGTATCTGTGGGCTTGGTGAAGAGATCTGTAGACAGTATACCATCCTCAGCTTTCTGTATGGTTACATCAAGAAAGTGTGCCTGTTGGTGGGAGTAATCAGAAGTGAACTTAATGGTCTTGTAAAATGAGTTCATGTGATCAATGAACATGATGAATGTGAGGAGACTGCTTTCATCACTGGTCCAGATAAAAAATATGTCGTCGATGTACCGCAACCAAATCCAAGGTCGACAAGGTGCTTCAGCTAGCAATTGTTCCTCCAGCCTAGACATGAATCGGACAGGCCCATGAAGGAGCCATCCTAGTACCCATAGCTGTGCCATGTATATACCTGCAAGTAGGTCCTGTCCATGAAAGTAAAATTGTTCTTGGTTAGGACATGGTTCATGAGGCATTCAATATCAGGTATAGGAGGACTGGAATGACCAATCTTGGCCAAAGCTGCACGGCTTGCTTCGATGCCTTCCTGATGGGGAATGTTGGTATAGAGGGACTTAACATCAAATGTGCCAATAATTGCGGTGCTTGGAACTTGGTTCTTGATGGCTTCGAGTTTCCTGAGAAAGTCTGGGGTGTAGTGGATATAGGAGGGAACCTGTGGAACAAGAGGCTTGATGAAGTTATCAACAAAGAGGGATATATGCTCAGTTGGGGAGCCGTTGCCAGCGATGATGGGTCTGCCTGGGTTTCCCGGCTTATGGATCTTGGGAAGGAGGTAGAAGCGGGCAGCACTGCAATCTTTGGGAGATAGAAACTCAAAGGCCTTGTCAGAGAGCTCATTACGCTGATGCATGTCATCCAGGGTATGCTGAATCTGTTGAGAAAATATGTTAGTAGGATCGGAATCAAGAACAGCATAATGAATGCGGTTGTCAAGATGACGCATGGTTTCATCAATGTACTTCTGTCGGTCCATGACAACTACTGCTGACCCTTTGTCTGCTGGCTTGATGATGATGTCTGTCCGTAACCTGATGGAATTCAGTGCCTGGCGTTCCTCCCTAGGGATGTTGTCATGAGATCTGCGGGAAACTTGCTCAGCAGTGTTAACCTGGGTGCTAACGACTTGGACATAAGTCTCAAGGGCAGGGACTCTGTTCTTGGGAGGAACCCAAGTACTCTAAGACTTTTGTAGAACGGCTCAGGTACAGATGGTGGGGCATCATGAAAAAATTCTTTGAGACGTATCCTCCGATAATACTGAGTAAGGTCCTCGCTGAGCTCAACTTGATTGACATCAGGAGGAGTGGGACAGAATTTAAGGCCCCTAGAGAGAAGTTTGTGTTCAGCATCAGATAAGGTGGAAGATGAAAGGTTAATGACAGTGGATGCAGCTGGTTCAGGAGGAGGTGGGCGCCTGAACCGTCGGTACTTGTGCCGTTTCTGCTTCTCCAACAGGCCAGATACTTTCTTGTTTCTTGTGTTCATGAGTTCAGTCCCCCATTTATTTCATTAGTCAACTGTAAAAGTTGTGCATCTGAGCAGCAATTCTCCAGTTTAAGTTGAAGCTTGACAATATCCTCATTCAAATGGTCTAGGGAAGACTCACAATGTAGAGACAGAATATTAATGAGACGAATGGATGCACTGTATAAAACTCTGTTCCACTCACTCTGTAACTGTGGCGGTAGGGTACCCAGTGGCTGGGGTGCAATTGAGTCGAAGACCTGTGGGTATAATGCGGGCTTGTGAGTAAAATCTGTAGTTGTCTCTATGGAAAGAATAACGCAGGGATTTCTGCTTCAGCTTCCGGAGATTCTGAAATGAAGAAAGTGGGTTAGACATAATGTGACATGAAGGATGTAAACAATAAACAAGTAAAACATATACAGGAAACAGATATAAACAATATGACAAATATACAGAGTAGATAAGGAGGATCACCGTAAGGGATACTGCAACAGAAAATGAAGTAAATGTAAAAGCTGAATGCAAACTGCTTATCCACAAAAATAGCCTGTGTAAGTAAATGTAATAAATATAAGAGGACCTGACGTTTCGATTCTAACAGAATCTTTATCGAAGGTAAAATGACAGAATACAACATGCACAACACATATATATAGACAGAGGAACAATGGGCAGGAAGTGACTAACACAGTGGGGGTCAAAGTGACAGATGGATGAATAGGGGAATAGAATAGTATATGTTAGAAAAATCCTTTCCCTCACTTATAAGCACAAAACCCGTGTGAAATTCGATATTTGGAACTATTTTGGCGAATACAACATGATTTTGAGGTCGACCATGTTTCGTGACGTCATTGTGAAGGTATGTATGGAAAGAGGTAACCTGTAGCTATATCATGGTATCAAAATAAGGCACAAAAAAAAGGTGTGTTGCCCTCACAAGCCTAAAATCGGGAAGGTCGGCCGGCCGGATTTTTGTTATTTGTTTATTTTTGGTTAATTTTACCAAATCAACGATTTATACCTATTATTTCAGTCAACATGTGTGAAGATACTAAGGAAAACGCTTACTGGATGTATTTTCAACCCAATTGTGAATATTTTGGTTTCATGCCAATCTCTGTGCAATTTTCACAGATTGGAAGATTTTGAGAAAAAAAATCTTGACATTTTTTTTTTTTAAATCTTGAAGAAAAAAAAAAAGAAGAAGAAAAAAAAGAGAGAAAAAAAAAAAAAAAATCTTAAAATAAAATAAAAATAATCACCCAGCCCACATTCTCGGAATTTTGACCCGGCCGGATGAGGGCAACACAACTATTTTTTTTGCCTAATCATACTCTGCACATCAGTTTGTAATGTTTTAGGGCTAAGGTAACAGTGTTACAAAAACGTCTCAGGAGGACGAGCGTTTAGTTATGTGTTCTTATGATAGTACGTGTCGTAGTTTTATCTTCGATTACAATTTTAACTATTTTGTATATAAAGTGCTCAACAAAAGAAAGTCATACACTTTGTTCAGATCCTTTAGAGTAACTTTTTATTATTTTGTGACCAAACAGACTGAATAGACACTAGGATGAATCTTTCCGGAACAATTTGACAACAACAAAGATAAATCATGATTAGCACCATTTAAAGAAAATTAGTCACTTTGCAAAAGTCACATTTTCAATACACTACGCGGGAAGAAAAAAACACATGTTACCTGTTCATAATCAAATAGCCCGCTCGCTCAGGCACTACCCAACGCAGTTGCCCTGTGTGATCAATATCCATTTCATTCCCGCCCATTCAAATGCCACGCATAGCATTTTCTTGTGTGCGTTGAAAATGTGACTTTTGAAAAGTGACCAATTTTCTCAAATGGTGCTAATCATGGTTTATCGTTGTTGTTAGGTGGCAAATTTGGTATCAAATTGTGCTAGAAAGATTCATACAAATGTCTTTCTAGTCTGTTTGGTCAAAAAATAATCGGAAGTTACTCTAAAGGACCTAACCAAAGTGTATGACTTTCTTTTGTTGAGCACTTTATATGGAATGTAGGCCACTTAGTTAAATTTGTGATAGGATACTGACTACTAGTAGTTGTTTAGTACATATGTGATTAGGCCATGTTTCCATAGATATTCGCTTAGCATTCAATTTTCTCTAGATGATAAAAATGCAAAATATATCATAAGGTCACATTTCTTAAGTTGGGACCCTAAAAAGGGTGGATTTGTCACATTTTCCCGCTTATTTGCCATTCAAATGCTTATATTTTTCAAACCATACATCACAATTGAGTATATTTGGTCTCATTTGGAAGATAATTTATTGCTTTAATAGTATCTATAAGAAAAATGAATAAATCAAGTTGAGATTAATTACTATAACTCATTAATTACAATTAGTCAGGGTGGAGGCGGGTGAGGATGCATGCGGGTGAGGATGCACACTATGTATTTCCAATGGGATGGGCAACATTTTTTCGCTTATTTGCCATTCAAACGCTTATATTTTTCAAACCATACATCACAATTGAGTATATTTAGTCTCATTTAGAAGATAATGTATTGCTTTAATAGTATCTATAAGAAAAATGTATAAATCAATTTGAGATTAATTACTATACCTCGTTAATTACAATTAGTCAGGGTGGAGGCGAGTGAGGATGCATGCGTGTGAGGATGCATGCTATGTATTTCCAATGGGGATGGACAAAATAAATGATTAAACCTTGTGTATATTAGTTCATTGAATTATTATTTTGTGTGATTAGTATCATTATTGTAATTACCAAACCTTAATTAGTGTTAATTACATCCCCAATTAATTAATATTACTAATTAATTACATACAACAAATACCATCTGAAAATGTATCAACAGCAGATTATTACCCATTTCAAATGGTCTATGTTTAAATTAGGAAGCATACAGTAAATTACATTTCATAGTAATATTTCTTTTGTTACACCCTATATATTTCCTAAGTCACCCTGTATACTTGAACAAACACTAGATATTCACAATTGCTGATATCTCAGCTTTCTAACAATGTATAATTTTGCACACTTTGGATTTATACTTTTTGAGTTATTAGGCTTAGAGCATTATCACATGTAATTTTGTCAAATGTATGAATGTGACGCAATAGGGTCCCAACTTAATAAATGTGACCATAAAAATAAACTGGATTTTCCGTGTGTTGTTTGTTCATTTGCTGGGGTGTTTGTTTGTGTGTTTGTTTGTTGTTGGGGTGTTTGTTTGTTTATTTATTGGGGTGTTTGTAAATCCAGTCGTATTGTGTGAGCGACACTTTGGTACTATAGGGACCAAACTCAAGCATGTATAAATCATCACGAAAATCAATTGAGAACAAGGCGAGTGTTGCTGTTCGCTACTGTTCGTTATTTGAAATAAAAGTAAGAACAACAAGAAGGAAAACGAGACTGACTGAATATATACACTGAACCCACAAATTTATCTCGCAGACACATGCTGGTTATTTGAAATGAAAGTTAGAACAACAATACGGAAAACGAGAGACGTTCAATGTGTTTAGCCGATTTCTGCAATGGAAATGTTTTGGAAAGAATAAATGTGGCGCCAAATTTACCGAAACACAGCAACATTTCTGTCCTTATATCTTGCATTACATGAATTTACCAACTGATGTGCGTAGATTTACTGACAAAAGATGTCAATTGACAACATTATACGTATTATACGAACTGCCAACTGACTGAAATTTGGCTTTCGTCAAGTAAGTAAATCCTTTAACAGTAAAGAATCTAAGTGCATAGCAACCACGTTTGTGTTGATGCATACAAGTCTTGTACGAGCGTGCATTGCTTTACTCGTTAATTGAATGTGCGTGCGGGATACAAGTAAAATACAGTTTGTGTTTTATGTTGGATCAAGCTTTTGGGTACCGAAGATTTGGCTATAGGTGGTGCGGTGCTTTTATACAGGATTACCTGAGTATCTCTTGTAAACATAGAAAAGGGTCGGACACGTGCGCCTTGTTGTAGATCAAAATCTTGTGATTGTTTTCAACCAATTTGCGTATACTTCAAGAGTGAGATTATGTACTTTTATCGCCTTATACGAGGGGGTATCATAAAGTTTTAGAAATCACCCAGAAGTGAAGGAGCCAGAAACTTTATTTTGATACGTAATCCTTCAGACATCGTTAAATAGTCCCTGTGCAAAGTTACACATTTCTCCAACTTTTTATTACCTGTCCACAGACCGCCATTGTAGAGATCCTCAGATAGACTGCCATTGATTGATTCTCAGATTGCCTCAGATTGTGTTATTCCCAAAACAGCAATAAATAGTTTAAAGTTTTGACAGAAAGGGTCAAAGGTCATGTAGGGGTCATAAGAGGTCAATCTGTGCACACCCCATGTTACCCATAAGTTAATTGTCACCAAGCTTGTTTGTAATGACCTTTGACCCCTTTCTGTCAAAACTTTAAACTATTTATTGCTGTTTTGGGAATAACACAATCTGAGGCAATCTGAGAATCAATCAATGGCAGTCTATCTGAGGATCTCTACAATGGCGGTCTGTGGACAGGTAATAAAAAGTTGGAGAAATGTGTAACTTTGCACAGGGACTATTTAAAGATGTCTGAAGGATTACGTATCAAAATAAAGTTTCTGGCTCCTTCACTTCTGGGTGATTTCTAAAACGTTATGATACCCCCTCGTAAATGGTTTATGAAGCTTGAAACACTTAACACCTGATTGCACCAGGCATTTCAATCATAAATTACATATTAATAATGTGATGAGATCATCAAAATAAGTCTGAAGTCGAAAATGTCTTATTTTGAGTTTTTTACTTGATATTATAAGTCATTTGCAAAGCTACACTTGGCACAAAAAATACCATTACAAATTTACACCCAATTCTAAAGACATGGGCTATTGAAGGGTTTTCAAAAATCATGTAAAACAAAAGAATCACTATCGTTTATTTGGTAATATCTCAAAATCCATATTCCCGACTTCTGTCTCTTTTTGCTTGATCACATCACACATAATAAGTTCTACCACACGGGATTATTAAACGACATCGGATATTGTCTCGCTCCGGTGTTATGTTCGAACTATAAGATATAATGCTGTTATCAATTCATGTATGTCAAGTAAGGCTGCTGGGCTTACATGAACTGAGTTACAATCCCGATAATTGTTATAAATGGTAGGTATACCTGCTTATAATAATAAAAAGACATCTTCCTCCTATAAGTCGAGAGAAGGTTCACTCACATGTTTCCATTCTTTCTAACACTTTCCACGCGGCTATAGTATTAATTTTACCATGGAGATATACTGTAACAAAACAGAAACCTTTCACAACTTTCAAGGTCTATCTCAAGGATTACTGAACCAATACTAGGCATGTTTGTACTTATTGCAATGCATTTCTCATGGTGATTCCAAATATGGTAATGAAATTCAATACTCTTGACATTTTTGAAACATTTTGTGACATTTTGGAATGTCGTCTGCAGACGCCTGCCGCGTGAAAAGTGTTCATACTGAAATGAAAGCGACAACCCTTTTCTCAATACTGTTCATGGATTGTTCAAGTCAAATCAATTGCTCCTGCAACCATTTCAATGGAACCAATACATTAATTGAAGATATTTATATTGAAACACAAGGATAACTTGGAAATTCTTAACAGATTTCGAAATGGTTTGGACATGATCGTCAACGACTTACCCACGGCTTAACCTAGAGAACCTCGAGCGAAAGAGATCAATTCTCGGATACAATCACTACACTCTAAATGTTGCAACGGGTTAAAGCATTCGTATACAAATGCTTCTTAATATTGCAACGGGTTAAAGCATTTGTATACAAATGTATCAACCAATTGTTTTTAAAATGTGTTTGAAAACTATTAGTAACACCGATTTATGTGTTGGTTTACAAATATTTAATTATCCAAAACGGATAAACCGTATAATTTCTAATAGTTTATATGACAGCAAACAGTTCAACTGATTGTTTCTAAATATGCGTTAATTAACACGCGCTTGAAGTGTTTAAATGCAAATGCCTAATTGTCCATGCAACAGTGCAACGGATAAACCGTTTATCAAATAGTTGAATCGACTGTTTAAAATAACCATTTCGTCATCAAGCGGTTTAACTGGTAGTTTGTAAATATGCGTTAATTAACACGCGCTTTATGACGCAACAGTGCAACGGAGTAATCGTTTAACAAAGTTCTACCCGTATGTTGACAAAAAGTTGAACCGATTGTTTCAAATAACAACGGAAAGTAAATTCTTAGTATAGTATTAAAACAACTAAACAAATTCAGGATGTCACTACTTGACGTGTTAGTGTTTATGTGAGAGCATACTAACACTTGAACGTTTAAGTGAGGTGCTTATGTGAGAGTGTATTAACACTTTTAATGTGTAAGTGTTAGTGTACTAACACTTAAATTGTGCATGCATTGTATGCGATTGTTTTTTGCGACAACTATGTGTTAGTGCTCATGTGAGAGTATACTTATACTTTTAATGTGTGTAATTGTAAGTGTATTTACACCTAGAATGTGCATGCGTTGTATGTGATTGTTTTTTGGGACAACTATGTGTTAGTGCTTATGTGAGAGTATACTAACACTTTGGACGTGTAAGTGTTAACGTTCTAACACTTAACATGTGCATGCGTTGTATGTGATTGTTTATTTGGGACAACTATGTGTTAGTGCTTATGTGAGAGTAAACTAACACTTTTAATTTGTATGTGTCAGTGTACTAACACCTAGAATGTGCGAGCGTTGTATGTGTGTGTGTTTTTTGGGACTACTATGTGTGTGTGTATATGTGAGAGTATACTAACATTAATGTGTACGTAGGGGTGTACTAACACTTATATTGTACATGCGTTGTATGTGCTTGGTTTGATGTGACAACTATGTGTTTTTTTACGCGATGCAAAGCGCTTGTTTTCGTGACACCAACACATAGCATACATGCGTTGTATGCGCTTGTATTTTTTTGGACAAAAACAAGTTAGTGTACTAACACTAAAAAGATTGCAGTGTACTCAGTACGTAGAAGACCACAGTTTGTGGTTGTAACCACGGTTGTTCTGGATGTTAATTAATATTCTCTCTTAGAATGATAATGTTGATGCAGGATGATATTTTATCGACTTCACACGATCGTTCAGCAATGTATTTCTATAATAAATGCGGTCATTGGTTAAATTTGTCTAACGTTTACCACCAACTGAAAACTTGGAAATAATTGAATCATACATTTACGTATAAAAATCTGTTGGTCACATTATTCATCCTTACGACCAATTATCAGAAGATAGTATACACTGGTTATTCAATAATTGGGATTGATATCATAATTAGACAATTGAGAAAATAATGTACTCATTAGTGACGGATTTTGTGTTGACACAGGCCGCAAGGCCGCACTTAAAGTTGCCAGTTTTGTAATGACACCGATTTTAAGCGGTTTCAAGTTTATATGTTGGCAACAACACGGCAACAACACGGCCAGCCTGTTCCTATAACCCAGCGTAAAGGTTTTTGGTCTATAAATAGACCCAGGCTATACACTCTTAGAAAAAATGGTTCGTTTAAGAACCCTTTTTTGTCCCGCGGGGAGCACCTTTTGGCCTAAAAGGTTCTAAAAAGAACCTTAGAATGGTTCTTTGAAGAACTTTCAAATTTTAAATAAGACATAAAGGTATATTTACTTTTTTGTTTCTATGTAATATGCAAATTCAAGAGAAATGTAAACAAATTTAGTCCTTTTCAACTGTTAAAAATCATTTCTTCTTGGCTAAAAACATTTTTTACCGTTTTACCAAGAACCATTGAGGGTTCTCCATAATTTTTCCCCAAAAGGTTCTTGAAGCTTGAGGAACCATTTTCTTGGCTAAAGAACCCTTTTAGAACCTTTTTTGGTTCTAAAAAGAACCCAATGAAATTTCTATAGGGTTCCTTTTAGAACCAAAAAAGTTTCTAAAAGGGTTCTTTAGCCAAGAAAATGGTTCCTCAAGCTTCAAGAACCTTTTGGGAAAAAATTATGGAGAACCCTCAATGGTTCTTGGTAAAACGATAAAAAATGTTTTTAGCCAAGAAGAAATGATTTTTAACAGTTGAAAAGGATTAAATTTGTTTACATTTCTCTTGAATTTGCATATTACATAAAAACAAAAAAGTAAATATACCTTTAGGTCTTATTTAAAATTTGAAAGTTCTTCAAAGAACCATTCTAAGGTTCTTTTTAGAACCTTTTAGGCCAAAAGGTGCTCCCCGCGGGACAAAAAAGGGTTCTTAAACGAACCATTTTTTCTAAGAGTGTATACGAGGGGGTGGGGTGGTCGGGTGACCTTTCGGGTAAATTTTCTCCGTCGGATAAAAATATTAGTTTTTTGGAATTTTGTGAGTGCTGTAATTATTGAACTATTACTCAAATGTACACAAAAGTGTACATTTTTGGAAAGGAAATGGATCAGAGAATCCAAATTAAGCATCAATTTTGACCAACAAATGTTGATGTTTTTTTGAGAAAATCACAAAAACATTTTGGACCCATTTTTTTAGGACAAAGCTAGCAAAAATAATTTTGAGTAAAAAAATGCCCAAAATCGCTAGATGATGAAGCAAAGACACTAACGTAGGTTGTAATTTTTATTTTTAACCTAATCTAATATTTTTGGAAATGTTCACTCAAAATTAAAAAGTGCTAATGTTTTCATTTTTTTCCATTTTTTTGGCACTTTTTGGTCAAAATTTCAAAAACTATTCGATTAGGTTAAAAAAATAAATAATTACAACCTAAGTTTGTGTCTTTATATCATCATCATCTAGCGCTATTATTTTTTGTTAGCTTTGTCAAACAAAAATTGGGTCAAAAAAGTGAATTTTGTGATTTTCTCAAAAATTCAACATTTTGGGTCAAAATTGACAGATTTGGATTCTTTGATCTATTTCCTTTCCAAAAATGTATACTTTTATATGCAACTGATTAAAAGTTCAATAAATACAGCACAAAAATCAAAACATAAAATCAAAAACTTCCTTGAGTCCCCCTTAAGTACAGTGTGTTCAAATGTAAGGGTCAGTGCACACAGAGCGGTTTATAACCAATCGAGAGTTCCCTCCTTGAGCATTAGGATAATAAACTCGACACATAAAAAGAACGAGACGAAATTGTATCGGATATTTTCAAAGTAACGCCCTCTACCTTTGATGTTGACTATGAAAGCAGATTTTCTTGTAGATTTGCATTTTTGATCATAAAACATAATGATCTTCTAAATACATATCGATACGATTCCTAATTGCTTCAAAATCATGGTTTAAAGAGGTTGAAAATATATTGTCATGCCGTAGGACAATTATTTTGGCTCACGAGTCGCAAAATCGTTTTCTGATTTTTGTTTTAACCAGCGCCAGCTGACGGTGGTTGTCAACAATTGTTTGACCTGCAAGTTAACCAATTACTGTCGATCCTAAGGCAAAAAACTGAGAAAGGATTGCATTGTAACTTAGCCTTGGGAAACGAGCGGAATTATTTGATTCACGATAAGGCCTACATTTTTTGTGTTGGATTGCCCTTTCACCTATATTTTTTGTTGGGTAGGTAGGTCGATATTTGTTCATATTAGTTTAATTTTTTTTTACAGTTTTTGAAGAATGGCCAAATCACACTGGAACACACTGAGGTTTATATTCTAACTAAATGTTGATATTAAAAAGACAAAGTCTGGTGACATGGATAAATATTTCAGAGTGGGGTCGTAGTGGTCAATTGAGGTCATTTAGGTGACGAATTTGTAATTTCTTAAAAAAACCCAAAAAATGTTTATTTTTTATTTTTGTGGGTTTTTTAGATTTCAAAGAATGACCAAATCACGCTGGAATACACTGAGGTTTATAATTTAACTAAATTTTGATATTATCAAGATAAAGTCTGATGGCATGGATAACTATTCAGAGTGGGGTCACATAGAGGTCATTTAAGGTCATTTAGGTGACGAATTTGTAATTTCTAAAAAAAGATTTAAAAATAAAAGATGTTTTGATTTTTTGTTGTTGAAAAAACCCCACACAAACGCGACTGAATTTTCTCGATTCTTACGGTCGGTCGGGAAAGGGCAATCTTTTTTAGGCCTAACATGTTGATACAACGACACTGCCGTACATTGTAGCTGTGATGGGTAAGAAAAAAGCCGATCAAAAGTGCGTAAAAGGTTCGAAAGAAACCAGAAGACTACAAATGACCTCAGGCATGTGCTACTTTCGGTGCGAGTTTAAGTCAAGATGGCCTTTTATAAGGAAGAAAATGAATTTTGCGAGTTGGCACAGGCTAAACAAGGCATTGGTAAGCCCGGCAGGTAGCCCTGAGTCTGAGTGAGAGTGAGGCAAGTCTGAGGTACCCGGGAAAGTATCAGGGAGGTGACACAGCAAGTCCTAAACATTGGAAATACCCCGGTGTAAGTAAAACGTCTCTGATTTAATTTAAATTTAGTAAAGTCAATCAGTAGCTAATTGTCCACTAACCGGGTTTACGTAGGTCACACAGCGCTGATAAAAACTGGACAAAAGTAAACGCATTGTAACGAGGGCGCTAGTGATAAAATTGAGCAAAATTCGTAATCAAACTCACAGGTTTGGGAAGGATATTTCTTTTCCATGAATTTCACTCAATTTCTTGGACCATTTTTGCAGAAATAAGAGTCAGGGAAGGTTGAAGGAAAGTCAAACTTTAACTTTCCGAGAAAAAAATGTTTAGCCCTAAAAGTTAAAAAAGATTGCATATCATGATTTTTCGGTATGGTCCAATTTACCCGAAAATATGGAATTCGGCCCCATGCTTGAGAGTATAATTTGGGACAAAATCAGCAAATGAGACAACGTTACCATATAACTCGCGTTTGGTGTGTTTTTCTAATTTCTCTGGAAACAACACATATGCATTTATCGACCTACAGTATATTGTTGTGTATAATTATTAGACAATCCGGCCTTTGCTTTAAAATAACTTAGATGACATGATGGCATGTCAGCATTTCCATTACATCGTCATTTACCGAGTGTTATTTTAGGACATTAGTAATAAAATCGGACAAATGAAAACGGATGTAAAAGTGATGCTATCAAATTGTTAGACGTTTTTAAAGTGTTTTGTGACAAATACAGGGCTAATCAAAATATCCAGGTCCTTGAAAAGAAAGACAAAATCTCGTTGAAACGCTTCTTTGTAACAAGTGTCATACGTTTAATTTAAATGTAGTGTAAAGCCTTGTATTATATTTTATGAAATTGCCATGACAATACAACGATTATACGCTAGTAAAAGCCACAGGCGACGGAAACGGGGTTTGGGGGAGTCGCGGAGACATGACCCCTCTCTAATTTCGCGAACACTTTTGCGAACCCCTCGCCCAAAGATTTGCCAAGTCCCATAGAACACGTGTATTAAATATGTCCCCTCCTCTCCCCATAAGTGCTGATGCCTCCGCCGCCTCTGGAAAAAGCACGAAAATTAAAGAGTTCCATTCCACATTTAAAATGCAACCCAGTTTAGTTGTTTGTACCAATTAACAACCCGCAACCCGTACCAGCATGCCATGTGTTGCCTCTTTCAAAGGCTGTGCGTTTTAATTGTACATCTAAAGAATGCTACTCTTGTGGATATAATTTGAATACTTTTGGAGAAAGAACCCCCATATCTACCGTTTGAAATGATCAATTTTGATTAAATAAATATTATATATTTTACGAATGTGGCATAGACTACAAAAAATTAACATGGCTGCCTCCATCTATATCTAGAAAGACCTAAATTTCATCATTTTGCCAATCCCACGCTAATAGGGTTCGGCTCGCTACGCGATCCGCCCCCTAAAAAGGTCAAGCGTGAATTCGGTTTATAGAGGTATGAGGAAGCCTTAAAGCGCAAAGCATCATGGACTTTGAACACGTACATTTCTTTGTATCTCGTCGATCCAATATTTTCTCAAGGTTTTCCAAGTCATCCTCAACAGTTCTTCCTTCAATGTTAGCTGCACTGATAAATTGAATTTCCTATGCATCATGGCTAGGAAGTCGGAACCCTCATTGTATAACTTTCCTCGTAATTCTTTTCACTGTTTTTCATTGAATGACTGCCCTAATGATATTGTAAATTTCCTCAAATGAGTTGTAATGTAATGTACCTATTTCCATGTTCAACTGGTACATTCATAATGGAAACAAAATCCTCGTCGGTCTTTAGATTTTCTTGTTGGTAGGCCTATACTGTATGCATTTCATCAATCCACACACAATTGAATCTAAACTAGCTTTACTCGGTCCTATTTGTCAGGCTTTCCTTCTTTTCTACCTTATTTTCTTCTTCTTTTCCCCCTTCTCTTTATCTTTTCTCTCCTCTTCTCTTTCCTCTTTGAACTCTTCCCTCTTTTTTCTCTTTCCTCTATCCCTCCTTCTTTTTCCTCCTTTTAATTTTGTTTGGGGCACTAGCATGATTTCCTCAATTTTAACTGTTGCTTCCTAGGAGCGGTGCTCCCCGCTCCCGCACTTTTTACATCCTTGCCCTGATGGATCGACTATGGTCATGTGTTTTAAGCTCGCCTCCTTTCGCGTTTCACACGGATATTGGCTTTCGCGACATGATTTTAACTTTACACATTTATATTTGCTTGTAGTAATAGTAAAAATCAATGGAAATCGATTTCAGTAAAAAAAAGACTGAACTAATTTACTGATTGATTTCGTAAAATGAGGTCGAATCATATTATACTTTAGTCTATTTCCAATTTAAATAGTATCGATAAGAACCCATTTATAGCTAAAATAGAGTGTATGCACTCGTTGAAACTTAGGTAGTAAATGACAAATAAAAGGACCTCTGTAACAAAGTTCTTTATTTTGTGAGACTTTTACGATTTACCACATGGTAAAAACAAAGTTGTAAAATGGAATTATTAAAGACGCATATTACACTCTATGAACAAGATGAGAAAAAATAGGTGTTACATAATACATTCTTAATACACACTCGACCGAGTGCACCAATGGCGAGTAGCTGAAGAATGGCGCTATCTCGCTAGTAACTGAAACGTAACCCAAAATGTTGAGAGCACCAAACCGGGGTAAGCTACTACTAGGCTAGTAACTGGCGAGCAATTTACGCTAAATCTTATACCTGACCGGACCCAAGAGTAAGTTAGGGCATAACGTTTTATGCCACAAATCAATCGATGCAGCAGTGGCTTAAATTTGTTGTGGACATTGGAGAGGATGGTGCGCTGATGCGGCATTTTCGCTTGTATGAACAGGGGGTGTCTATCTGAGGTGGGTTGTGACCCCCTCATAAGCTGAAAGAGTTGTATTTTTGAAACTCCATTCATGCAATTTGGTGACTACTTTTAGTCAAAATTTAGATCAACTCCTTTTGCCCATTCAAACACTAATCACACCGATTTTGGGTCATATTTTGACCAAAATGTACTAATTGTCAAAGATTTTTAATAATGACTAAATGAATAAATAAATAAGCTTATTATTGTTTTTATTAATTAAAAACTGATAAAGTCAAAGTTTCGTACACACTTCGTTTTGTCGATTAACATCCACAGCCTATATTTGCATCATGGGTTTAAACGATGGGTGCGCGATGACTCGGTGCGTAACCGATTCGTGTGACTTCGGTCCATGACAATTGCTTGGAGGAACAACAGATTTTAACTGTCAGTCAAAAATAAACTGAGACCAGATAAACTAGCCATCAAGCGAAAATGTCCCTGCTCTAAGACTTGAGGTGGGGATCGAACCGTGGGTGGTTCACAATCGAAGGACAAGGAAGTATTTATGTTAAGAGATGTGTTATAATTGTATATTCAATTAAACTACTTGTATCCATCGGGTGCTTGTGTTTGTCACTAAAATTGTGCTTTTTGGTGCAATATTTGTATGTACCCCTCGCCCAAAATATGTTTGTAATGTCATGATAGTCCTTATTTTTGAAAAAGCGGTAAACAACTTCGAAATTTGTGGCCAAATAAATTGCGTCATTTTTTCTGGAACGCAGGCCGACTCAACGTGATTCTTTGTTTACACTCACCTATGACCTAGCGAGTGACGACACATTTTAAATATTACGGAGAACCATTCACGTCAGAATTTTAGAGTAAAGTATAGGTTAACACTTGGCATATGCGACAATTAATTTGTAAGGGGACGATGCTGAATAATGTGGATATTTACCTCGCTAATTTTAGTTTTGCTCTCAAAATTACATCGTTAGTAAGTTACGCTTCAGTTAGGGCATAACTACCAGGGAAGTAGCTTAACTCCCTATTAAGTTACGCCAGTTTGGTGCACTCGGCCGAATATTTCCTTTTCTTTTATTATTATATAAAATATATAAAAAAGTGTATTACCAATTATAAACCAGTACCGTATAATATTTAAGGAAAGACCAAGAGTGACCTTACTTATTCCAAATTAATTGTTCATATATGCACTACATTCCTAATACACAATATTTTCTTTTTCTTTTATTATATGAAATATATAATTTTTATATTACCAATAAACCAGTACCGTATAATATTATAGGAAAGAACAATTGTCACCGTTTGTAAACCCCAAAAGTTGAATTTCAAATTAATTGTTCAAATACGATGATTAAACTCGCATGCAACACATAGCCAATTTAACATTGCAAGTCATGTTATCGTTTAGGGGTTTCGGTAAAGACACAGAAATTTTTGCTTAGTATACATTACATATTTACACACAATATAAAAATAAAATTAGTACTGTTTTGAGCTCTAATTATATATTCAAGTACAGCAATATGCATGTTATACTACGCTGTTACATGCTGTAATTTCTAGTTTTAAACAAGTTAGGGTCCATATCCAAACTCTCAGTGCTTTTAAATCATTTTTCTAGCGATTTAAAAGCGCTTTTCCAACGGTATTTCGTTCTATTGTTAAAAGCATCGGAAAAAGATCGGTGATTAGCTAGAAACCTCTCTACTTATCTGGCGTTAACAATAGAACTATTGTAGTACTCTCGATGGCTGCATTAGTGAAGCAGACAGATCAAAGGCGCAAGGAAGGCTGTGTTATATTCTTTAAGAAATACTATAATATAGTATTTCTTAAAGAATATAACACAACCTTCCTTGCGCCTTTGATCTGTCTGCTTCACTAATGCAGCCATCGAGAGTACTACAATAGTTATATTGTTAACGCCAGATAAGTAGAGAGGTTTCTAGTTAATCACCGATCTTTTTCCGATGCTTTTAACAATAGAACGAAATACCGTTGGAAAAGCGCTTTTAAATCGCTAGAAAAATGATTTAAAAGCACTGAGAGTTTGGATATGGACCCTTAACCTTTTTTATCGCGTTATTCACCCTTATACCTTCATTATTTCCCCCACACCCAGTTGATCTTGCTTTTATTCTTTGCAAGTAAACCTATATTTTAAATATTCAAATGGAATTATTTAATAAATCTATTTTATCATAGTCCAGCATTATTGTTATAATATTAAGGTGAATAATGTGCAGCTGGATGTGGTCATGTTTTTGTACATTTTATAATGTAATTTCCTTGAAAAGTTGTTGGGCGAAACAGATATGTGATGATCAATTTGCTATCACTAGAAGTCAATTTTACACTTTAATATTCAAGCTATACTTTTAAGTATTTATGATGTAAAACAATAATCATCGCAGTAAATCTGCTTAGCTATAATATTTCGCTCATACTCTCACTTTCTCAGTTTATCGACAAACATATTATAATTTGTAAATATAGCATAGTATTGTAAGTAAATATTGTTTTGAATAATTTATGGAATCTTATAATTGTTATGCAAGATTGTTTTGTTGATCTTGACAGTGAGTAAAATCGTTTTATAAAGCAAAATACACTTTAGAACCATTTATTCATAGAGCGTACTCTCGTAATCGTTTTCTACAGAAAATAAAAATATGTATAGTTTCGAAAACTTGATTAGAGTAAACTGCATCAAATAATCCATACATCGAAATATAGAGCGTTTGATGTTAGCTGATTAATATCTCGCAGACGGGTAGCGAATTGTTGAGGAGGCCCCTGTGTGTTGAAAAGTGCGAGAAAAAAGTTCTGTCAATTACCATTCGTAATAGTCGAGGCATAGAACAACTATACAATAAACTGAATATATGCCCTATGCTTCATACTTTCGAAACTAAATCGATGTGTAGACTTATTTCAACGATTTCGGTAACGAATTAAGCATGACACCAAGTGTACACTCTCATGCGGCGCAAAGATTCCAAAATACAAATTAGATATTCTTTTCAATCTATCAATCAACCTATCCTAATTAAAAAGTGTAGTCATATAACACGGACATTATGATTGTTGACGCTCTCCTACGATTTTTCATTCTGTAACATTGGCTTTTAAATATTGTCACATATACTGCATAATTTGTTAAACCATCTCATCCTCCCCTGCTCACGCGGTAGTAGCTCTTAAAACGCTGTGAGCACAAGAAAAGTTATCCGATCTGATGAGGCTACCATTGCGGTTATTAAACGTCGATCATTAAACAAAGAAATGCCACGTTATAGGATTTTTACGCATAGACAGTAATACACAGTTCAACAAAAATATGTTCCCCTTTAGATTACGCCTGATATTTTTAAAATCAGGTTCTACGACGCATCGAAACGACTTTTGGCACACATAATGTACGTGTTCACAGCAACACTATAGTCGATTCGCAGACATTGGCCGATTTTAGCGATTTACCATTTCAGTAAAGAGGTAACAGAAGCAAAAGAGGGGGAGGCACTCGAATTTAATCGTAATATGCAAGGTTAATACCGTGTCTTCGTGTGCATGTACTACTGTGATGTAGTCACCACTATGTACCTAGTGACAGGGAACTTGCGGTTGGATTATCGGCATAACGATAAAGAAATGTATTGTTATTCAGATAAATTGATAAAGGTATTCAGGTGGTCTCATAGCCAGAAATACTTAAAATAACGTTTATAATCCGTATCTTGGTTGATATAACTGTTTTCTCATTTAATTAGGACAAATGGTTTTGTACCTAGGCATATAAAAAAATGATTATTCCATTATTTTCCGGTTTTTTCTCGCAAATAAATACGTAGAACTGTTATTTTCATTTTAATGTTTCCTTTATTCCACGTGCATAATAAAAACGGAAAATTATAAAAAGTATCCACTAAATTATGAATAGGTAAAATGACATACATAATATTTTTCTTTCGAAACCTGTATACGGTCGATGATGGCACTTATAAAACTCGCCCATTGCTTGTGTGGTAGATTTCGATCACGACAGGAGCATGCGCAGATGCGATTTTTGTGTAAGTGGTCTGTGATTTTGTCAATATTATATTTTTACTGTGATTTGTTTGTCAATCTGCATTAAATGCAAAAAGTAACAACGCCCCCGGCTTGACTCGAACCACCAACCTTTCGGTTAACAGCCGAACGCGCTAACCAATTGCGCCACGGAGGTGATTAGTTACTAGGCTGTTTTGGTTTGTCATGTTCACCCGTACACTTCCCCGTACACTTTCTTGCAAAGTCGGGCATCGTTTTTTCTCAAATGTTGCTTGCATATTGCCGTTGCTGTCGCCTTTAATACATGTGCTGTCAGTTGAACTTGGAACCAACGTTTACTTTGAACTGTCTATTTTCAATAAAAAATATTCCAATACGGGAAAAAAATCAGAAAAGCTCACAGACAACAAATAAGAACATCATTTTACTCGACCTAGAATTTCAATCAACGTATTTCAATCATCGGGAAAACCCGATGATGCGAGTGACGTCATTTAATGAGCTCATTAGCATAATTTATGTCCGTGAAATGTACAATAGGGTTTTATTAGTGGATGGTCGATTAATCCGACTCGATTTGTTTTTATTGTGGTAACCGCTTCCAAAGGGATAACACATTTGAAGCTGCTGGATTAAGTTTTTGGTTGTCGTGATTGTAAAGCTATATGATCAGCCCAAAGATTTTCTAGTACAGGGATTATGATCTCTATTGAAATGTCGAACAAGAACTGATACTATGTGTGTTTCATAGCACCTGTATGACATGGCGTGTTTGAATAGAGCGGTGATTAGTATGGGCATTGGTAGTCTCTTGCAACAACAACATGGCCCTTGTAGTGACTGTTGTGACACAAAACTAACGTTAAAAACGAGATGGCACGGTGAAAGTGTAAATACTTCTAACAATTTCAACATATTTAATTATCACATACATTCACCGTGTCCGATTGATTTTACTATATGTGTGATAATTGTACATAACTTCTCCACCCAGTGTTGTTATAGAACTAAACTCGAACCCACGCGCACAATGGATAATGCGTGCATATTGTTCAGATCGATACTAATAGATGCAATCGTTCAGGGAACGAGAGTGAATATTTATTGATGACTTGTTGTTGAGTTATTTCATGACAGGGCTAAATACTACACGTTCTTTATCTTGGTTCGAAACACACATAGCTTCAAACGACTTGGCGCACATAAGTATCCCTGTACTAGAAATTCATTGATCAGCCCTATTCATAAAGCCACACTATCATGAATAGCATTTGATTATGGAGCGCAAATAATCATGATAATAACATCTATAAAAGTACCGCTGTTTCATCATTGGTCAAAATGGGTTCCTCTAACGCCCAATGGACGAGGTCCAAAATCGATACCGATGCGCCAGAGTTTATGAATCTACTATAGAACCGGGCTATAACTATGTAGGGGATGTCATGCTTGAATGAGCACACATTGAATGGAGGAATACCTCATTTTTCAAAAGTTGCTAAATGATGCATTCAAGGAGGATGGTTAAAAAGCTTGCACCAGGGTCTTGGCTTTACCATCCTGATTTTTCACCTTTTGAATCAGTCAATGTGTGTTCATTCAAAGAAAGACCCTGGTTCAAGCTGCTTGACCATCCTCCTTCAATACATAATTTAGCAACTTTTGAATTGAGGTATTCCTCCAATCAATGTGTCCTCATTCAACCCCTGCATAGCTATAGCCCGGTTCTTGAGTTGCTGTGAATACGTCCATTATGTGTGCCAAAAGTCGTTTTGATGGAGAACCTGATTTAAAAAAATATCAGGCGTAATCTAAAGGGGAACTTATTTTTGTTGAACTGTTTAAGTATTAGAATGATCTATATCATTAAAACAAATTCGTTTTTTCTTCTTCGAATTTGTTTCGGACTCTTTTTTGTGTGTGTGCGAATAATAAATTCATGGGCATTTCAAATGGTACCAGAAATAATTTAATGATTGAATTCCTTACCTGAGGGGGCCCGCCTACAGCAACTTGTGGGTAATTCCCAGGTGGATAATACGAAGGCGGTTTGCCACGAGGAGTAAGAGAGAATTGTTCACGACGTGCAGGAACAGCGACCGCTGGTGTTCGCGTAAAACGGGATATTCCCACACATGCAATCAACCCGAGGATGAATACTAGTACTAACAGTCCCACTCCTCCTCCGATTCCAAGGATTAGGGCTTGAGATACCTTGATTCCTACAAAAGAATAAATGGCACAACATATGTAAGTAACGAAGTAATGGTGTAGGCTCATACAGCGCAGATATGCGACGAAAGTATTTGGTCGATCTGTCGCCGAGGAATATTTAATTATTAGATAATAGTTTTTAGTTTATTCTTAAAAGCAAATTTTCCATATGGCTATAAAAAAGCAGATGTACTATCACTAATGCCGCACTGCACTGCACCACTAGTGAATACATGGATCATACGTGTGCGTGGCTTGTACGTATCACTTGTCGTATAAGTCTTAATCTTACGTATACAAGCAGGGGCGGAAATTTCTTGTTAGGTGTGGGGGGGGGGGGGGGGGATGATAATTTTGGCCCCTAACTTAAAATGAAATTTAGCTGGTACCATCCAGGCGGTGCGCAGCACCGCACTCCGAGCTATGCTCGGACAGGGGGGAGTCTTTTCATCTTTTTCAATAAATATTTTGTTTTTTATCAATGAACAAAAGAAGTTGAGCATTTTTATACTGATATATTCTTGATTTGAGTATAGATGGTTTAAAAGCTCCAACAGGGGGAGTCTGAGGGGGATGTGGCCCCTCAGAAGTAGAAAAAAAATCAATTTTCAAACTCATTTGGTGTAATCTGGTGTATACTTTTGACCAATATTGCATAAAAAGGCCATCACTACATTTCAATAAATATCTTGTTTTTTATCAATGCACGAAAGAAGTTGAGCATTTTTATACTGATATATTCTTGATTTTAGTATAGATGGTTTAAAAGCTCCAACAGGGTGCGTCTGAGGGTGGGGGGATATGCCCCTTGAGAAGTAGAATTTTTTTCAATTTTCAAACTCATTTCGTGCGATCTGGTATACTTTTGACCAATATTTTATTGAAAAGCAATCACTTTATTTCTGATCAATATTGGCTTTTTAAATAGGCAGATAGGCCTATACCAGAAAGAAGTTAATTAGTTACCTCCAAAAGATGGATTCTTAACGTACATACGCGTATGTATACTAACCAACGTACAATAAACTCCAAACGTTCTTATGTCCCTCCCTCCCTCTCTTTTTCCTTTTTTTTTCTCCTTTTCCCCCTTTTTTCTTTCTTTTTTTCCTTTCCCCCCCCCCCCTTTTTTCCTTTTTTTTTGTTGGTAGATGTGAAAAATCAGGGGGGGATGATTACATTGACCATCCCCCCCAGGTCAAAAAGTGGGGGGGGGGGGGGGGATAAATCCCCCCCCCCCCCCCCCGGGATTTCCGCCCTTGCGTACAAGTCACTTACATACGTATTGGCCATGCGCACTAATTGGCAGTGATTCCTAACTTTGTCATTCCAGGTTTACTGACACTGCACATATTACTGTGGTCTTGATATGTTAACTAACTCTACCGGCATTGTCAAACTGAATTTGAACATTCGATATTCTTATTTTGTTTTTCATTTGCGCCATGTTCTTGGAACGAGCGCTCGATAAACTCTTTGTCAGCCGCCAGCAATTCAATACATTGTTTTACCGTACGACGTACAAAGAAGCCGGTAAAAAGAGGAATCAATTTTTCTTGACACCGAAGAGAGACAATGTTATCAAATTCATTTGGTGCTACAGTATTTTGTCCCGATAATGTTTTAAATTGTTACCATCACTACCGCCCTCAGCGTCCCCATCCTCATCAGCATCTGGTAGCCCGCCATCATCGTCCGTAATAAACACAGTCAACACATTGGGGTAGATGAGCGCGTTATTGCCACTCGGAGAAGGATTTGACAGGATCACTTCAAAAACTTCCTGTGCTTCACCGTCCTCGTCATCCCTAATTTCTACTTCAATATCGATTTTGGTTTGTCCGTTTGCAAAAGTGACCTCTCTGTTGATATCTAGGTAGTCTACATTATTGCCCTCCGCTGGTGAAGCCTCGTATAGGGAGTCGGCGGTAATTTCACGAGTGGAGACCCCTGGAAATATTCAATTGGTTAATATTACACTGGATCTAATGAGAGACATTGAGGTTGTGATATCTGATGGAATCCTTGAGCATGGAAAAAGCGACATTTTAGCTTCAAACTAGTTTTAAAGAAAGTTAAGTAACCTTTGAAAAACAAATAGACCGATATCAATATAAAAGCACTGTTGTAAATATTTAAGCGTAAAGATAGTATTTCAAATTTATAAAAGAATGCAATCAAAAGTCATTTTCTTATAACTCAAATTTTACAACATAGCGTGTATCCATGTATAATACGATAAGGCTGTGGTGCTTTATCCGTGCGCTGGTCTCCATAGTAAGTGACTTGAACTCTATATAGATCTTTCTGATTGATGCTAAACATGCTAAAGGGAGAGCGAGGAGTGTACGCCCCAGGACAAGTTCGCCCACCACGTGATTCTCATCTTTTCGGCCACTGGTTGAAGTTAACGAACGCACAATAGATAAAGTAGTATGTTGCAAGCTTCCCACATTAACGTGGCTGATCACCGTAACATGTTTGTCAACTTATCATCCAAAAGCCAGTTTTGCCTTACAAAGGTGAATTTTCTTCCATTTTTCATATTGATTTTATTCCAAAGATATTCGTAGAGAAGGTTTTTAATGTAAATTATCATAAGTAGGTATGGGATTGATTATGGATTTGATGCAGTTAACAACCCATCAATGTATGGGGGACATCCGTGGTATAGGTCAGTGCACTATATGGGGCACATACGCCCTATGATGATGGGCCAGGTTCACCAATAGGGATTTATATAGTTATGATTTTGCATAATTTCACTAATGCAATTATTCTCCTCTTACAGGATAATTGTAATTATAAAAATAGTTATCCGGAATGGAGTAACACTAATATTAGAGAAGAATATTTCAAAATGTGGTATTTCTTATTATCTTTAAGTTCCGCAAAAGTGCCCCCACCCCTATATTTTAGACTCCTAAATTTCATTTTGGAATAAAATAACGAAGAATAACGAATCTATATGTATTGGACATTATAATACTTTGTGTAGCCTAATTCTGAGCCTAGGGCGAACTTGCCCTGACCTATGGGCGAACCTACCCCGATGTCGGGCATGTTCGCCTTTATGAGACACCTGTCTTAATCATTTACTCCTGCTTTTACAGTAAGGCCTAGAGTACTGAGATCATAGTCGTATGTAGCCAAGATATCATTCTTTCGCATAATATCAATAGGTCTATTCAATCTTAAAAATTGGTGTCTCTAGTCTCTTTCATTCAAATGAAAATAGGGCGAATACTCCCCGCTCTCCCTTACGTAATAGTTCAAAAAATTACGTAATAATCGTAACAAATATACATAATAGATAAGAAGCGAACCTGTGGTCTACCAGCTCAATCGAGCCATGTCTGTTACGGCAACTCGTCGATCTGTTCATTGACGACGCTATGATGATATGTATGCAGTTGATATGTGTTCAGCTTAATTATAAAATTGTAATACAGGTGTGGATAACACTGGATTCAAAATAGCACACCACTTCTCAATTGATGAGGTAGTGTTACAGATTTAACCAAACGATATTTACCGGTTGGCCATTAACTATACCATTGCCGTGGCAGACCTGGATCGCTGTACATCACATTATATGAATGGGCGCTTCTTATCTCTTTAGGTATGCTTGTCAAAGTCTTATTCTAAAGCCAAACGTATTGGTTTGGCGGCTCCATCTAAGAAGTTTCGATGTTCTATTGTGACAATACACTTACTGACTGAAGTAGTACCAGCTGTTACGCCATTCCGATACCCAACACGTTGAATCGTCAGTCTAAATGACGCTATAGACTCTGGGACAGTTACAGAATTTTCCGTTGCAATACCATCTAGTATCGGCGCAAAATTCACTGTGTCTGTGTGTAGAGAATGAGCCAGAACCTTGCAATTACTTTTAATTAAGACATAATACCATAAAAAAACACTATTATATTTATAAATATTTATGATACAGAATAAAAACCATAGGACACTCAAAGAATTGTCCAAGCTAGCAGGACGCCGATTTGTTTCTATTCAGCATTTGTTTCTATTCAAGGTTTATATCTGGACGACTGCTACCAAAACTATGAAAGTGTGTGGACTACGCAAAACTATTCAAGCTTTGTGTACATTTAAAAAATATTGTCTCCTTCAAGAAGGCCGCGGATGTCGTAGTTATTATTATTATTATTATTATTATTATTATTATTATTATTATTATTATTATTATTAGTATTATTATTATTATTATTATTAGTATAGCAATGGGCGCGATGCAAGGAATTTAGCCATGGGTCGAATGTCGTTTGTGGCCCGCGTGTTGGCACTATTAGCATACCGACAAATAGCACCAACTACCAACAATAACTTGGTAAAACTGGCGTATCCTATACGACTACGATCATTTAAAGATTAAAATGTTTGCACACAAGACGTGAGCTGAGAATTACAAGGTTGTGACTAACATTCTGGTCGAGTCATTTTGACATACAGAAAACAATATAAAACATAAAAGACATTTGAACCTGAAGTTGCGTCTTTAAATAAACATTTCGCCAAAGCTAACAAAACGACGATTTCAAAAATAAAAATATCTCCATAAAACATTGAAATGTCAGTTAGAACATTGTTATTCTAAGCTCACGATGACCAAAACTGGGGGAAATCTGCTACACACGATTGACAACAATCTGTTTGCTGCAAAACATTGTATATGAATTATAATTCTAACTTTTTAGTGTAACTTGATTAATTGTTACTCAAACTCACTGTCATTATCTTCGATGGTGATGAATTCTACTCTCTGTCCAAGATCAGTGCCACTGCTGCTAGCTAAATAGACGAAGAACCCTTCTGGACCTTCCAATGCCTTGTCGTCATATATTTTAACATTAAACGGTAATGTTTGGACATTTGGAGCAAACGTCAAAGATTTTCCTGACAGAGGTTCAAAGTCTTCCAGTGAGGTGGCTTCGCCATTGAGTGTTGATATATCTATAAAATATATAGGGATACATTCACTTTGCGGTATTAAGGGCAATCGGGCAATCGGGCTAGCTACCAGAGCCATTATTGCCCCTTTCGCTAGCATTCTTTTCCACTATGCAAAATATGATGAAAACGTCAAAAAGCAGCGAAGCCGTCATCAATGTACCAATAGTTTTAAAGGAGCCAAGAGGGAATTTGTGAAACTACAATTGTTACCTTGTTTAGATACATAATATGTATAGAAACCTTCCCATATAATGATTACTACAATAAGGCGGACGAGAGTTCTAAAATATAGTCATTTTGTAAAAAAAGTAATTCCTGATCGCATCGTATCGCTCTTATTTTAAGGTACAACTTTGCCATTCTTTTAAGAATGCCAAACATGTTTTGGTGAAGGCTTTTACGGGTAGTAATCTCAATGATATCTCTCTGATAGTCAATTATGTTATACTGTCCTTACACGCGGTCTCGGTATCTGTTCCCGGTCCTGTTCTTTCAACATGACACGTCACACTGCCGACAGATTCATCGACAAATCTGCTGGGACAACTCAGCTGGAATGTACCTATAATAATCAGGTGGAAAATGGTGTACAAGATTAAAATTTAACTCATAGTAAATAAAAACAGAAACAATCTGAATGTATTGGAGGAATCAGATTTTTAGTATAATCATTAATATTTTACTCCTTTATTTTCAATTTTGTCAGCTACAATTTAATACCATAGTTATTACTAAAGGCTTTTAAATGTCCGAGATGGGCGATGATTTATGAGAGAATGGTAGGCATACATTTTCAAATGTTAAAAATATAAACAGATAACGGCCATTGAACATCATCTGAATTATATGTCCTGCGTTCTTCCATGCACATGTAGGTACTGTGTGAATTCGATATTCTCTGGAATTCGTTGCGCTCATTGGTATTGGTCATTCCGCAACTCCAATCTTTTACATTTGTAACATTTAAAAATTCATCATTTATCAGAAACTATCAATACTATCATAAACATAATAACGATAGTGTACCACATTGCATCGCATCGTGACCAATGGTGACAGACTGTTACATTCCGATGCGCCTTCGTCTGAAGGCTATTAATTCTTTGAGTTCAATTCTAGTAAATATCCAATTTTTCTTAGGTGTTAGATTGGGATTTTGTTTAACGTGAAATCTTGTATCAAGGGGATTAAATGCCTGTTTCCCCTTACCATCATCATCGCGGATGTATACAACCGTTTCTCGGTTATTCTCATCAATGGTAGCCGATAACTCTGCGGTTGCTTGATGCGCACTGATGCGCACGGAGAAACTCTCCACGCCCTTCTCCTCGAATGTATCATCATATACAACTACACATGCTTGTTCCTCGTCATCGTATTGGTTAAACGTTACTGTGAAGTCTCTGTCATCAAAGTCACTGTTGGGCGTTGCTGCTGTGGAAACACCGGCGATGGCTCTTGGTGTAACACTTATGGCTAAATCAGATACAGTTTGGATATTGTAAGTTGCTAATCCGATTTTGATCCTAAATCTTTGTACTTTTATATAAAATAGCGAGATGATTGCATGTCTAATGGTCATGACAATTTTAGTGACTCAAGAGGTCTTTTTGACACACACATCGCTAAACAGCTCCTTCACATATTCGAATAAATCGGACCGATTTATATATTATGGCCGAGTGACCTGGAGCGACTTAAATCGGACCGATTTATATATTATGGCCAAGTGACCTGGAGCGACTTAAATCGGACCGATTTATATATTATGGCCAAGTGACCTGGAGCGACAAGCCAATAACTGTAGGCCAATATTGCTATTGCCTTACATGCATTCGTTAAAAATCCAAATGAAGTGAATAAGACTCTTCATCTGGAAGTGTTGGAATCACTCAGCGACTCAGTAGTATTCATTTGCGGCCATCTTGTTTCATAATTATCAGTAGAATACATCAACCAAGTAAAAGCGCTACAAGTCTTAAGATTTAAAGGGAAAAGTTGTGGATTTTGCGTGCAACACACAATTTGAAATGAAGAGAACATTGTACAGTTGTAAGGGATGTGGAGATTTCATCAGCAGTTGAGTAAGATAAACCATCTATTTACGTTCGTTATTGAGCGTGCAAACACCCTTGACCTTTATTTTCATACCCGATAATGGCGTCCACCCAGTAACATACGCGCTATTCGTTGTTGTCCTTCATGGCACGCTATCGTGGTTATTTCTAAGCGGATAAGCTAATCCATGTTATATACATCAATGTATTTGTTTAAACATTCGTCGGCTACTTAAAAGTATTATGGACAATAGGACTGTAGGACACGCTCGGTTGGTTTAATTGAACACCTCGGGTGCGCCGTGCGGTCTATCTACCATCATGCGCATGGTTTTGACCGCTATGATTTTAATCTGATGCGCGTTATTTTAGATCTACATTGCGCAATATTGATCGGTAAAATCATAGCAGGAACTTGGCACTTGCACGTAATTAATAACGTGTGAAAATGGATGGATAGAAGGTGTCACTGTACATTTCTAATACTCGTTATTTGTCTTATGATGCACTTGGCCTTCGTTGATCATTCGAGTCTTTTTATTATTAAAAGACATGGAATATTTGAGATAACTACTTACATACGACATCAGCTCTAGACAATGGTCCCGTACGATACAAAATAGGACAGGCCCTCTCCACACCTTCATTAACGGTTATCTCTGGATCACGCATCCGAATTACCACCGCTGAAGATTTTGTAGAACAAAAGATTTTTTAATTCATTATTAAAGGGCTATACATATTTATCTATTATTCGAACTAGCATTTCTCATCCAAAACTGTAGAGTAAGTTTCAGTAAAATCTTAAAATGTAAAATGTTTGTTCAAATCTCTGTCGCATATCATTTTACGTCGCTATCATAAAGAGTGAGTAGATCCTTTTTTGAAGTTAAATTGTTTTTTTCTTCATCAAGAGGCGAATAAAAAACCAAGCTCGCGGAGCGCGAATTGTACGGCGCGCACGAGCAGTGCAATTAGACATTTTAATGCACTCCGCGTATTTCTGATTCCTGCTTACTGATTGGTTCGAAAAACCTACTCTGAGTGTATGAATAGAGGTTATCTAGACTGTATCCGTCGCCCCCTGACCATCGGCCTCATTATCTTTTGCGCATGCGTCGGTTGGCCTTGGTGAGGGGACTGACGAACTTACGTGCAAAAAAAGTGGCGAGAAAATGTTCCGTATACAGGACATTTTTATGGTAATTTTTTTACGCACAGGCGGCACAACGCATAAAATCTACCGCAGTGCGCGGGCGGCGTGGCCGGCAGGCCATGCCTCGATGATGCCTGTAAGCTGCAGCTGTTGAAGTAAAATATGCATGGAGTGAAAAAGAAGAAAAAAGGGAAACAGTGAAGTTTCTGTTATCGAGATTCCGTAAGAATTTAATAATAAATATTAATAACAAACGTATCGTATTTATTATCGGCCTATGCTATGAAAACAGTAGGGGATTTGTTGTGGCCGAGTAAATGAAATGGCGGAAGAAATAAGGCTGTGTTGTTATGACAAGTCAGTTTATAATTGCCCATTGTTTCATAATAAAAGCCCTGTCGCATAGAAAAATGTCTGGAAGTTAAAAGAAGCATGAGCATGAGGAACAGAATATATATTTTATTTTGAAAATAGGCCTACCGTGTGCTTGCTTGTTTCACCCAGTTTATTGTTGTTTACAGTACCGCTGGAGCTCCAATTGTCCGATGTGAATGTGATCCAGCAGTTTAATTGTCTTGTCTTGTCTTGTCTTGTCATGTCAGTCTTGTTGTATACTGTACAAATCGCCTGGAAGTGGCTATCAACGTACAGTCATGCATCGCTGCGCACTATATCATAATTATTTCTGTAAATGATGATGGAACAGTGCGTTTATCTTCAACCATTTGAAGGCAGCACTTAGGAAGAAGAAGAAAGAAGAAGACTGGCGTGACTTTTTCTTTAAAAAAGCCTAGCCTCATAATTATCTTAGACCTAAGGCCAGCTGCAGGCCTACACTTTTGGTCAACTTTACGGCGACGCTACTCTTTTTATTTATTTTATTTAGGGCCTAAACTGTAAATTTAATTGTAAACAATGATTCTAAAAATATCCAGCAGGTAGGCCTAGGCCTTACTTAGCTTACTAGAAAAAGGTAAATAATATCATGAGCATGACTGAGCCTGAGCCTAGCCCTAAAAATAAAAATAAAAATGTTTGTTACTGTTAAAAGTGTTAGCCTTTGACTTGTATTGTTCATGATTGATAGGCCTAACCTTATTATTGTGAGCCTGTGTGAATGCACCCTTTGAGTTTTTTTACTTGAGTTTTGATTTTGTCTGCTTGTGCTTCGAAACCTTTTGCTAAAAGTTTTGAAGCACAAGCAAAAGTTCTAGGCCTTGAGCCTAGGCTATGTGTACAGTTCATACAGTCGAAGTAGGCATATAGTAGTCAGTACAGTGTAGTAAGGTGTTTGCTAATTGCTTTGGATTTCTGCTTCGAAACAGGTAAACCATGTAACGTGCATACGCACTCTTTTGATCTTTTGATGTAATTGAATGAGATGAGCCTAGTAGTGCGTACGCACTCTTTTCACTGCGTCTGCTTCAAACCGGCCTTGTAATTGTATGATGAGCCTAGTGCGTACGTACGCAATCTTTTTTGATTGCATCCACTTCAAAACCTTGTAATTGTATGATGAGCCTAGTGTGTACGCACTTTTTTGATTGCGTCAACTTCGATACCTTGTATGAGCCTAGTATGTACGCACTCTTTTGATTGTGTTCGCTTTGAAACGTTGTATGAGCCTAGTGCGTTCGCACTCTTTTGATTGCGTCAACTTTGATACCTTGTATGAGCCTAGCGTGTACGCACTCTTTTGATTGTGTCCGCTTTGAAACCTTGTATGAGCCTAGTGCGTTCGCACTCTTTTGATTGCGTCAACTTCGATACCTTGTATAAGCCTAGCGTGTACGCACTCTTTTGATTGTGTCCGCTTTGAAACCTTGAATGAGCCTAGTGCGTTCGCACTCTTTTGATTGCGTCAACTTCGATACCTTGTATGAGCCTAGCGTGTACGCACTCTTTTGATTTTGTCCGCTTTGAAACCTTGAATGAGCCTAGTGCGTTCGCACTCTTTTGATTGCATCAACTTTGATACCTTGTGTGAGCCTAGCGTGTACGCACTCTTTTGATTTTGTCCGCTTTGAAACCTTGAATGAGCCTAGTGCGTTCGCACTCTTTTGATTGCATCAACTTTGATACCTTGTGTGAGCCTAGCGTGTACGCACTCTTTTGATTTTGTCCGCTTTGAAACCTTGAATGAGCCTAGTGCGTTCGCACTCTTTTGATTGCATCAACTTTGATACCTTGTGTGAGCATAGTCCATACGCACACTTTTGATAGTGAAACCTTGTATGATGCCACCATTTATAATACACGCTAAACTTAATTCATCATTGATCGTGTAGGAACATGTAATTGGCCAGCCTAGCACACACAATAAATGGTCATTCTCATGAATGAACAAGCAGAGATACATGCAAAATCATTTGCACTTATGAAAAGTTTATTAAAAAGTGAAACTGAGTGAACATTTGGTCCAAAATATTAGGCATGTTTATGCCACATGCCAAAATACAAATAAAAACGAGTTTCTCGTCCTAACTTTTGAAGAAAAAAAAGGAGTTGATGAGGGCACTTTTTTTCCTTCTTTATTTTTTTAGTAAACAATGCAAAATCACCATTACCAGCGTGGTATTGCATGATTGGTTGCGTAACTTGAAGCTGAATAGCACAGAGCCTTTGTTGTAAAATCTGTTTATTTTATGATTATGGGGTTTGGTTATTAACACAAAACCTGCTTTAAAATGCTCATTATTGGACTAAATAAGTAAATCTATTAGTATTACCAAGATGTCAGCCTTTTAAATATTTTAACAAAAAATGTTATGGAAAGAATAAAGGATTTTTTTTTTATCGCGAGGGGAAGAGAAACTGCTTTATTTTTTTACTTGGCCTCTAAGTCCAGCAATAAGAAATCCGGAGTACCACCCGCGGAGTATGGATTATATAAAAAACTCCCGGCCGTACATGTACCCGTACGGTTTTTTTTCTTCTAAGAAATGTGTCAAGGGAAGGGATTTTTGTTTACTAGTATCATTAGTCGGGCGGCGGCTCCCATAGACACTGTACTTAAGCGTGGCACCCCCTCTTGCTCACGATGTAAACGTAACCAAAACAAGTTCAATGAATTTTATAATTATTATCAGGAATCGCTAGGGGTGTGAGATTTGTTGTAGTGTCATATTTTCCAAGAAATGATCATTCTAAGCAGGTTATTTTTAAAAATAAATTCGCTGAATATAGTACATTGCTATAATATGACATCGATCCATTGACTACGGAAAAATCAATGTATTTTCACAGTGGCGTTGCCATCCACAATTAACGTCACTAACCTTAGCTGTACACAAAATTCCTTTTTAGTTTGCGTCTAATGTATTTTGTATAGGCCAATGTTAAAATGTTTCAATAAACAACATTAAAAGTCCACAATCTAGCTGAAATAATTATCGTACATAATATACATATATACAATTTATTTGAGACTATTCATATATTTTTAAGACCTTTAGATAAAAAGATATGTGGAGAGGTTCTTCCTCGTATTTTCATTTAATCACACTCCCTCCTAATCTGCCGATTAGTTATTCGTGAAAGAGAAAAGCTACAGAAAATAAGATTACTACTGTATCAGAATTCTACCTGTACCAGCTGTAAATGGGTACATTGATATCACAATAGATATCACAATGAATATCACAATGATACAATGATCATAATGGTACAGGGTGATCATGAGACTAACGTGCACATCTCATAAAAGGACACGACGCAGACCGTCTTCTATGGTACTACTGGCGCCGGTGTAGGCCTATTAATATATGGCAACGGTTGATCAAGACGAACTAAAGAGGTAAATCGAATACATATATCATATCTATCTAGGATTGAGGCCAGTATAATGCAAGCAATTATTAGTAATATTGCATTGTAAGTTAAATCATACGGACTAGCAAGTCATTTTTTTAAATTTTATAAAAATCACACAAATAAATCGTTTATGAGAAGAACGAGGGCATAAATAACAAGAATTTGTTTATATTTTAGGGACTATATTAAGTATGCAATAATATTAATGTTTAAAAATTAGTATAGGAAAAATGCATATAAATGGATAGAGAAGTAGGTATTTTAAGGCCTACATCTTCAAATTTATATGCATTTGAGAAACTACTTTATTTTATTATTAATTTGCCTTATAAACATTTTCCACGCGACAGGCGTCTGCAGACGACATTCCAAAATGTCTCAATCTGTTTAAAAATGTCAACATTGTTAAATTTCATAACCATATTTGGAATCATCATGTGAAATGCATGGAAATAAGTACAAACATACCTCGTGAAAAGTGTTAAAAGGCCAATTAATAATTAATAATAAAATAAAGTAGTTTCTCGTCGTCTCGTTCATATTTTTTTATGAAATTCTTCAATATTGGTGCTTTTTTATATCTTCCATAAATTGTTTGTTAAAGCATTTACAAAGCCCGATATGTTGGTAATATATTTATAGTCCAATGAGCATCTTAGAGAGCAGGTTTTGTGTGACCCACGCCCCCATCTATAAAATATTTGAAAAAGGCATCGTCCTCTTCATGTTATGTTACCAGGGCCGTCAGAAGGGGGGGGGGGGGTGCGTTGGGTGCAGTCTATTTTTTTATATATTTTTTAGGGTAACATGTTGTTTTATGAATGGAAAATGGAGTCAACGATGGCAAGATACATGAAAATTGTGTCCTAAATTCGCTGTAATGCTCAAGAGCTTCCGCCCCCTGGACCCCACCCGTTATTGGCTTCGCGCCAGAGGCGCTCGCATCGTCAGCGTGCTGCAGCACTAACACTCTGACGTCATACTACTACTTCCGGTAAAAAATCGTGAAAACGCACCCCCCTTTCCGGTAAAAAATCGTGAAAACGCAACCCCCTTTCCGGTAAAAATTCGTGAAAACGCACCCCTCTTGGGCAAAAGTTGCTGACGGCCCTGGTTACGCAGCCAATATCAAAAAAGCAAACAATTGTATCGCGAAATACCGCCCTTAAATAGCTTCAATGTAAAATAATGATCACGACTGAATTAGTAGGGGTATTTTATTTCATTCAAATCGAGGTTGATCGTTTGTACAATAATTATAGAATATTTACTGAATTTTAAAGAAGTCACTCAAAATACGGTATAAGTTTGAAATATGATTTTTGAATTATTGATATTTATAATCAATCATTGTGTAGTATGTGTATGTAACTAATGCAATATTACTAAAAACAGTTTCACTTGAAGCTTTACAGTATAATGAAATAATGATTGAGGTGACTCACACACTCTCATTTATCTGTGCAATATAATTTATAATATTATATAATTTATATAATTTACCTTTTGAACATTGTTATGTCATGAATTAATTTGACTGCCTTGTATTATTATTATATCGAGTATTCATTTGAATCATTAGGATTGATATTAGTTAAATAAATAAACGATGTTTTTATATCAAGACGAACATTTAATAGTAGTGTCGTTTTTATTTATCGTGATGTGATGATTCAATTTTGAGATTAGGAAGTAGTGTGATTAAAATATGAAAATACTATGACGAACCCCTACACATATCTTTCTATCAAAAGGTCTTAAAAATATATGTATGGTCTCAAATAAATTGTATATATGTATATCATATACGATAATTATTTCAGCTAGATTGCGGACTTTTAATGTTGTTTATTGCAACATTTTAACATTGGCCTATACAAAATACATTAGACGCAAACTAAAAAGGAATTTTGTGTACAGCTAAGGTTAGTGACGTTAATTGTGGATGGCAACGCCACTGTGAAAATACATTGATTTTTCCGTAGTCAATGGATCGATGTCATATTATAGCAATGTACTATATTCAGCGAATCTATTTTTAAAAATAACCTGCTTAGAATGATCATTTCTGGGAAAATATGACACTACAACAAATCTCACACCCCTAGCGATTCCTGATAATAATTATCAAATTCATTGAACTTGTTTTGGTTACGTTTACATCGTGAGCAAGAGGGGGTGCCACGCTTAAGTACAGTGTCTATGGGAGCCGCCGCCCGACTACATCTTTTGATAAGTCATGTAGTAGTGTCGTCCAGTGCGCGATGCTGCCATGCTCTGATTGTTGGTCGTCAGTTACGCTAAAATCCCACGCAACTTGCGGGGATGGACTTGCCCGGTCTGAAAATTACAAGTTTTAAACTTGCCGTTTTGGTCAGAATAATGAATTAATAATAATGAAATTCCAAGATTTATCGCAAATTATACGTATCATAATAGCAATCGATGAAAGAAAATCCAATTTATTGCAAAATTGGTATTTGGGGGCGCTGAAGTTAAATACATTTTTTGCCTACTGATGCAAAAATCGCCACTTATTTTTTTTTCGCCAATCTTTAGGTAAATATATGATTTTTTAAAATTGTTTTGGTATAGAATCTACCGATTTTTGCTTTAAATAGAGGGGGTTTATAATCTTTTATTAGGCTAGTTTGCCTTTTGCAGTAACATTTTACGGGCATTTTTATTCTCCCGTGCGTGGCGTAGTCCGCGAATTAACCTCACTGGTTCTGCACTGCAATTAATTAATCAATCAATCAGTGAAAATGTTGATCTGCGTAGTTTGCTCGCGTGAGCGTATCTCACCAAGCGCGATGGTGCGTACCGGTGTAATGCACGCGAACGCAGTACCGCGCACCTCTCAAAAAACTCGCCACTTTTCGTGCTGGTTGTTCTTCAGTCTCCAACACAGCACAGCACCGCGTCCGTGCGCCATGTTAGGAGACAGAAGGATAAAGTCTAAGAGGTTATCCACGTAGCTCTTTGGAACGGACACAAAAGGGATTCGCACCCGCCCTATTCTACATTCATTTGAGTAGGTGCATGAAACAGGTGTATATTCTTTCTGAAAATCTTAAGGGGGAATTAGGGGTTGAGAGCACATTTTACTAACACTAATTTTTCTCCAATATTAAAGGTACTGTTAATGTTAATTGTGTATGTACTTAAACCTTAAGTGTTGTAGGTTAACAAAAGATCGCTACTTGGTCGGTCATGTGACCCGTTGCCATGGAATCGGCGGCCATCTTGGATCATCTTTTTTACTACGAGGACCCCTTGTGCGCAAGATATCTCAAAATCTATTTATCGTAGAGTATTGGGACAAAGAGCAAATGAAAGCTGATTGATAAGGCTATTGTATGAACTAGGATCTAAGCAATTATACACTATTAACTAGGGTAAATATTTTGATTTGTGTTTACCAGAATTTAAAAAAAAGAAGAAGTTCTCATAGAGTTAGAGTCCCAACTTATCTTATTAACAGTATTCTGGCCAAACTTGAAGGTCCTAGCCCCTTTCGTTTTCCAGATATCCTGCGCGCACGGTCGCAAAATGGTCGAAATTAGTTACGGATATATCGTCAGTTAAAAGTCGGGTCAATACGAATAATTAATACTCATTAAAGGTAATTAATCGTCATATTTTGTATCAAATTAACTAAATTTGATTTAAAAATGAAGTTTTCACTTATTTATGGCATCTAAGAACACTAAATGCATTAATTATTGGAATAATAAAATAAAATATGACATTTTTGACCAGAAATGAGATACTTAAAACAATAAAATACATAAGAATTGAATACATGCGTTAATATTCGAAATTTTCGACTTCGCGACGGACTTGGACGGTCGCGCAAAGTGTATCATAACTTTGCAGAGGAATATACGATTTTGTTCATTTTTAAAGCAAATGAAAGCTTATTCCCTGGGCTGTGATTTTAAGCCATAAAAACAAAATCCATAATATAAAACCCCTCAATTTACCCTTAGCACAGTTTAGTATTCCATTCCAGACAAGATGGCTGCTAATCCATGTTACATGGCTATAACTTCTATAAAATAATCATGATTTTGTTTGGCTTAATGACCTACCGTCATTGTCTTCTATCCCAATGACCAATGTGTCGTCTGCTAATCCATGTTACATGGCTATAACTTCTATAAAATAATCATGATTTTGTTTGGCTTAATGACCTACCGTCATTGTCTTCTATCCCAATGACCAATGTGTCGTCTGCTAATCCATGTTACATGGCTATAACTTCTATAAAATAATCATGATTTTGTTTGGCTTAATGACCTACCGTCATTGTCTTCTATCCCAATGACCAATGTGTCATCTAATCCATGTTACATGGATATAACTTCTATAGCAATAGTCATGTCTTTGTTTGGCTTAATGACCTACCGTCATTGTCTTCTATCCCAATGACCAATGTGTCGTCTGCTAATCCATGTTACATGGATATAACTTCTATAAAATAATCATGATTTTGTTTGGCTTAATGACCTACCGTCATTGTCTTCTATCCCAATGACCAATGTGTCATCTAATCCATGTTACATGGATATAACTTCTATAGCAATAGTCATGTCTTTGTTTGGCTTAATGACCTACCGTCATTGTCTTCTATCCCAATGACCAATGTGTCGTCTGCTAATCCATGTTACATGGATATAACTTCTATTCAATAATCATGATTCTGTTTGGCTAATGACCTACCGTCATTGTCTTCTATCCCAATGACCAATGTGTCGTCTGCTAATCCATGTTACATGGATATAACTTCTATAAAATAATCATGATTTTGTTTGGCTTAATGACCTACCGTCATTGTCTTCTATCCCAATGACCAATGTGTCATCTAATCCATGTTACATGGATATAACTTCTATAGCAATAATCATGATTTTGTTTGGCTTAATGACCTACCGTCATTGTCTTCTATCCCAATGACCAGTGTGTCATCCCCATCGATACTGCTAATCCATGTTATATGGCTATAACTTCTATAGCAATAGTCATGTCTTTGTTAGGCTTAATGACCTACCGTCATTGTCTTCTATCCCAATGACCAGTGTGTCGTCTGCTAATCCATGTTACATGGATATAACTTCTATAAAATAATCATGATTTTGTTTGGCTTAATGACCTACCGTCATTGTCTTCTATCCCAATGACCAATGTGTCATCTAATCCATGTTACATGGATATAACTTCTATAGCAATAGTCATGTCTTTGTTTGGCTTAATGACCTACCGTCATTGTCTTCTATCCCAATGACCAATGTGTCGTCTGCTAATCCATGTTACATGGATATAACTTCTATAGCAATAGTCATGTCTTTGTTTGGCTTAATGACCTACCGTCATTGTCTTCTATCCCAATGACCAATGTGTCGTCTGCTAATCCATGTTACATGGATATAACTTCTATAAAATAATCATGATTTTGTTTGGCTTAATGACCTACCGTCATTGTCTTCTATCCCAATGACCAATGTGTCATCTAATCCATGTTACATGGATATAACTTCTATAGCAATAGTCATGTCTTTGTTTGGCTTAATGACCTACCGTCATTGTCTTCTATCCCAATGACCAATGTGTCGTCTGCTAATCCATGTTACATGGATATAACTTCTATAAAATAATCATGATTTTGTTTGGCTTAATGACCTACCGTCATTGTCTTCTATCCCAATGACCAATGTGTCATCTAATCCATGTTACATGGATATAACTTCTATAGCAATAGTCATGTCTTTGTTTGGCTTAATGACCTACCGTCATTGTCTTCTATCCCAATGACCAATGTGTCGTCTGCTAATCCATGTTACATGGATATAACTTCTATTCAATAATCATGATTCTGTTTGGCTAATGACCTACCGTCATTGTCTTCTATCCCAATGACCAATGTGTCGTCTGCTAATCCATGTTACATGGATATAACTTCTATAAAATAATCATGATTTTGTTTGGCTTAATGACCTACCGTCATTGTCTTCTATCCCAATGACCAATGTGTCATCTAATCCATGTTACATGGATATAACTTCTATAGCAATAATCATGATTTTGTTTGGCTTAATGACCTACCGTCATTGTCTTCTATCCCAATGACCAGTGTGTCATCCCCATCGATACTGCTAATCCATGTTATATGGCTATAACTTCTATAGCAATAGTCATGTCTTTGTTAGGCTTAATGACCTACCGTCATTGTCTTCTATCCCAATGACCAGTGTGTCGTCTGCTAATCCATGTTACATGGATATAACTTCTATAAAATAATCATGATTTTGTTTGGCTTAATGACCTACCGTCATTGTCTTCTATCCCAATGACCAATGTGTCATCTAATCCATGTTACATGGATATAACTTCTATAGCAATAGTCATGTCTTTGTTTGGCTTAATGACCTACCGTCATTGTCTTCTATCCCAATGACCAATGTGTCGTCTGCTAATCCATGTTACATGGATATAACTTCTATAAAATAATCATGATTTTGTTTGGCTTAATGACCTACCGTCATTGTCTTCTATCCCAATGACCAATGTGTCATCTAATCCATGTTACATGGATATAACTTCTATAGCAATAGTCATGTCTTTGTTTGGCTTAATGACCTACCGTCATTGTCTTCTATCCCAATGACCAATGTGTCGTCTGCTAATCCATGTTACATGGATATAACTTCTATTCAATAATCATGATTCTGTTTGGCTAATGACCTACCGTCATTGTCTTCTATCCCAATGACCAATGTGTCGTCTGCTAATCCATGTTACATGGATATAACTTCTATAAAATAATCATGATTTTGTTTGGCTTAATGACCTACCGTCATTGTCTTCTATCCCAATGACCAATGTGTCATCTAATCCATGTTACATGGATATAACTTCTATAGCAATAATCATGATTTTGTTTGGCTTAATGACCTACCGTCATTGTCTTCTATCCCAATGACCAGTGTGTCATCCCCATCGATACTGCTAATCCATGTTATATGGCTATAACTTCTATAGCAATAGTCATGTCTTTGTTAGGCTTAATGACCTACCGTCATTGTCTTCTATCCCAATGACCAGTGTGTCGTCTGCTAATCCATGTTACATGGATATAACTTCTATAAAATAATCATGATTTTGTTTGGCTTAATGACCTACCGTCATTGTCTTCTATCCCAATGACCAATGTGTCATCTAATCCATGTTACATGGATATAACTTCTATAGCAATAGTCATGTCTTTGTTTGGCTTAATGACCTACCGTCATTGTCTTCTATCCCAATGACCAATGTGTCGTCCCCATCGATACTGCAATCTGCGTTCGACAACTTCACCTTAAAATATTCCACTATTTCCGAGATATCATCATCGTGTATTGCTATGTTGATCCTCTTTGAGTTCTCGCCGGACCTGAATGTCACATTTATAGCCAACGGCTCGAAATCTTCATAAGGTAAAGCGTCTCCTCGGCTACCACCGTTTATTGTCGACGCTTCGATATCTGAAGGAAATTTGGTTTCAGCCGTGCATCAATATTACGTATTTAATGATTAGATAAGAAGTAATGGCACAAAGCCTTCTTTGGCAGTGATAACATTCTAACTTTTTACTCATGACATGAGAGAACACTGGTTTGATAAGGGGCTCGAGTTCAATGGGGATCCACGGTTTTAAACATTACAACGTACCTATTCATTTTAAAACTTTTACCCAGATAACAAATAAAAATGTGACTTTAATTTGGAGGCAATCACGAGCGTGCTACGTTATCCATTAGTGGGTGTTAATAGGACGTTGCTTGAATTCTATCCGTCATGATCAGTCGTTAGTTGTCATCCACGACAATGGAAATAAAAGTTATTTAATATAAACTTGACTACCGGAAACCTTCTACGAAAATAGCGATTACACAAGAACGCGCTTATTGACTTCCGATTAATTCTACGATTGACCCAAGTTCCGTCTATCCGAGTTTCAACCGGACCCTTTAAACGCTTCATTTTTCGTTTTGACTACTAGAGTTGCCACCTTTTCCCGATGTCTACCAGTAAACAAATTTTGTTTTAAGCTCCACCGTATAATATGTACCCAAAATCCAATATTTTGCCGCGAAGTAAAGTGTTGTACAACGCTATTACCGCTGATTTAGCTTGGGAAAAACAAGACAAGTGGGGCAGTCGTCCTGCGATCAAGGCGAGCGCCACAGGGCTGTATACACACTGATCGTTTAATTGAGGACATAAGCCGGGGACATAGGGCGGAGATCGGTTGGGTGGTTAGAGGAGGGGAGATGGCCATTTATCAAACACTTACACACACTAGCTGGACGATTAATGTATCCCATTCTACTGACAATGACTTCAATTGTACTACCAACCCCCTCCGACACCATTATACTGCTACCACCAGGTGAAGATAAGAAGAAGGTACCTGTAGAATATTAAGAGTTTCCCTTTATTGATATTATATTATGATAATCGGAGTATCCCTTTAATTAATTTAGAGACGTTACAATAGATGTTCAGATGTGGAAGAAGACAGGAGGACTACGATTTCAGCTATCACATACGTGGGACCGGGCCGCGAATTAGATTACCGTAAACAACATTTGGATAAGCTTGTTAAAATGTGCAATAATAACATCGTAGCTCGGGCGCAGTTCACAGAATGCTCAATGTACGCTATGCAGATTTCAGGTTTACGCACGTTTTATTGTATTATATGTATATCATGAAATAGTTTCATCAGGAATTCAAAAGAACATTATTTTATTATAATAAAATTATATGATTATATTTATATAAAAATTGGAATATGATGTTGCTCTGACCACAGGTTTTAACACCATTGATTGTGTATTCTCATTTTCAATTGGTCAAAACCCTGCGATTAGAGAAACATCTATTCGCCTGAAGATTGGACAAAATGACCGTATGGAATTGTCCATTAAAACTCAGAGTAGCGATAATATTCCGGAAGGTCTTTACCTCTGAATTGTTATAAGCTCTACCTTTTACGGCATTGAGCACTTCGTTCAATGGTTACACTGAAAAAAAAATTGGTGTCACAGCGACACCTTCTTGGAGTCAATTGTAAATGACACTTACAAAGGTATATAATAATGTTTTATATCATATATATAATATAATATAAAGCAGCTTACCAACCTACGGTGTTTACTATAGACAATATAACAAACAAATATTAACAACCACCAGCGAATGTCCCAACGAAAAATAAGCAAGGACATTCACCGGCGGGGATTTGAACCCCGGTCTCCTGATTACTAGACAGGCGTCTTAACCACTAGACAACCGATACTTGCTGATCAACTTACAAAGGTGTTATTTTGACTCCAAAACTGGTGTAATCGTCAATGATATGGGTTTGCACATAATTTACCGTGACACCGTTAAGTGTCCGACGGACACCTTTCAGTGATCATTTAGTGATTTACACCAAAACTGGTGTCAGATTAATTGAAATAACTCCAAGGGCGTCAATAGTTGGCGGGAAAGCTCACAGTTTTTAGAGGTGTCGAAGCAGCATGACACCAATTGGTGTAATTTTGACACCAAATTGGGCGTCTATCAACATATCAACGCATGCGCCTTGGCACGCAAAAGTGTTCTCGTCGCCATTTTGTCCGCATGTTACGAGCCGGTAAGACTGGTAAGTACCGATCTGCTCCATTTCCAGACATTTTTGATAATAATTATGATACAATTAGCGTAATGTAAGCTTTGTTCATGTTGTTTAATATTGCGCCAACTAACTGATGAAATAAATTACAATTTCATAGTCAGAGACTAGCATTTTGTTGGACTGTGTGTCAGTGCATGGACCCACTAGTACTATGTGTGTGTTGGTTATGCATGCATACGATGATATGTGCAACATTACATATAGCCCGATTCATCTGGCTCAGTGGTCGTCCTTTTCATACGGACGTCTTACATTACGCTAATTGTATTATAATTATTATCAAAAATGTCTGGAAATGGAGCAGATCGGTACTTACCAGTCTTACCGGCTCCTAAACATGTGCTATCTCAATATGACTCTTTAGAGAGTCAATATTACACCCCATGGGGTGTAATGACATTTTTCGAAAATGGGTCCTCAGGTAACCACCCTTGGTGTCAAACTCAATATGACACTTAAGAGAGTCAATATTACACCCCATTTGGGGTGAAATGGCACTTTTCGAACCTGGGTCCTCAGGTAACCACCCTAGGTGTCAAAATGAATATGACACCCAAAGGTGTCATATTTTACACCCATAATGGTGTCAATTTGACACCTTTAGGTGGCCAACTGAGGACCCATTTTTTGACACTTGTTTTAGTGTCAAAATGACACCAAATTATTTTTCAGTGTAGTCTAACCAGAAACGGATGTCAATAATTATTACGCTCCTGATTTATCAGTTGAGCACTTTTTGATTATCTTTTGATATCTTAATGCGTATTGACCTCTTTTGGAATATAATGTTGCTCTGACCGCTGGTTTTAACACCATTCATTGTGTATTCTCATTTTCAATTGGTCAAAAGCCTGCGATCAGAGAAACATCTATTCGCCTGAAGATTGGACAAAATGACCGTATGAGATTGTCCATAAAACTCAGAGTAGCGATAATATTCCGGAAGGTCTATACCTCTGAATTTGTATAAGCTCTACCGTTTACGGTATTGACCACTTTGTTCAATGGGTAGTCTGGGTAGTCTAACCAGAAACGGTTGTCAATAATTATATAATTATATATATAGTAAAAGGTTAGTTTGCAATTACTGGAACAGAGTGCTCGATGGATGAATGAACCAGAGCGATATATAATACAAAAAAGGTTATCAATACACTCATCATGGATAAGCATGCTCATCAATGCAATGTTTATGCAAATAATCAGTTGTAGTAACAATAATCAGTTGTAGTAAAAATTTGTATCATTCCACCTGATGAGTGCAAGGCAGTAACACCATTTAAGTTGCCTTGTACGAAACTACGTAGTAGTGACCATGTATTGATAACCTTTTTTGTATTATAATTATATATATATAGTTATTGACATATATATATATATATATATATATATATATATATATATATATATTGTTAAGCAAACTAGCTTTATTCCGTAAAAAAATCATATCGATTAAAATTTCCAATCGCTACCAGCCAACTCCTCATGGCCTAATGGTAGCGAACAGGACTAATGACAGTGTGGCAGAATTTCGCGTATAAACCTTATACCTGCAAATCACTTGTATACATACGTATATAAGTTGTAATCTAAATGTTGTATACGGTAAATAAATGCGCGACCAGGCCCTTCGCGGACGGGGTATTCCAAGCCGTCACCAGCAGGTCAGTTGCCTGATGAAGTGTGATAGTTTCAAACGTAACGTAGCAGTTGTAAAATATAATTTCTATGAATAATCTAATTAATTATTCATTATGTATACTTACAGTCATCGTTAATAATCCTTACGGTGCACGTGCTCATGAAGGGATCCACAAAAGTCTTCAAAGTCAGATTTCTCAATTCAACGTCGAAAGTCTCATCCGACTCTTCCAAATTATCGTCATTGATAATGATCTCGTGAGTAACGGTTCTCTCGTTCGCGCCGAAGGTCTTGACCACATTTGTGCTGACGTAGTCTCCGGATCCTGCCACGGACCCTGCCTGTGCCGTTTTGGGATTGGTGTACAATACTATACAGGGAAAAAATACAAGAAATGAAAATATTCCGTAGGCGGTAATGCGAATTTATCACTTTCCAAAATGTCACCAAATGTTTCAAAAATGTCAAACTAATTAAGTTTCATCACCATGTTTGGAATCACAATGAGAAATGCATTAAAATAAGTACAGATGTTCCTAGTATTGGTTCAGTAATTCTTGAGATAGGCTTTGAAAGTAGGAAAGGTTTCTGAAATAGCTGTTTTTAAATGTTAAAACCAATAGCCGCGTTGAAAGTGTTAATACCCGGGCTTCAGAGTAAACTGGGATATATGCTATACTTAGGTCGCTAAACAATACAGGTCGTTCCCGAAGACGTGTTATTACGTCATTTGTTGTTCAAACGAATACAATTAAGACAGCGGCGACCGCACGCGACTTTTCAAAAAATCATATCAGGACGCTATGCCCAAATCGATGTAGTCGACGTCAATCCAACTCGTGCGCGACTGATCGTTCGATCTGACAAGTAGCTGTTAGCGATTTTGTGCTTCATATTCCACTCGAGCGACTCCCAATCGCCACATCCTGCGACTGCAAGTATGTTATCAGCATACGCTTTTACGATAATATTATAGACTAATTCCCATTAGTTTCATAATGGCAAAAAGCACCTGGTCAGAAATGTTTTAATAAGATAATCATCATTAAAAAAACATATGGCATAAAATATTCTCGCACGTTTAGTATATATTCTCACACAGTTTTTAAGCTAAACACGCTAAACCTTGACTTTAGACACATCGTTTAACTAGACGTAATTCTCGGAAATTTGTACAACTTAAAAATGTGTCTAACTCATGGGTATTGGGGTCGTTTAAAGCGCGTTTAACTAAAATCATACACCAACTGTATGCCTTGAATAATCACTCCCCCGTGCCTGCTGCAAGCTGACGTCCAGATCGTGTAGTATTAAAAATACACGTGCTTTTGAGGTATTCGGTCGAAATCTATTGTAATCCATTAGAGCAACAACAAAAATGAATACCTTAATACAGTAACCATGGTAACGCAAGACCCCTCTGGGGACGAGATTCGCGGAGTTTAAAACCGTGTTTTGTTAAATACGTTGTTTAAAAGATACACTCTTGTTTAAAGTAAGACACGCGTTTAGTCAGACACGGTTTTAAGCTAAAACCGTGTATAGTACGTGAATGCGGTCAATATTATTTCTATAAAAAGAAGCTAAATGACTTACGGACAGAATCCGGTCTACTTAGATCTCCAGTTCGTTCCAAAATGACGGTCAGTTTTCCACTCCTTTCGTACACACTGTTGTTGTCTCCACAGTTTGTCATCCTCACCGTTACTGAATAATAGATACACGAAATAAGTATATGACCAGAAAGGAGAATGGAGATCCGTTTATTTTTTATCTTATCGAAAGCTTTTTGAGTTGAGAAATATGAAACCAAATATCTACGTAAAGGTGGTCCCGGTCATCCGGGTATTTTTATCATTTGCCGTTGACAACAAAGCAAAACGTTGTAACCCATCAGTTTGTACGCTCCACTTTACTATACACAATATCGTTACTAGTGATTGCGTAAGGCCATGTATGCGACTGTTGTTTACATTAGCACATGTGACATCATTCCGGGCCGACCTATTGAAGGTTCTCAGACATGAATTTACGACAAATTTAACATTGTTAAGATCATGACAATCCAAAAAATAAGCTGAAATGCTTTGACGTTGTGACGTGATTGATAAAAGGCCATTCCATACTCCCACCGTTTAGCAGCACCAAACTTCGATCGATAACGACGCGTGATGCAACGTCAACTTTTACCCACAGGTGTCGGTGGACGCCCGACAACGGGAGTATGAACCTACAGGTGTACTACGTCCAATCTTTACTCTTATCAGTGGTGATAGAGATATTCCAAAGAAAGGCGCAGTATGTAAGCACAAACACAGGTACCCCTCCTTCTTTCATCGTGGGTTACAAAGTCAGCGCCTTAGAATAATGCGAGTGATAATCTGCGATCGTTATATATAGCAAGGCATGGATTATTATAGTAAACGCTTTGAATTCATTGCACATTAGGTAGATGAATGCATAAAGTATAGGGGTGGTGAAGGAGTAATTGACGCCATTTAAGGGAGGGGGAGTTGGAGAAAAATCACACGCCAAACTTTTCACGCACCATCATCATTAGTGATAGCAACTGTCGTGGTCAAAGGTTCACACAGTTCTCCGTCAAACGCATCTACCAACGTCACGTCAAAGTACTCCGTCGATTCTTCGATATAATCTGCCGTGGTGGGCACGCTTATTATCGTAGAGGTCCCCGATGTAATGGTGACCAGTTGCCAGGCTGAACTTGCCACGGTGAAGTCCGTCTGGGACAACGCACGTGGGACATCCTGCAAGCTATCTGTACCTATGGTCAAATCTAAAAAACGGGGGATGGCATGAAGAAAACAGTTGTGTGTTAAGAACAAGGCAATTTTAAAATATTTTACATAAGCCGGGACATGTAAATACTAAAAGAGCGCCCAGCTCTGGGCCTCCGATTTTGATTGGCCCGGTATTTGAGGAATTGTTTCGTATCTCTAATATAGGTTAGTTCATCCATCATGTGACCTTACATCATTGGCGAGTCAGTTGCCTGATGAAGTGTGATGGTTTTGCACGCAAAGTAATAGTTGTAAAACGTAAGATACAGATCGGGTTTCACTCGGTTTTTCAAACTACCGGATGAATAAGAACATTCATCTATAATAATCTAAAAATAATCGACAACAGAGATACTTACTAGCCGTTAAAGGGTAAGTTAGCGCCAGAGAATCCGATCTCTCGCACTTTATGGTAACATCTGCCGTTACGCCTTCATCTACTGAGAGCCTTTCTTCATCCATACTCCAACAGCCTGTAAGTTTTAATATTAAAACAGATCCATGTACAGAAACACTATAACATTTTCTCCTGCTATATGAGAGAGTAAAATAGTTGTTCAATATCTTTCAGTGTATGCATCGTCAAATTACAACCGGTGACCAGGTATGGGGAATTTGTTACTATAAGAATTATATTGGTGTAGTGCCGCGTATTCATGCGAGAGGGTATTGCACGAATGAAAAGCCGGACGAGAGCATTTATCAAGCACAAATGCACTGTTGACGACTCAATTATCTGTTATATACTGTGAGAAGTATGCAAAAACCTGCTATAAAATTTGTTGAATTATAATGAAAAAACATTATTTTATCGACATTTAAGTAACTTGTCGTGTATTGAAACACCGCAATCTGGTCAATATGACGTGTAGCACAGGAGTGGTGAATAGTTTTTATTTTATTTTCCGGAGACATTCATTTGAGCGTATCGTTCTCATGCACATATCCCCTAAATATGACACCAGTTGGTTATTTTGATTTCGAGTTTTTGTTGTTACCGTCGCAACTAGAGCGAAGCCAAAAACGTTTTTTAAAACTAGGCATCATTTTTTTATTATTTGAGAACGTTGTGTAAAATTGTTTTATAACATAGGCTGGAAAAGTGTACTTTTGGTCCCAGATACTGGTATACTAGTATTGTTCCCAGTATTGTTCAATACTGTATCGATATTGATACACATGAAACCAGTGAGATTTGTCCAGTATTGAACGATACTGGTACATAATTTTGTTCCAGTATTTTAAATGTGCCAGTATCGGTCTGTGCCAGTGTCGACCGATACTGGAGCACTGACTTTGTACTAGTATCGTACGATACTGGGTGTACCAGTAACGGAAGATACTAGTACTAGTAGAGTTCAGAATCTGGGACCTCAAGTTCACTTTTCCCATAGGCTGAGGAGGTGTTAACCCTTTTTAGATGAAGTTTATCAAGCGCTGTAACTTTTGAACTTTTAGTGTGATGTATATAAAAGTTTACATTTTTGAAAAGGAAATGAGTCAGAGAATCCATTTTTGTTATAAAATTTCACTTCCAAATTGAGATTTTTTTAAATTTTGACCAAAATATCACTTTTTTTTATTAAAATCTTTCGGAAAACGTAACAAAATCAGATTTGTAAAAAAATCTTTTTATAAGAATGTTAAGTTTTTAGATTTTTGACAAAAAAGTGTCAACACATGTACCTCAAAAATGTTTTTTGGTCAAAAAATTAAAAACTCAACAAATTTTAAAATAAATCCTAGAGAATTGCCTTTAGATGATTTTGGTGTAATTTCGGCATTTTTTACCAAAAATCTGCAATTTAGTGAAATGTTTGTGAAATTTGATAGAAAAAATTGAATATATGACTCATTTCCTTTCCAAAAATGTAAACTTTAACTCACATCAATAGTTCAAAAGTTACAGCGCTTGATAAACTTCATGTAAAAAGGGTTAACACCCCTCTTCTTTCACAAAATAGACTAGATCCCTACGTCCCTTATTAACTCAATAACCGCCATCTTTACAATGCTGATCACATCGCTTGGGCCCGGTGATGACGGGACATGGATTCGGTCTACTCACAATCATCGTCCTCTATATCCACGTTTGCAACGGAGCTAGAAGCCAAAACACAGGCAGGTAACGTTAGCGGATTCTTGACCAGAACCAGTTGGAATCTCTCGAGATCCTTTTCCACTAGTTTGTCATCTGTCACGGTGACGGTCAGGGATGTGGTCGTTTGTCCTTTCGGTATAGTCACTGGGGTGTTCACGGCTGTGTAGTCCTCTGGGCCTGCGCTGGCTACAGGGATTATTGGTTGCGACTTCACATCTTGTATTGTAAATTAATGGGAATAAAATGGAAAAGTATGAGTCGAAATTGGGAAGTTTTATAACGGATGTCAAGCAACGTTCCCTTACCTTTGCTAGATTTAGTGACGAAACTTTTGGTTTTGGTACCATAAACCCTCGTCCTACGAAAGCATTATACGTTTCAGCGATCGCTACACTCTTGCCCTGGGGTTGTTGCAATATCCCCGCCAACACAGATCTATGGCCCCATACGGGCTACATGTGGGCAATCAGGGCTAATGACCACATGGGTCCCATACGAGTTTTACAAGGGCCATACTGGGCTACGTTTGGGTAAACCTATCAGGGTCCCATATAGGCCGACCACATGGCCCCACATGGGTTACATCAGAGCAATTCTACACATGCGCACTTTGGTTATATTGGTTTCGTAACACTTTGGATTGTATATTTATACATTTCAACATGATTCGATCTGCAACATGAACCATTTCATAATTAAATGGCAAGTAAGTATATTAATTCATAAAAAAACTGTACACTTTAACAATTTTATATCACTAGTTTTTGAGCATGTGTGTATCCGTTTACGAGACGACAAACATGACATTGTCGAACCTGCAACATACCTATAATTGCATCAAAATTGAGAGGTCCATCAACCAGTTCAACTACCACCTCAACTTCCCGGGTCGACTCACTTACGACGTAGTCACTAGGTGACCTAAACCGAAAAATCACTGAAAAATATAAAATTGTATATCTTTAACATTTATATGAAATGCCTACACTTGGTTCCTACCGTGGGTAATACAGGGAGTAGCGTGCATAAATGGGAGGGGGGGGGGGGGGGGGGGGGGGGGGGGGGGGTCAATGGTAAAATTGATCAATTAGAGTACTTTTGACTAGGGGCATATTATGGGGAAGTTATAACATAGTTATGTAAATAGTTATAGAATGGAGAGCTTCAGGCGGTAGATCGCCCCCCCCTGACCCCACTAACGGCTTCACCATTGGACCCCACTAACGGCTTCACCATTGGACCCCCCCCCCCCCCCCCCCCCCCCCCCCATGAGCGAGCATTTTTTTCCATAGTCAACACGTGCATAGGGGTACGGAAATACAATATATATATAATATATAGCTTTATTCTGTAGTTAAGCGAGTTGACCTTTTTTTAGCCAACCACTCGATTGCTTTAGTATTTTTATATCATTCACGTATATCATTTCCTAGTGTAAAAAATATTAGACCTACGATTCAAATGTTAACTAAGGAAAACATATCGCGAGCGGGCCTCTTGCCCCACGCTGTCATTCATTTTTAAATGTGAAAGGAGGTTCCGCCAACCGGTTTTTTCATCTCCGTAACAGTCACTTACCATCGTCACTCAATATTTTCAAAACGGCATCGGATCCCCTATCTGTACAAATGATTCCCTCAGACATAGACTCACTAATCGTGAGCTTAAAAGTTTCATCATGACTAGGCAGTGTTTCGCAAGCGAGATCTTCCAAGAGCTCCACGACAACGTCCACTTCGGTAATGTCAGGTCCAAACTCGACCGGAGTTCCTGTGCTTAGACTCACGTAGTCTTCGTCGGCCGTTGCTGACGAAGCACCGCGACCGGTGTCGGCAAGTGTGCTGACATCTAGAATAGAAGCAGATCAACGGTGAATATAAGTGACCACGTTGATGGTATAATTGCTCACTCTCACTAAATGAACAGAGGCTACAAATCGATCAGATTTGTAAACGAAGATCGTTAACCCTTTACAATGTAAGTTTATTGGTATGCGGGGCGGCATATACGATGACAGCAGCATGCGCAAGCTAACAGGAGGCGTCATCCTTTGATCTTGATGGAGTACCAACATTTTTGATTGGCAGAGAATGACTTCCAATGTTTCGATAACGCACGGTATGATACCCACCCCGGCCACCCTGCCCAAATGTCCATCCAAGTCGAGGGCTGATAGTGCCACAAGTGTTTGTATGTAGGAATATACGATGACAGCAACATAATTATGCGTAGCTAACGGATGGCGTCATCTTTTGATCTTCATGATGGACCTGACGATTTGATTGGCAGAGTATGACTTCTAGTGTTTGGAAAACGCACGGGATGATGCCCACCGTTGAAGGTTGGTTCTTGAAAGCAAATCTTACACAGACGCAGTGCTATCGCTGTATATGTACTTACCGATCATAACACAAATGCTTGTTAACGCGGTAAATCTACGATATGGAATATATTTGTGTTTTGACTTTCATGTTTTACACGATATGGATCAGATTTCAAACGGGTTAACCAATGAAATTGCCGAATTATCACCTTCTAACTAAACGATAAAACGTGTTACCAATGAAATTGCAATGTTTTCACCTACTAATCGATAAGATAAAAAATGGGTGGACATTTAGGGGTATCAAAATAGTGTTATGGTTTACGCCATTTAGGGTCCATTTCAGAGGTGCTTGGACGCGCATGTGTACCCGATTGGTATGTTCACTGACCCCACCCCTAGCCTTATGGGTTACATTGAAATACACTCCCTTTGTGGAAGATTTAAAGGTCATGTCTTCCATATGGGTCACGAATTTCAAATGGAATAGCCCAATGTCTTTTCATAGAAAGAAGACCCTTTCTCAACTCCTAGGTAATAGTATCTTACATGCTGTAGTCGTGCCCTTAGTGTATCCTGATCGGGTCAGTACTGCCGTTATACTTCTGGTATTCTCATATGCAGAAACTTCTATTTCCTTCCAACAGTAGGTGACTTGTAATGACAAAATAACAAATATACTATGTAAGATTTAGTGGTAGAAATCAACAACAACAACAACAACAACAACAACAGCAACAGCAACAGCAACAGCAACAGCAACAGCAACAGCAACAGCAACAGCAACAGCAACAGCAACAGCAACAGCAACAGCAACAGCAACAGCAACAGCAACAGCAACAGCAACAGCAACAGCAACCGCAACCGCAACCGCAACCGCAACCGCAACCGCAACCGCAACCGCAACCGCAACCGCAACAGCAACAGCAAACGCAAAAGCAACAGCAACAGCAACAGCAACAGCAACAACAACAACAACAACAACAACAACAACAACAACAACAACAACAACAACAACAACAACAACAACAACAACAACAACAACAACAACAACAACAACAACAACAACAACAACAACAACAACAACAACAACAAATAATATACATTGCCCATATCTATATTATCAAGTAATGGAAGCGCGTGTGCCAAAGGTATAATAGTGGGCAGTTGTCATATCAAAGCAATAAATAACAGGCTTTTGTAAAATAGAAAGAGTATTTCCTTGATACTCCAGGTACCTATGATACCTGCGGGGAACTAGTACAGAGCAAGATAAGGAAAATTAGGTTATCAGCGATAAATCAAACTAAGTTGGGTTAAACGGGGTGGTGCCAGGCGTAGTGTAGATAGTTTTGGTGGGTTAGGGTGTGTTCCAATATTGAAGTTTAGTAAAGTCGTTGTTTTAATAAGTGTTCGGCGTGAATAAATATTGTGATATAAAACTTGTGGTGATAAATAAATGTATTGAAATTAAAGTTGGGTACTGCCACCTTTCTTGTCACTTTAGTAGAAAACGCAGGTTCTGCCCTGCAAACGAACCTACGTGGCCAGCAATATAATATTAATATAGGTTTCCAAATTTAACCCTCAGCCACGCGCAAAATTTGGTGGTGTCAGATACCTTTCGGAGGTCTGCATACTTGACTCGCTCTCCGCCCCGTGACACTTTATATCACATATGCATTTTGGTACCATTCCAAAGTCATTCCTCATTAGCATTCTTATAATTATACGATGTATCCAATTGCCCAATACATGATGTATGTATCAATAATACATCGACAGGTAGCTTTCATGTCTTACTCACCGTCATCATTCTCAATCGTGTATGTCAACGTGTTGTACGTCACAGCATCGGAATCTCCGGCCAGCAAACCTGGCGACAATCCGGTGAACCTGAATCCAAAAACTTCGTCTTCCGCGGGTATGAAGTCATTGCAGACTATCAGTGAAAACGTTTTATCCGCTGTATCGGTAGGGCTAAAGGTGATGTATGGTTCCGGGTATGCTATGGGTAGATCATAATCTACCCCTTCAGTTCCAGCACAGGTACCGCTCGAAGCGGCAGGCAACAGCCCCGTTTGTAGTTCGATATCTGTCAAAGGGAGGGGGGAGAAAAAGAAACATTCATGCTTCATGAATAAAATAATCGACTCCCTAAGTTCCTAAGAAAAAAGTACTTATATGATAGTACATGAACTTAAATATTATACACTAAATCAACACATACAGTTAGCATTTCCAATGGTTCTAGATAAGGGAGCACATCAAAATTCGACCGCCCGGCAACCGCCGGTTCCGTAGGGTTCCCTTCGGTTGCAGCCGGTTTCTATTGTTCTAAAAAATGATATGCGGTCAAAATAGTAAATTTACCTAATCAAAAGGTTTGAATAGCATTTCGTTTAACTTGTCAAAACCAATAGGTGACAATGATGGGTACAAATCTTTAATTCACTTTTTCTCAAAATGACCGAAATGCAGATAGACCTTTGTTGCACTAAACCCTCGATTTCATTATAATAAAAATCTTCTGCGCAGGATCTTTGTTTGATACTAGATCATGATTGATAAATTAAAGTGCAATCCATTGCGAAGCAACCAGTTAGAAATGCCTTCATTTGTTGTTCATCATGTGTTCTCTAAAAGCAATCTCTCAACCATCTACATGGATGGTGGATGAGTAATCTCCACCACGCCCCCATCGTCGACCTACTGTAACACATATAATAACATTTCAATGCGGGCCTCGTTACAACAGAGTAGCCCGGCGGCTCATGCGTAATATATAATATATTAAAGTCGCGGATGCCACTAACCCTACTGCACCATAATACAGAACCATACGACCAAAAGCACTTCTAGGCGCGCGCACACAGGTTCTATCACACGATGCACTAAACCCTGGGATACAATGGTATGTTCTATGAAAATGTAGCCCCATCGCTCGTGGCGACCCGGGTTCAATTCATAAGCCTATTTCCTGCTTTGAATATAGTTTTAGCGAGTGTTCAAAATGTTTAGTGTCAAACCGATTTAAACCTCATTCAATAAAGAAAAGTTTCAAAAAATTACGATACTATTCCAAAATGCTTAAACAGGTTTCTTTTACTTGTTGAACAAGAGGCACTATTACAAACAATCTGATCAGACGCTTTACCATTATAGTGTCCTCAGGACATCATTAACTTACCGAAGGATGCACAGGTCGGGTTTTCAGCACTGCCGTCTGATTTCCGGACTGTGAACGTTATCGTTCCAGTTTCTTGTAGATTTTGTTCCAGGTCGGATACGGTTTGTTCGGTAAATCCAACCTTTGGTTTCTCAGCAGCAGGAACTATAATGATACAAACATATCGATGGCACCCATTAATTACTACATCAGTCAAGACAAGGTTGAATATACAAATATTTCAACTTTTACAAAGTTTGCGTGAGAAGAAGTAAACAAATTATTTTGAAATATTAATTCGCTTGTCTTCTGTACGATTATAATAAAATATTAACACTCATGGGCGTTTATTTGGAACTGGGAGTTCCCACTTTCACCACAGAATTCTTTACGATCAGATTGCATTTTTCATTATTATCAGGAATTATAGCAACAACAAAAATATACAGAATAAAAAGTTACATTATTATATCACAATTCACATAGAACAAATTAAAGTATCGGCTGTATCACTGACAAATTATAAAAATGGCGTGAAGTAGGCCTACTTTAAAGCCTTATAATTGGCCTTGCATACTCCAAAATATTGTAATGTTCTTTCCCGTGATGGGGTGCATTGCATGCCAACATGAGTTGACCAAGCTAAATGTAGCTCTCAACATACGTCTAATACCACTTACTGTCCGTTCCCCAAATTTCAACCTCACAGAGTGAAAACCACGTGTCACTTTTATCCTCCGTTACGATATAAACAAATTGGCCGTAGTAATTATTATCACACTCCCGGAAGTACCAGTTGAACACGTGATTATCCTCCTCCGTCTCAGACACAGGTGTCTGACATACGGCATTCTGTTGTATCGCGGCAATATTGGAGTCGTCAGGGCAAGAGCCGACTCGCACTTCCGCACCCTGGATTGGACTAGCCGGCCAGACTGTAGTTATGAAATAATAAACGTATGCTGTCAAGTTTTTACTACTGTAAAAATAAAACGAGTGAAAGCAATATATACCAATCAAGCAATAAGAAGGGATCATAAAGCGATAAACAGAGAAATATACAAAGGCAAGCAATGAGAACAGCAATAACACATGCTGTGCAATAAAATAACAAAAAACCGACGTTTCAAATGGATATACCACCATTTATCAGGGACAAATAAAAAACAAAGTAACTAGAGCTCATTGTGATCATAGCTCTATAACTTTGACCCAGAAGTAATGTTTTCTTGACATTTGGCCTGTATGTCATAATTGACTTTCCTTCTTGTCTCACCGAAGGACATAAGTACAGTTGCAACAAATTTCAGTTGAAATCGGAACATGTCTTATATTTTGGCCCTGTAGTAATGAAAATGTACATTTTGGTACTTTTGACTAAATTTGGTAAATATTGGCCGAAAAAAAGAAACATCAGCAATAGGGTAGATTCTCGACAAACATTGTAAGAACTGTATAGAAGATAATGAACCATTATAATTATAGCACACTGTCAGTAAGGGATATTGCCTACTAGACATCCAAGTATAGGCATACCGGCTTGTATAAGGTGTTAGGTCAAATCTGTGATGGTGGTCCAGGGGGCAAAAGCTCAAGTAACGAAATACTATTTTAACGGGGACCACTTCATGTGCACAAATACGTTCTTTTTACCAAATGGTGGAGGGGGAGGGGGGGAGGGGGGAGGTTGCACGGGCATGCTCAAGGGGGTTCAAAGACAACTTTTAATCCGATATTATAGTAATTGAATACATACTTTCACAAACGTATTGCAATGAAGTGTCACATGTCTCGTCGTTCCATGTTTCATCCATTTGTATAGCAACGCAGTCTTCACCATCATCGCCAGCATCTGGGGTACCCCAGTTGCTGTACATAAAAAGCACCACAATAAATCGTTTCATAATCCCTATAAATCCATCATCGTCGGAGAATAATATGCGAGCAAAATTTAATGAATGTAATGATAAGTGTTATTTCATAAGTTCGGATAACTCAATCAACTCAACGAACCAACAGTAGGCCTATCGATATGCCTATATTTCAGTCAGTTCCAAATCTTTAAAAATGGCAGACAAAAAAGAGGGACTACGAAAAGAATTATAAATTACTTAACCTACGCGTAGACTAAGTGTTAATAAAATTCCCCTTTGACACTTGCGCGAGGATTGATTTTGTGTGTGCTCTCGAGCGTTCTATGCTCCTTGTTCTGTCGACACAGGATTGAAGAATGATGAGGAGATGAAAGCATGCATGAGGGACAGAGTAGTTTGGCGAGCCATCACGAGGACCGTTCGAGAACGACATAAGTAGTAGTAGGTAGGACATATATTTTTAGAGGTAAAAGTCCATTTATTACCTGTATAGTAACTTTTTCGATGACTGTACTGAGCATAACAAAAGATTTATAAAAAAATTTAAGAACAGGTGATAAGGCAATCACGATTTGTGCGATCTTTACCCACTTGCAAATGGGTAAACGTGTCCACCGACCCATTAAAATGCATTGACTCATGTCTTACGTGGGTCGATTCAAATGGGTCAGACTGCACCGACCCATCATACGTGAGTCAACGTGTCGAGCGACCCATTAAGATACATTGACTCATCTTACGTGGGTTAATTCAAATGGGTTAGACTGCACCGACCCATCATACGTGTGTTGCTTCTCTGGGACACAGTCACTTGACACAGATAGACGGGTAATGTGAGAGGACCCACTGCAAGTGAGTCACTTGACCCATCTTTGACCCAGAAAAGTTGTCTGTGTGTGTGTGTGTGTGGGGGGGGGGGGGGGGTATTGGATTTATGTGGTTTTAGAGGTAGGTAATGCAATGCGGCATAACCATCTAGCGGGGACCCGAGCGTAGCGAGAGTAAGCCGCTTAGTGTACTATAAATCATGATAATAACCATTTATGACCATGATTACCTTACATCAAACTTATTTCGTTGCATTTTTAGGTGCCCGAACGGCGATTAAAAAGATAAAAATACAAACGCGGTCTGATATAGGTCGTCCGTTTTTACGAGGGAACTATGGCTAAAGTGAAGAGAAACAGATCTGTTCGAAATCTTAGCTGGTGTACTTCAGGGTGACACCCTTGCCCCATATCTGTTTGTTATTGTACTAGACTTCGCCCTGAGAATGGCTATAACAGGAAAGGAAGAAGAGCTTGGATTCCACCTTGAAAAGCGAAGAAGCAGAAGGATTGGACCTGTAGCAGTGACAGACTTTGACTTTGCAGACGATATTGCCCTGCTGTCTGAAGAACTACACCAGGCACAAGATCTGCTTCAGAGGGTCGAGACATCAGTGGCTAAAGTTGGCTTGTCTATGAATGCAAAGAAGACAAAGTTCATGGCATACAACCAAACAAGTGCGGTGGAAATCAGAACAAATGATGGAACCAAACTAGATGAAGTAAACGATTTCAAATACCTAGGTGCCTGGATGTCAAGCACTGAAACGGATATCAAGCAACGCAAGGCAGCAGCTTGGAGAGCCTGTGGGAAGCTGAACAAGATCTGGAAATCCACCCTACCAAGAAAATTCAAACTTCGCCTGTTCGCAGCAACTGTTGAATCTGTGTTACTATATGGCTGTGAGGCATGGACCACCACCCCTAAGCTAGCAAAGCAACTTGACGGCTGTTATACTCGTATGCTGAGGGCTGTCCTCAACATTCACTGGAAGCAACATACAACTAACACAGAGCTTTATGGAGATCTCCCCAAAATCACCCAAAAGATCAGGGCGAGAAGGACAAGATTCTCAGGCCACTGCTTTAGGAGTCAAGAATGTGTGTCAAAGCTGGTTCACTGGATACCAAAGCATGGGAGAAGGAAACCTGGAAGACCTGCCCTAACTTACATCGATGTGCTTAAACAGGACACTGGTTTGGATGTAGGAGACTTAAAGACAGCAATGCAGGACAGGAAAGTGTGGAGAGCCTTTGTAGATCGAGAACACAACTCGAATTAATAATAATAATAATAATAATAATAATAATAATAATGGTAATTTGTATAGCGCCGGTATCCGTAAGAAATGACGCTCATGGCGCTTTTGTAATTAATATAAGTAATTAATAGCACAAAAATGATAAATAGCATGGGTATTATTCAAATACTGTTTTGTACGCTTCATTGAACAAATGAGTCTTTAAAGTTTTCTTAAAACTATGAATGGAATCTGTACATTTAGCATCGCGTGGTAGACTGTTCCAAATTCTTGCAACAGCAACGAGAAATGAACGTTCTCCCCATTGATTTCTTACTGGGTACTCGGTAAGAAGCATTTGTTTTGATGAGCGGAGTCCACTGTGTCCAGGTATATAGGGTTGCACAAGCTCAGTGAGATATTGTGGCGCCTTGTGTTGTAAAATTTTGAATGCGAGTAAACCAAGTTTAATCTGATTCTATGCTCAACAGGTAGCCAATGCAAGTCCATAAGCACAGGGGTTATGTGATCAGATATTTTGGAGAAAGTTATAATTCTAGCAGCGATATTTTGAATACGTTGAAGACGCTGAAGTTGAGAAGCTGTAACCCCATACAACAATGAATTTCCCATGTCAAGTCTTGAGGTAATAAATGCATGGGTGATCAATTCAGCAGTTTCTCTATTGAGGTGGTGTCTGATCCGTCCGATGTTTCGAATGGACATGTATGCAGCTTTGGAGATATGATTGATGTGATTCTCCATTGTCATCGATTGGTCAAACATGACACCAAGATTGCGAACATTTTGTGAGGGTTTAACATGTGACTCACCAACTGTTATGTGAGAAATTTCCACTTTTGATAACTGTTGCTTGCTTCCAAAAACAATACATTCTGTCTTGTCATCGTTCAGCTTAAGATGGTTTGATTTCATCCACACACGTATTGCATCTATACATTTCTCTATTTTAAGAATGGATGCATTAACGCTCTCTTGAGTTGGGGGGTTACTGACTCGTAAATTTGAGTGTCATCAGCAAAGCAGTGATATTCCACTTCATGGGTGCGCATAATATGACCAAGTGGCAAAGTGTAAATAGAAAACAAACTTGGACCCATAGCTGAGCCTTGTAAGCAAGTAAGCAAGTTTTTAAGTGAACATCTTGTAATCAATGATTTTATATTAAGGTGTTCATGCTGCAGCTATGAACCAAGTTTGATATACAATTGGATAGATTGAGCCCATATGCATTGGTTGAGCTATGAGCTTTTAAAAATATTGAGCGAGACGCAGTCGAGCCCAATATGTTAAAACTCATAGCGAGACCAATACATATTGGGCGTAAATCATCCAATTTTATCAATACAATTGAATATTGTGCACCAAGTTCCCGGATGTGCGTCCAATATTCAACAAATATTGCCGTCCAAATCTTTTTTATGCGGCGCAGAAGATGTGCGGGTGAGTATATACGCGCAGAGAAGCCTAGAAGGTCAGTTCAGACTAACTTATTTAGTTTGTGTCAAAAAGTCTGTTATATAAATAATAATAATAATATTGAATGTCTTTTTTCGGGAGATACAAGAATGTATTGCACTCACTATAAAAATATATTCTTGTATCACCCTTAAAGCCATTCAATTTGATATAATTGTTATATTTTGAGGTGTCCAAGTGTGGTATAATTTTGGATCCAAATGTATTGGTCTCGCTATGAGTTTTAAAATATTTTTAAATCATCATAGCTCGACCAATACATATACCATATCGAAAAGCATCCAATTTCATACTATTCCGTTTCACGAACTTCTTTTTTTGAGACTGTTATCCTTCCACTCTCTTTCCTTTTACTTTTCTTATGAATCAATATAGGCAAAGGTGTGTTTTTCCAATCTCAGACATTTTGAAAAATAAACGAGCAAGAGGAGACAAATACGCCTATTTTTACAATGCGTCGTAAAATCATGTATGTATATGAGCATGGAGTTTTGTTTATTGTTCTCTGAATGAGGCTTTCTTATCATCATGCTTCATACTGGAAAGAAACCACCAAACAATTGCCAACATTTCATAAAAACACCTCCATACCCTGTATAATGGTCAGTTCAGTTCACTCGTCACCCCTACGTACCAGTGCTTCGCATACAATCTTCTCATTTAATTATTTGGTTTCGTGCATTAATACGTGTAAATCTCGTTAATTTATGAAAATCAAGATTTAATAATAGCCCTTTTCTACCACGTATGGTAAGTTTTCTGCCGATTTAGTGACATAATTCAGAGACAGGCGAAGGCTTAGGCTAATAGTAATAAACTCACGCAGTCAATTCATGTGGATTTTAAAATTGAAAATAAGCTTACTTGATAGATCGATCAGTGACTGGATGGTCTGATCACAGGTCTAATGGTGGGAGGGGGTTGCAAATGACCGAGCGGAATAGAACGTGTCAGATTAATGAAAATATGGCGGGAGGGGGTTATTAAAATAATATATTTCAAATAATTTTCACTGTTTTTTTTATCAAACTAATTGTATATATTTCATTAGCTATCATTAGATAATGTTATTGCCCGTAGACTATCAATACCCATTCTGTTTACTGGGCTTTTTAAACATGCTAGTCATACAGGTGTGTGCGAAATAGACATAGTACCAGCTCAAAGCATCATTTGAATACAGATAATCATCCCCTCTATTGACGATCTATGATTGCAGCAAGCAAGGATTTTGACTTTTCCGCGTTACATTAAGGGGCGTCAATCCACATTTATTTTTTATTTATTTATTTATTTATTTATTTATTTATTTATTTATTTATTTATTTATTTATTTTTTTTTTGGGGGGGGGGGACATCATGAGTTGCCCGTCCCAAAATAGAAATAAATTGTAACTGAATTGTTGTTAATAAATGTCGCGGACAGGGGGAGTCTGAAGCCACCTCAGCGTTTGATTTTTTTTCTTCAATTTTCGAACCCATTTGGTGTGATTTGGTGGGCACCTTGACCGATATTTTATTGAAATGCTCGTTGTTGAATGTTGATATAAATGGTGTGGATCGAGACCCATTATAATTGAGAAACCTATAGAAGAAATGCGCGCAATAATTGTATTTTACACACAACCCTTTGAACCCGAAGGGCCGCTTTAGAAAACGCTATAACCCAAAAGGCCGCTATTGCGGCCTCTGAGCAGGTGACACATTGTTCATGTGATTTTGAGTGGTCATAAGACTTTCAAATCAAGTGATGTGTACCGATGTTAGATGCCTTGTTTCCGCAGGTTTAGTGTTGTGTTTTGATGTCATTTGCTGATGAAAACTGTCAAAAATAGCACGAAATGGGATGAATATGCTTGCGCAGATAATTCTCAGGTAGACAGTAATGCATTGTAGTATGATTATTAATAGCAATTTTGGCGATAAAACACAGAATAAAGTTGCCAAAAACAGATGTTTTATTACGAAAATCATGTTATTACGATGATAGAGGGCATTATATCACAATATAACGATCAATCAGAGGGTGTAAGATAGGGAAATCACTCAACATAGAATTATCCATTATTCGCGAAAATAACTCGGGAACGTCACCCACATAATATTTTGAATATTCCGTGTGGTTCGCAGTCCCGTAACTAGTTTTTTAATCCCAAACATATTACATCTTTGGGACACATGCGCGCGTAGCACGCAAAATGTTTTCCTTCTGTGTACTTCCCAGCCAACATACGGGCCAAAGTGGCCAAATATTAAGGGTCCCATAAGAGCTCAATGTGGGCCCACGATCGATGTTGGCTGAGTTTTGACCATCATAATTCCATGATTCCTCTTGTCAAACTAACGGACTATTAGTAGGTGTTTCTAATGTTCTATTTCGATCACATGCAAACATTTGATATTATGTCCACCCCACCTCAAAACATGCGGGGGGTGGGGGACGGACATATCCCCCTCGTCCATACAGATTGACGCCCCTGGTTACATTATTGGTAGGCCAACGATTGAAAGCGTGGTGGAGATATGTTATAGTCCCTTATACACCTACATCTCTCCCCCAAATTTTACTCACGTGTATTGTCCAGCTTCTGCCGTAATCGCTGTTGAAATCACAATTTCCGGATCGTCTGACCAAACAAAAGTATCTTCAGTGGCTCCGTCGTTCAATCCTATCCAATATTTTTCAGTATTGGTGGTAGGTGATTTATGAAGATAATCTGCCAGAAAGCTCTACAGGAAAATAAATGTTGTATTAGGCATAACCCTAACTCTACCATATACCACAATATACCACGACAGAGTTTCTTGGTATCACCCGGCGTGGACGTGGTGTAATGGCAAATCCCAAGTCCCGTGTGCCGGAGGTCCCTGGTTCAAATCCTGGGGGGTCGCGGCGATTTTGGGTCTGACTTACTTTTCCCCTTGCGTAAAAAGTGGGGGGCAGGGTTAGGGTTAAAGAGAATTTCGCAATATTCAAAAACCTCTTAAAGAAATGCACCCCATCTAATTTTAAACAAAAGTCCATCACTACTATTGAGAGTAGCGCGATGTGTATTAACATTTTCAGTTTTAAATATGACTGTCCTATTACCAATTATTTCTTATTCTTAGCTATTTTGGACCTATGACTTCATGTCCTATGACCTATGGTATTATGACAAGTGACCTTACCACATCATATTTACTATCGAGAGTAGCGAGATGTCCACGCTTGTTGTCTTTACAATCCGTCTCAGCATCAACCCAACTATCAGCTGTCGTCACTTTTTGGTAGCATTTGGTTCCATACAAGACACTCCCCGCAGGACATAATGCTTTGGGTGGAAATAAACGAAGTACGGATAAAAATATGCTTAATTTAAGACACTGAAAACCAATGTTCTTGCTTTTGTAATCAACTTTGTTATTTACATGATACATGTATGGTACCCTTTCACTATAATTTTAGAACGTGAAAATTGGACTTATGCAACTGGCAACTGAAGATACACACTCCATGCAGGAGGTGGTGATTTCATTCTTCAAAAATCCAACACAATAGGCTATGCATGTTAAGAGTTTGACGGGTTTTCGCAGTCGGGCAAGTTTAAAACTGTCAAGCTTTCCTCCAGATTAGCTCTGACTTCTTCAGGACCAAATTCTTATAAGCAAACAAGTAAGCCTACTATTAATTTGGCTGTAATGGAACTTATTCCAAAGGACTGCCCCTTGACCGATGGAAATAACGTAGACTGTCACCAGTGTTGTAGTCGAGTCCTCATTATCCAGTCCTTGAGAAAAGGACTCAAGTCCGAGTCCGAGTCCTTGCCAATTTCTGATCCCCGATTCCGAGTCCTTATCCTTATCCGAGTCCCATTACGGTTCCGCTCCCTGTATAGAATCCAACTTTCTTGACCACGTCTTTGGTGACATATCCAGGGTAATAAATTATCCCCTCCTACACCATTTATCTGATTTATTTTACACCAACTGTGTCTTGCCAGCATGGTGCTACCATTTCCACCGCTATCCTAAGCATAGCTCAAGGCTCTTTAGTCTGGGTGTAACTAGAAGCCCTATATACTACTTTTTGAAAAATGTTGTTGTGTTAAGAAATTCCATCTTTTAATTTCAATATGTCTTAAAAACTAGTGCTTATATCATATTTTATCATAACAAAAGTTCAAATTTCGAGAAAAAAAATCACATTATATTATCCGAAGAGCAGATTGTAGATTTAAAACTAGATTTAAAGTCACCACGTTTAGCAAGTCATGTGGCAAGCGCTGAAGCGCCTCGGGCTTGTTTCCAGTTCCACCGCTGCCATACTCAAGGTCCTCAGCATGCGGTCAATGCTGTTGGATGGATGTAATTCTTGGGTGGAACTTACTAATACTAGCGTCATGGCCAGATCACCTTGTCAAACTTTTGGCTCAAACCTTACAGGCAACTGGAATGTAATGCTTATGTATCCCATTCAAGTCGCAGTTCACCATTACTATATTAACGTTTTCTTAATCAGAATTTGAGTTCCATTCAGTTCAGTAACTTATTAACTTATTAGGCTAAAGCCTTGTGTTTGCTTTGTTGCTGTTCTTTTTATTTACAAACTGCTTATCTGCAATTATTTGCATGCAAAATTACTTAAATTAATCATGATGTGATGTAATCATTGTTTCATTGATCAAGCTAAAGAAGTAAATAATTGTTATTGCTAATGCTAATAATTCTGATAAAAGCCAGGATATAATTTAATATTCTTTGTATTTCAATGTTTTTAAATTAATACTACATACATACATACTACATACATACTGTTATACTGTACACAGACCGGGATGATCCCCTACTCTTTACGAAGGAGTCTGTGACCTTTAACGTGCTCGGATTTTTGCTCTTCTGATGCACGAGACCACCATTTCTATGTGACTTCTGAACCACGAGGCAATTGAGACTAAGTACCTTGCCTAAGGATACAAACATGTTAGCCGTAGCGGGGCTCGAACTCACAACCTTTGTATCGTGAGACCTGCGATCTATCCGCTAGACCACACACGCTCTCTAAATTACAATATATTTGGAACTGGAGTAGGCTACTAGATTCATTGATTCTATCTAGAGTGCTTCACGAAATGTCACACTACCAAGATAAAAACACGAGCTTAATTTGACATGGACCATACCTCGGCATTGTAGGCAACTGATCCAATATGTTACAACGGTTAAACTACACAGAAATCAGTGAATGACAACAGTAGCGTGCGCAAAGCCCCCCCCCCCCCCCCCCCCCCCCCCCCCCCCCCCCCACTATTGAAATCCGTCGGGGGAAATTACCGTTAGTCGGGGAAACTATTAACAGTCAGGAGTTAGGTCGTCGCCAGAGGGTTTGTGTGTGGGGGACGTGTAATCCAAATAGTCAAATAATCGTTAAATGTGTACATGTAGTCGACAAATTTATGCAGCAGTTGGCTAAATAGAGAAACCTGATAAATACTCTCCTGATTGGCCATTAGTTGTTTACTGAGCTGTTTCTTGGACTGTGCGATTTTTTGACTTCACTTTTTTTGACCGAAGTACAATTTTGGGGATTTTTTTTTTTTGCGTACGGTATTATGATAGAATGTGATATTCTCTATTTATTGACCACATCGGCTAAGTGATTATAATACATGTTAATGTTTAAAATGGCTTGATCACTATCTGCAAATTTCAATGTCAACACATTGTTTGGAGCAAATCATGAAAAACACTTGGTGCATGCTATTAGTGCCGTACTTAACACATGAGTGCACCAAAAATAGATGTACTTCTAGTGTACTTAAGGGTGATGTGCACCATCGGTATTTAGCCTCCGTAAAACTGCCGTAACTTCTTCATTATTCATTTAATCTAGATCAAAGTAGATATTTTTTTGCAGGAAAAGGTTCAATGAATCCAACCATGATCATGAAATTGACCATTTTGGAGAAAATTATAAAAAAACACGTATTTTAGGTTCTGCAAAGATAACTCAAAATACATTTTGTCAAATTTTGTCATATTAGTTTTATTACATTCCTAATACAATTCCTTAGGAATTGTTTTTTTTGTTGTTGAAAATCTTTATTATTTTTTGAATTATAGACCAAAAAGTGCTAAAAAACGTGATTTGTTTACCTCCAAAATCGTGAAAATCACAATTTTTGGATTTAAAAAAAAATCACATTTTGTGCACTGTTTGGTCGATAATTCAAAAAATAATTAAGATTTTCAACAAAAAAAAAATGATTCCTAGGGAATTGTATGAAGAAATAATAAAACTAGTATGACAAAATGTGACAAACTATATTTTGAGTTATCTTTGCAGAACCTAAAATGGGTCAAAAAACCTTTTTTTTTAATAATTTTCTCCCAAAATAGTCAATTTCATGATCATGGTTGGATTCATTGAATCCTTTTCTGCAAAACAATGTATACTTTTATATAGATTAAATGAATAATGAAGAAGTTACGGCAGTTTTACGGAGGCTGTACCTGAATGTGCACAGCCCCCTTAACAATTTAAGATTACTTATGCAGCAAGAGATTAAAGGTCGTTGTTGGACTTCTTTATCAGCTATGTACAACTAATTGAGACAGCTTATAGTGTCTGGGGTATCCACAGTGTTCCTCGTTAATTTAAGGACGTTTTCGGCTAAAATAATGGTGTTTTCTTCAAAGTGGTGATCTTGCTGGCCCGATTTTCAACTTGATGTTTTCTATTTTACATGAAAGGTCATCCTTAAAATTGTCGCATTCCAAAGTTTGAGTTGCATAACTCCAATGGTTCTATTTTTAGAAACACAAGGTCAAAATACATTTGCCCATTGAGTAGTACACACACTGGTTGGTGGTTAACCATATTTGGCAGTAATTCACCACATTTTAGCCTATGATTTCCAAATCGAAAATGTCTGTCCCCTAAGATTTTACAGACATAATGAGAAAATTGGGGATTCTTCTGATATCAAAACATCTTGATAAATCATAGCCCCAAAAAGGTGATCGAAACATACATTTAAAACTATATCCACATGAAACACTATCAATATCCATAGTTATTGTCAATAAATCAAAATGGAATGGGTGCAAACCTGATTTGTCACACTTAGCCAAAAATGCACTTAAGACATCTGTGCTCCAAGCACTCGACATATATAGACAGGGGAACAATGGGCAGGAAATGACAAGAGATAATGTCACGCAATGGTGGAACAAAGTACCACTTCTGAACGGCCACCTAAAGATTCAATGTCCTGTAGGATCATATCAGACATGTTGTAGTTGGGAAGGTTAAAGTGGTGTCCGACGGGTGGCTTGTTGGTGTAGACCGTCGATCTGTGTCTATAGAAGCGCTTCTTCAGTGAGTTTTTGGTCTCACCAACATACAGGACTCCACACACTCTACATGATAAGAGATAAATGACATTAGATGTGATACAAGTGGTGTGACCCTTCGTCTTGTAGGTGGCTTGGGTGGTGTGCCTGGTGAAGGAATCGCAATCCTAGATGTGTTCCCGGCAAACGACGCACCTGCTGGTCGACTCGCACTAAGAAGTACATGCTGCGTAGGGAGAGAATAATCAGTTAATGGGGGAATGTCTCTCGGGAGAGAGTGGACTTTCTTGATGGCTTGCTGTACTTTGTTGGAACTGTGATCCCTGACAACCAGATGCTTCTTCAAATTCTGTGCATGATATATGAATCTAGATTCGTTAGAGCAAATACGTCGGAGAGCCTTATTATATGCTATGCCAGTCTAACAATGGCGAGGGTGGCAGCTTGAAGCATGAAGATACTGGTGCGTATCTGTGGGCTAGGTGAAGAGATCCGGAGACAGTATACCATTCTCAGCTTTCTGTATGCTTACATCAATAAAGTGTGCCCGTTGCTGGGAGTAACCAGAAGTGAACTAAATGGTCCTGTGAAATGAGTTCATGTGATCAATGAATGAGAGGAGACTGTTTTCATCACTGGTCCAGATGAAGAATACGTCGTCGATGTACCGCACCAAATCCAAGGTCGACAGGGCGCTTCAGCTAGCAAGCTTGTACCCTGGAAGCTCATGGGTTTTCGGCATTTTTAAGGCAAATATTTAGCATTCTGAAGCAGTAATTTGGGTATTTTCTTACATGACTACTAAGTCATCTTGAATTATTCTTACATATATAGGTATTACTATCATATAGGTAACAGGAGTAAAATCCAATCACAAAATGTGCAAATTCAAATTAAAACATCCTCCACATCAAGTGGCTGGGGTCCAGGTCTCGCGTTAGGGCGCCTGGAAGTTCCTGGGTTGAAAGCATTTTAAGGCAAAGATTCAGCATTCTGAAGCAAGAAGAATTAGGGTGGTTCGAAATCCATTAAAAAGTTCAAACCTGTAAGTTTTACCCATACCAGTCAGCTTACAAATGTGCTCACAGCACAGAAACAGCTTTAGTTTGTGTCCAAAATGACATCCTTAGGGCAATCGATAACCGGCATGCTGTTTTCCTCCTGATATTAGACCTTTCAGCGGCCTTCGATACCGTGGATCACGGTATACTCCTGAAGCAGCTTACTGATGACTTTGGCTTAACTGATAATGTTCACACCTGGTTCCAATCGTATTCATGTAGCAGAACAAGCCAGGTGTGTGTCAAGGGTGTGTCTTCAGATGAAAGAGAGCTTGTGTTCTCCAGGGTTAAGTCATTGGCAATCAGGCCTTCACGTATTACACGCGAAGGGTTGGTCAAATCATCCTAAGTCATGGTCTCAAATATCATAAGTATGCGGATGATGTCCAGATCTACACCACCTTTAATCCTGACTGCCCTGCTGATGCTGCCTGGGCATTGTTTAAGCTCAGCCAATGTGTCATTGAGTTGCAGACATGGATGCTTCATAACATATTAAAACTCAATCAAGACAAAACTGAGTTCTTCATAGCTTCCTCTGCTCATCACGTTCAGAATCTTCAACATCTTACTCTCCATCTTCCTGAGCAGAAACTTTCCCATCTTCGTCTATCAGAAAGTGAAACCTTGGCGTTATTTTCGATCGCTGCATGGAGATGACTGATCACATTAACCATATCTCCCGCTTCATCAACTGGCAGTTTCGTAATCTGAATCGCAATAGGAAGTATCTTGATTTTGACACTTGTAACAACATCGTCCGTTATTATCGATGACGATTTTGTGACACATAAGATGAAGCAACATTTATAATTTGTTGCAGCGATGACGTACCAAGCGCCTTTAGAACTTCGATGACTAAGACTTCTGTAGCATTGTAGAGTCGGTAAAATTATGAGGGCGTTGATTTTAATGAAGGGGGAGGGGAATTATTGAAGCCACATTTTTATTCCTGACTCAGAGGACTGTGTTTTTCGCGACATTTCCCACTACTTTTTGCAGAGTTAATAACCTAATTATTTGTAAGATTTAAAAGCGGCCATAGGGTTATAGATTTTTGGTTATATATTCCGGCGTTTCATTTCGAATCAATCATCCCGTATACACTTTTTGCCTTAGTCAAGCTGCCACGTACATTGATATCATGCTTATGCAGGGTATAATCTAGGACTAAAATAACTAAGTCCCAGGGGTAACTAGAATTGATAAAAATCCATTTCCTTCTCCAGATTGCGGTTTCGCTTTATCTGTCAGTGTTTTTTTTAATTATTATATACTTGACATTCTAATGTAGTCTTTAAAAAGTCGCGAAACCAGTAGAAAAGAATAATGTGTTTATTCATCTCAATACTTTACAAATAATGGAGTATACCTTATGAATTATAGGTGGTCACTATTTATTCTGTATGTCTTTGTTGAAATGAGGGGCTGGCTCTCAGTGTTTCAGACGCCACGGTTTTGCTGCGCGATTTCGGCTACTAACTCCTGTACCGCAGGTAAATATAAATTCCTTTAAAAGGAAAGGGCGCTCAAATAAATAATAACAGTATAGCCTTGCAGGGTATACAGCGGGTGGGGTGGGGTGGGGGGGGGGGGGGGGGGGTATAGATATTGATATCCTTCATCAATATATTCCTGTTCATTAATTGGTTAACAGTGTGTCACATGATCGAAAATAGTCTCACCATTAGGCAAGAAGACCAAAAATGCTATTGACGAGGGAGAGAGGTAATATTTGGAGAATGAAATAGTCTACTATTACCCTATGACCTTGATTTATGTGTCAAAGTTCTCTTTATGTTAATATTATGAGAGTTGACTTAATTAATTAACAAAAATATATATTGATGAAGGATATAAAACAAATATTCTCTGGTACTGCGCAATAGGTTTTTTGAATAGGTTTTGCGCATTTTGACATGCGGTCACCTTTCCTGGTGAGACGTTTACAATGTAAGATACTGTCTTCCCAAATGTCATTCTTAGACCTTATAGGGCGCCCAAAAAAACCCCGGGTGTTGTGGAATACAAATCAACCCTTCACCATTATAAACTAGGGCACTTATCAACAAGAAAGAAGAATGGTACGTGAGCCCTACCTTTTGAGGGAATTTTTATTCGGTTAACAACGCAGTAGATTCTATGTCACATACAGCGGCGTAACCAGTGACGTATATTTGTTGTCGTCATGGGGGGGGGGGGGGGGGGGGGGGGGGGGAAGGGGGGAGGGGGGATTGACCAGTTGGCTGCACCAGCATCAACATTAAGGGGGTGGACGGTGGGGGGCACGATCAAAATTGGTTTAGAAAATGCGTGTATAGCGCTCGAATTCTTTTTGTTGTTGTTGTAAATATAGTACCTGAAATTAGCTTTAATTTGTTCTGAATTAGACATTTCCATTACGCTGTGCATTTTATTATGCACAATATGGGGGGGGGGGGGGGATGAGTGATTACATATGCCATCCCACCATGGTGAAATATTGGGCTGGGTATCTAGTTATGCCCTCTGTTCACTTATCGTGAAATAACACTGTCATCAAATTCGAGGGTTTCGTCATCTTGTTAGGACAACTAAATCTGTTAAGCCTACTTCAACACTTACATTTTTGACACACATAACTGTTGCCCCCGCCGGCCCCGTTGCAACCAGTATCCGCCCATCCAGTCGCAGAGGCGGTAATTCTAAAACATAATTCGCCGGTCTGATCTGCGCTTGTACCAATAAAACTTGACCTGAAGAAAAAGAAAAAGAAATTATGATTATCAATTATGAGCCAACGACCGGGATAGCAACTTCCACACCCACGCCTCCCCTAAAAAGTGGGCCTAGGAATTGTCATGACGGGTATTGTAAACAGGGGCGTACCTTTATTTTTTCTCCAACCAGCCAGTCGGGCAGGTAGCAAGTAAAAGTAACCAGCCCGACTGTAAACTTACCAGCTCAACAAGAAATCGTCATATTTTTGACCAGATGAAAATAAAAGTTTATATTAAGTTTAAGTTTAAGACTCAACGAATCTCCACATGATTTCGGCCATACACAGAAATTACACAATCAGATGCAGGCTATCAGCATACATCATATACACGTACACGTACTCCCTCTACGTGTACGTGTAAAAAAAGTATTACGATGGCTAGAGATCGTATTTTCTACGCGTCCAAGATTTCATATGTCGGACGCATTTTGTGTAGTACACGGTTTCATTTTAGCGGAACCCAAAATATTTACCAACAGCAAAATTCTTACCGACCAGCCGGGCGTGTATATTTGAAAAGTTACCCGCCCGACGTAAAATATACCCGCCTCGGGCGTGCGGGCCACATACATTAGAAGTATAAGTTGTAACCCATGCCCTCTATCGCCCATAATTTGTTTTCTGGATGTATCCAAGAAATTGGATTGACCCCAAGGTTATATAACTACTTACCAACGACATAAAAACGAATGTCAGCCAGAGTTCACCTCTATGTTAATGAGTTGCGCACAGCAAATATTGATCCAGTAAGATTCTGTAAATACTAAACTTAGATCGCCTATATAGTTGGAAGGCAACTTCGATTTGACCCCAAATTATCTACTACGAGGGCGTCCTAACATAATCACTAAAAATTCAAATTTATTGGATTGCGTACATCGAAATAACTAACCAGTATTCATGCACAAATTAAAACAAAACGAGACCGTTGATCGTTGGTCCACTAACCTACATTGAAGTAAATATCTGTTGCACTTGATATTATCACAGCGAATCAATATATTAAGTGACGTACATCCGGAAATATGTGATTTCATACTGCAACATCCGCGTAAAAACTTACATGAATTGGAAGAAATCGTAGCCATTTCAAATGAAAACGTCTGTAAATCCCTCATTTTCAAACGCCGTAAAAAATCCATCAACACAGTAGCACATTATAACTAGTTAATTGATATGCTGCATGTTTCAAATATTCCGAGTGTTTAAGACGAAAGTTGCCGCATTGTTTAAAGCTAAAATATGGTGATTAAAATTTGGCACCTTTGACAAGCCGACTTTCACTTCCGCATACGCGCCTCGCTCACTCATTGTGTGCAAACCAGCCTATATGTGACTTACTCCAAAACGCTCAGTGTATTATTTCGTCTTCTTAAATGTATTTAGAGGGTTTCATAATTATGTTACCATTAAAATATGTTTTAAAATTGAATTTTTTTTTCTTCAGGCTGTTGAACATTTAAAACCGAGATAGTTCAACGATGTTTTCTGACGTCATGGGGAGCCCCTCTGGAATCCCCCTTTTAATCCCGAGCATATATAACTATAAGTCATTCCAAAGCAAATCAAGGTAGGCCTATTGCTTTGGGATTATAGAATGGTGGGATCTGTTAACTCATGAAAGAAATCAACCAAACAATCATAAATAAATTATATAAATATAAAAAAATATAGTTTATAGCAAAACCAATAACATTGATTTTGACGACGGAACAAAAATTCGTATGACATTGTGGTCAGCGACAGGATCGAACCCCGGACCTCCTGTTCTGAAGACGAACGCTCTACCAACTAAGCTATCAAGGGAACTATACACACGTTGTAAAGATTCAAACCATTTATCAATTCCGTTTCTAGAGCCACATAATGCAAAAACTTCATTTATTCTGTTAAATAAAAAGGAAATCACAGTTTTTTTAGTTAGTCAGTTGAAAAAGATTTCCACGAAACTTGTTCCTTATGCACATAGCCCGCAATCTATTTTAAAAATGAAAATATAACGCGATCGTACACGAATGGACAAATGAAAAAATGCCAATGGTTCCAAATTTTGCTCTCACTTCAAATGACTTTTAATGTACTTAAATGGTCACGCCGTAGAACCGATTTAAGAATAATAGCTGCTAAAACCCTCATGTATCTCAATACACGAAATTTGTGTAATTTCGCTGTTTAAGACAGCTGTTTGGCATATCAATGTAGACACCACTCGGACGCATTTCATTTTCGATATCGACGGATTTGTAAAATGCCGATGTGAAATACTCTGCTAGTAGATGTCATAGACTGGATTCAATACGTTTGCAAGACAGGTCCACTTATCAGGAGTATTTCAAGACCTTAATATTAATGAAAAACTTTGATTTCACCTCAAGATCACTCTTGAAACCGATGGTTCAATTTCCGCGGGAGTTTAACTCGGTGTTAGTACCCAAAGTGCGCGGTTCGAAATAGCGCGGTTCGTTGTTGTGATAAATTGACCTACGCTATTGTTCACCGCTAACTTGCCTTTCAACTATATAGAAGGTTGTTTGGCTGCATTCAAACCAAGTATGTCCCTGTTAATCCCCTCATTATGTCGCAAGAGTGTTGCCATAAATGTTTCCTAAAGCACAGCGATATATGCCTCCTAGATCACAACTCAGGACAATAAATTAGCCCGATACATTGAAAACACAACTGTTTGCAGGTGGACAGCGCCCTTTTTTGGCCGTGAAGGCATAAAAATAGCCTAATTAAAAATAAGTAGTTTTTCGCTAATTGTCATGAAGTCGCACACCATCGCACATAATGTTGAACTTGAACGCCCGTACAATACTTTTAGCTACAGTTTGCGGCATATATGTTGACCGTATGACACCGTACGGCTGAGCAATACATTAATTTGTAATCTTCTTCGGAAATAAACTCTTGAGGGCAACCATGATGTTATAACACTTAACTGGATCTCCACATCCCTATATATCGCCGACATTTAATAGGTTTAAAACAGAACGTGGGTAAATAGTGAATACGGGAAGGAGTTACTCTACATATAACCACCACAATGAACTGTGGATAATATTGTGACGAACGCGAAAAGGAAATAATATTGTGCGATCGATTTCGGGTTGTGCCCGTTAGTGGACAAAAGGATCATTAACACCAAGGACATAGTTAGTTGAATTCATTCCTCCACAACATTTGTTTAGCACAATCAGGGCATTGACCACATACAATTATGTCATTGTGCCCTATGTTACTTTAGTAAGGTCACGTACCAATGTTCATACACAGAGTGAACAAAGTTTGTGGAGGACAAATAAAACGAACCCGCGAAATTCAACAGACTTATGCATAACGTGTAAAGCAATAGGCGACTGGTCTCTATAATAGGATTTAAATAACAATCATGTTAAAGATCGACGATGTGATTAGTGCTTTAAAGGGACATCAAGTGGTATTGAAAACTTTAAATGTTTAAAAAGTTACTTCAGAATTCAAGATGAACATTAAAAATTGCCATTATTGTTGTATCTACTAACAAAAACACAGCAAAACTTGATTAAAACAATATCATCGCTATTTATTGAAATACGCCCTCTATGCAAATATGGTTCGCGTGATGTATCACGCGTACTGCAGGGGAAACTGTCGGACGTAAAATGCTCGTCGCGGCTCTACGAGCATTTTTGAATCGACGTTTTCTTGTACAAAGAGGGCTGATTTTTCTTAATCCTTATAGGTGTAAGTTCATACATGTAATACAATTATAAGAATATACTAATCCCTGTTTTTATCATACTTAAGGGCGCAGTCTCCAACATCTCTAAGTGCCCCTTTAATCATGGATCATTGATATCCCTTCTGTATCTACTATTCCTATGGTACATGCCATATTATAATGTAGTAAAGAAAGAATGCATGGAAAAGTACATGTACCTATAAGATTACTATGAGACTGTACATTGCTGTACATCCCTTACTAAAGGTCAAATCTAAAGGTTTACCTTGTTTTCCTTTTTTAACCCATTATTTGGCTGGTAAATACCACATATTTGATATCAATGGAAAGCTTGAAACACATTTTATACAGCTACAATGACTTATTCTGTGATTAAAACTACTCTCTTTGAGAAATGCCATCCGCAAGTACGAAGTTTCACGTATTTCGCATGACATCGGTGTTCCCCACCTTACTGACTGGCCTTTTAAAAGGTATGCTATCCCCAAAGTATGCCAGCCGGTAGCCTTAGTCCCACTCTTCAAAGTGTTATGCATTTTATGGATGAAATGTCCGGCATTTTTTCATAAAAAAGCCACCAGGAAATTGTATGTTTTCCCATAGCGTTACACTCAAATTACCCTGATCAACGGCAACATTTTTACCATTTCTCAACTATTGAGGGCAGTGCGTATAAGTATAGTAAAAACATAAGAACGTAATCTATGTGGGGCGGATACTATGTACAGCCTTAAACTGTGAATGATTACACCTTACATACACTATTTATAAGGGTATCCATATATTTTGAATTGGTTCATTTCTAGCAAAGTTCGGACAAAAGCCTGCTGAATGCTTATTTGTGTTTATACGACTACTGACAGTGTGGAAGTTTTGATCGACATCAACACAGTCCCCTGAAGAAACAACACTAGAGCCTATTGAATATAACGTCGTTAATATTGAACGTGGACGCCAATTTTGAGATTAAAAACTTGACTAAAACATAAAATGGCGACGTCTGCTAATAACATCGCCCGACGAGATTTGAGCACTTTTATGTGCTCAAATTTAAGTGTTTAAGTTTTAAAATCTTCTACTACCAGGACAGCAGAAACTCAAATTGCCAATCGGAAGCTACTTCACTTGTGTGTGATCATATCTTGATGGTGCTGTGAGCACTGTTTGCTTAGGGCAGCGGTTCTTAACCTGTTTGGCCCCACGACCCCATTAGACATTCATGGACAGTACCGTGACCCCAACAAAATTTGTGAAAAAGACAGCACGATTTATTAAAACTGAAACTACTTAGTGATATGATGCGAGCGTAGCGAGCAGGACATTTTACATATTTGAACATTTCTTTGGGGTTTTCTAAGCCTTTTTAGAGCGAAATATTAAAATGGTTCCCCAAAAAGCTATATTTATGACCCCTTCATGACCCCCGGAAAACCCCAAACGACCCACATAGGGGTCAAGAACCCCAGGTTAAGAACCGCTGGCTTAGGGTATAGACTTTATTGAAGTTTTCTCGGAATTGTTGGGAAAATTCCCCAAAACAAAATTATAATGACACTTAGGCCCTACACGTGCTGGACGGGTTTTACAAGCCTGACAATTCACGTTTCACTGTTGGTTTTATACATTTAAATTTATTTTCCCACTTTTCACCACACCGTCATTGTTTTTGTCTGACAGGCTTGATGTAAATCTACATAAATTCCTTGCATATTTTCGCCAGGGCCAGATTCCTCCTTGTAATTATTGCTGTGGGGGTTCATCGCAACTTCTCCCGCACCACGAGTCTGTTTTACCGTCCCAACAATAATTAATTACGTATGCTGGTATAGAGAAGCAAGCGTAGTACTGCCTTCCTCAAGGAAACAACAAGATGGCTGCCACGGCCGGGTCTCGCACCCACAACCGTTGTAATGTGAAGCGAGAACTTATCCGTTGGAACATGCGCACCCAGAGAGATCTACCCACTATTATACAGAAGAAATCTCTTAAAATTTGCCTCCTACAGGGTGTCTCATTTATTAAAAAAAACAATTTTACAATGCAACATTAGGTTATCGTTACTTTCTCAGTGTCAAAAATAGAACAATTTAAGCAACACAATAAAGTTAAATTAGTTGGCTATTATTTGAAGACAACCGCATTTGATTCGGTTTAGTATTGTAGAGATATAAGCGATTGCGTATCAGTATATAGGCAAAGAACATTTCCATCCAAGTTTGTGTTTTATATAAAGATTTTCATTTGCGCGGGTGGTTAGGTCTACTTACTCATTCTCTTTTCAACTAAAGCACGCGCTGTTGACTACTTTTACATTATAAATGCACATCTTCGTGTTATTCGAGTACTGATTCAACGATCGTAACACTCAAAACGACCAGAAAACAAAATCAGTATAACGTAATATAATGTGAGAAAGAGAATTACCATATGATTACTCTTGTTATCTAAAGTAACCTTAACTTTGTTTTAAATTGCGTTAATAATTTGACCTTTGTGCAAACCAAATTACGTGCAATATTGTGTTGAACTTTTTGAATAGCTAGCATATCATTTAATTTAAAAGAAGACATAGAACAAAGAAAAAAAAGTAAATGAATAATATCCATACACTCTTAGTAGTGTCGAATCAATCAGAAAGCAAAATACGGGGCGTGCATTTTTCTAATTTGTTGGTCCAGATTTACCCAACAAAACCGATATCATCACATCAGTTGGGTAAGCCTTTGTTTTGCCCATTTATTTTGACTAAAACTCGCAACAGTTGGGTAAAGTTTTTGAAATTTGAATATATCAAAATTGTTGGACAAATGTGTTAGGGAAAGACGACCGATCATGCGCACTGCAAGCGAGAACTGCCTAATAGTTGGGCATCATCTCCACCGTTTACATGATATAATTCAAGAACGAGTTCAAGAATTCCGTGAATAATTTTCTAATTGCAGGCTTGTAAAATGTACATTTTCTACGGTCATGACACTAAGCTTACCAACTTTGAAACATTTTGCCCAAGAGTGTTGGTAAGGTTTGGGATGGTACATGGAATAATTAGTATATAAAGTCAATTGTCAAATTTGGCCATATTGGAGGGTGTCAGCCGGGTCCTTTGCAGCAGATAATTTGTCTGGCAGGGGCCATTTTATACTCTGTGTGATGTACTTGTTCATTTGAAAGTGATTTGAGGTGGTACCTCCAATAATTGATCCTTTGGGAATCATTTTATATACGGACAACCAAAAATTCTGCCGAACACCCAACATTTCCTGCTCCGGACAACCAGTTTTTTCCCTTAATTCGGACACTGGTGGCGGTGGCGGTACCGCTGTGTACAATATCCATGGGGAATATAGAAAATGTTTCCAATTCTACGTTCAATAAAAGGATAATGACTGCGTATCACTTGTTTAGAGGTAGGCTAACTGTGAAGGATCACGAATTTTCACTTTGGAACCAAGGAATGTCACGAGAGGCGTAGGCCCGAGGGTAATTCCGAGGTCCCAAAGTTAAAAAGAATGATTCTTCGCACTAACCGACAAAACAGCTGATCAAAGTTATTATTTATTAGATTAGTCATTATTCTGCTTCAAAACCAATTGAAATAGTCATTTAATTTATATACTGGACAGTGCTTGTACTTCATTAAAAGGTGTACACACTTTACGGCAATTTAACCATGCTTCGCCCATTACAAGTCGATCAATCGGGTCGAAAATCGTGCGAAACACACGACATGCCTACGTGGCAATACGCGAATTGTTTTGGTGATCGAACTTCATACGCATACACGGGTGACTAATATTTACGCGAAGGTACTCTGTTGTCCGTTTAGTAACCTGCGCTTAGATGTGCGTAGCAGTACAAGGACGACATTTGATTGGGTCGCCCGTATCGCGTATATTCATGAGGTTGCATTTACAATAACTCTTATGGTATAATTTCTTATGGTACAAACATGATGTTGCTCTCATTTTATAGATTGTTTAGTATTCTTTAAGTTTCTGTCTCAATAAATGTAAAAATTATAATCATGAATCGATTGGATTGTCCTTGGCTTTCTCCATATTCGCTACCCAGTCAACTTGCCCTAATTCATCGGTTTTACATACAAACAAAAAGAGTATTTCCGATGATAGCAAAATTATACATTTTTGGAAAGCTCTCAAATAGGGGAATTCAAAAATGGTGTTCAGGATAGGGTACTTACCCAAACAAATATATTTGTAAACTCTAATAAATATGAAATTTTAACGTAACGTTTTGTGCTCAACCACTTCCCGATATCGTTACCCTCAACAACCAGTATGTTTTGATGGGTAATTACCCATTAGTTGCATGAGGAACTAATATATGCACAGTAAAAGTGGGATAGGTATGAAAATAGTATTGAGCTTTAATCAAAATATGAAACAAATTCTTAATTACAACATGTTAGCATTAGGTCCTATCTAAAAAGAAGATTTTGCGATATGCTAATTCGAATCTCAGATGGTGTAAAATGAAGAAGAAGAAAAATATGGACATACAACGGGAAGGGTGGCGAGATAAAAACACATGGCCTTAGAGTAAAGTCAACCCTTATCCAAAGTGGGTAAAAAATGGCAAAATTGCGTGTATTTTGATGAAGGAATTATTTAGTAGTGCGCTCCCTGATGTCCTGTTTATCTCTAGAGGAGGCTATGGGTAAAGTATAGGACAGTTTGTTAACTTAAGATAAAAATATCATTTAAAACATACACTTTTCACCATAAACAAATCTTTAAAAAACAAAACAAAACAGTGGTTTTTGAGATTTGATGGGTCGGTTTTGTTTGGGCAAACACACTGTTTATAGTCCCAGTATGGCCTAGGGCCTGGCCTATGGGCTTATACGAAGAAAGTAAAAGCTGATCCCCCGTTTTTCGATCCCCAGTTTTCCTTCCCCGTTTTCGAGATGCCTTTATATGTATCTCGAAAACGGGGATTGAAAAACAGTGGTTTCGGTCGTCAAATCCCCTGTTTTACGAAGCCCCGTTTTTCGATCCCCGTTTTCGAGACACCCCAATTTTGATGTGCAAAAGAGACCCACTCCTTAAGTTGACCTTTGAGAAGCTTTTACGAGAAAAATATTTGAAATGCGCCTAATAATTAGCCCTTTGATTGAATGATTATACAGGCTTATTTCGTAATGGAGTCTTTACACTAGTCTAATATCTTAAACCAATCTTTTAAATGAAAAGAAAGCAGGAAACTGACTCACCCAAAGTAATCTGCCTCATTTGCATCGCCATCTATCCAGCCATGAACTATATTCTGCTTTTGTTCAGCCCTCCAGACGGTTACTAGTGTTTCACCGACCGCTGTTTTGATCAGACCTAACCAAACTTCTGAAGCGAAGTCAACCCATCCGTTCAGAAAAGCCTTCAAAATACAAATCAAACTATGGCATTAGTTTACATTGGCTTATGAATAAAGGGAAGATCGCTAATCATGTCCGCGAGTTTTCTCCGAGATGCCTTGACTTTCGACTTTGATTTGTGTGTACATTGATTGGATACATATTGCCATTGAACCAATACTTTTCAATTATTATGGAAATGACAAAAAAGAGGTCGATTTCTATGTTTCACGTACTCTATATTATCGCACGAACAAGGCCAACGCATGCGGACAGAACTTATGATACTGACGTTGATGGGGCTGTTACGGAAACAGTATAGGTTGCTATAATGGGGTGCCCTACACTAAATGGAGTATCCCCTACCCTTATGGGCGGTGTTTAAAACTAGAATCGGAAAATATGCATGGCAAAATCCTCAATTAAAAAATAGGGACAGCGGTCCCAAATAGGTCCGTTTATATGGGTAGTTTGGTTACAATTGTACTTCTTCTGTTTAAATGTAATCAATTTTACATATGCAGCCAATTTTATATCTTGACTTCAGATGACCTTTGACCTTGTTATGTGACCTTTGATCTCATTAACATATGAAGGTTTCCATGTTGCATCTATGACCGAAGTTTGTTTGCAATTGGTCATTGTATGGAGAGAAAAAAATGGCCAATAAAAAAGTGTGTACTAAATTTTACATCTTGACCTCAGATGACCTTTTACCTTGGTATGTGACCTTTGACCTCATTAACATGTGAAGGTTTCCATGTAATTGCATCTATGACCGAAGTTTGGTTGCAATTGGTAATTGTATGGAAAAGAAATGGACAAAACAAAAAGTGTATACCAAATTGTTGACAGACACAACAGACTACACAGACAGGCACAACAGACAGACAGACGAAGGATGCTGCTATAAGGTCTCTTCCTACGGACGACCTAAAAAGACTTGACAGTAATACAATTGCGTAAATGCCTGATTTTTGATTAATTACGATTAATGGGACGTCACCTACATGCACCCTGGCTATAAACTGTGAATATCATCTAGATACATTTTGAGAGATCTTTCAAATTTGTGTTTTTTTACTGGAAACATTGACGATTACGTCGGCATTTCCAAGCTCGTCAGAGAGGTAATCAACTCCATGGGCGTATTTTGAAAAGTCGAGCAGGTTCACCTGCCTATTTTTTCACTTTTTGGTGAGAAAATGTGATTATCTTTCAGAAAAAAAGTCATTCTACAAGGTCCAATTTCGCAATTTAGTGGTCTAAAACAGAGTTTTATATCAGTGTTTTGTACATATCCCTTTGGGGCTCTATTTAGTAGTGTGTCCCCTTAAAGTTATTCAGCCATATTTGACCCGTGACCCCGTATTTAAGTAAAATTAGGTCAGATATCAGCTGTTTATGAATTTTATTGAAGACTAATATTGTAAACAAGGATTTTTCAACCAGAATGAGATTGTTTCGATCCAATTGTTGCCTTAATTTGACCCATTTTGACGGGTTTTTTTAAGTATGCCTATTGGAAACTGTAATTCTATGCTTTTTAGAGAGAAAAAGATGATGTTTACACAAACCGCTGCCTTTCATCTCACCTGACCGGACAATGTCGGATCAAATTCAGCAGTCCTGCACAGTTTTAAGGTGCACAACTCGGGTAAAATAATGTCACGTAAGCACTTGATTAGGGTACGGGGTGATACTGAGCATAAAAGTAACTTATAATGAAGTTTTGGGTAAAATTTGGCCAAATTTGAAACAATCTATGAAGTAAGCTTATTTTGTTTTTAATTATTCCATCCATGGGTGTATTTTGAAAAATCGAGCAGTATCACCTGCCTTATTTTTTCACTTTTTGGTGAGAAAATGTGATCATCTTTCAGAAAAAATTACTCTACAAGGTCCAATTTCGCAATTAAGTGATCTATCCTATCTAACCTATCTATCCTATCTATCCTATCTATCCTATCTATCCTATCTTTCCTATCTATCCTATCTATCCTATCTATCCTATCTATCCTATCTATCCTATCTATCCTATCTATCCTATCTATCCTATCTATCCTATCTATCCTATCTATCCTATCTATCCTATCTATCCTATCTATCCTATCTATCCTATCTATCCTATCTTTCCTATCTATCCTATCTATCCTATCTATCCTATCTATCCTATCTATATAATATATCAGGCGATGATTGGACACAAAATGACCGTATGGGATTGTCCATGAAACTCAGAGTGGCGATAATATTCAGGAAGGTCTATAACCTCTGAATTGGTATACCCACACTTCCGGTGTATCTATCTCAATTTACATACCCACACTTCCGGTGTTCTAATCGTCACTAAATCTCCGCCATACGTTTCACAAGCAGCTTGAGCGAGGGGCTGTGTCGTTATAGTGAGTTCTTGAAAATAACAAGCACTTCCAAAAAAACGCCAGCCAATTGGACACCTAGAATCTGTGACGAAAATAAAAAGGGGGGGGGGGGGTGGGGGTAAAAGAAACTAACAAAAAGTCCAAATATCATTTTTTTTAAATTCTATTACTTGATGAAATTACACTTTATAATCTATTTAAATTCCACTCGAGGCGCCGGCTTTGTTCGCACGCGTGAGTAGAAATACGGAAGTTACATCACACGGCGTGCATTACATTTAACTAAGGGCCAAAGTTTACCGCTTTGTAATTGTCGAATTCCGCGTTTTTCCGCTTTGTAAATTTTGTCATTTTTCTGTGATGTAATTTTCCCCAAGAAAGCTTAAAATTGACGATCTATAAAACCAAAATAAACATACTTTACAGAAAAACACATCATTTTTAGGTTTTATTACGTATCGTTTTTTAATATTTATATATTGTTTTATTCAAGACTAGTTATAAATGTTGTGTTTTGGACGTTTTTTGGGCATCCCCCCCCCCCCCCCCCACCCCTACTTTTCATCAAATTGTCGTTTTCCGCGTTTAACCTCAATTCCGCGAAAACTTTGGCCCTTACATATTTAACGCCACTGAAATGACGTTAGTTAATCCAGAGTAAATGAAATAGATTGATACAGTAAATATTGTTTCTCGATAAAATTAGTCCAGTATCTAGCCGCTGTTTCATCAATGGAACGAGGTACCAAAAGCTGACCCCAGGAACATTTATGGTGTAATCTACAGAGAAGGGATGGCAAATGTGTTTGATCAATCACTGGAACGAGGTACCATCTCGAACTTTTTAAAAATCAAAAGGTACAATACGCAGATTATGGTTTTAGATGGTACCTTGAATAATAATTCTAAGTCAATTGTCAGATTTGGCCATATTAGAGGGTGTCTGCCGGGCCCTTTGCAGCAGATCATTTGTCTGGCAGGGGCCATTATATACGGATCTAGCATCAAATTTGGGGGACCTATTGAGGCGTCTGCCGGGCCCTTTGCAACAGATAATTTGTCTGGCAGGGGCCATAACATAATCTGTGTATTGTACCTGTAAATTTCAAAAAGGATTGAGATGGTACCTCGTTCCATTGATCAAACACATTTTCAGCCCCTTTCTGGAGTCCCTAGGGGTCACACGCAGCAGAGGGACCCCGGCCGGCATCCATATGTGCATAAAGTAGGTTACACCATAAATGTTCCTGATGGTATCAGATGTTGGTACCTCGTTCCATTGATCAATCAGCTGCTAGCTGTTGGACTAAATGTCAAGATTTTTTTTTCTTTTCTGAAAATGCCAAATAGGCCTATTCAAATATTTTCAAAAAATATTCAAACATTTTCAAGATTATTCAAATATTTGAATCTAAAATATTCAAATATCTTCCAAAATTCAAATATTTCAAGAATATATTCAAATAATTTATTTGCATCAAGAATATTCAAATATTTGAGACATTCAAATAATCTCAAATATATTTCAAAAATATTCACAATATTTGCACAAATATTCAAATTATTTTCAAAACTATTCAAACAGATCTTTCATTTTCAATATATATAAAAAAATGTTTCAAAATTAATTGCCAACTAGTTTGAATTATTTGTTTTCAAAGTGATCCTTACCCAATCTTGCATTGAGCATAGTGACTGCCTTGATATCATACTGATCTTTAAGATCCACTTTCCACCAGGCGTAGTCCTTCGTGTTATCTGGAAACATAAAAATAATTTTAAAAAAAACCACAATTAGGCTAATAAAACGAACAAACCGCTCTGCTGCGGGCAGATAAATCACATAGGTCAGGCGTTTTTTGTATCGGAATTTATTGAAACAAATTTTGAAGTTTTCAGACATCTAAAAAATATTCAAAACAGATAAATGTTATATGGCACGTCGCAAGTGTCAAAAACCAGCGAAGTTCAAGTTTAATAATTGACAGCGAGTTTAAAAAATACGTCGAGTTTAAAAAGAAAATACGGCGAGTTTTAAAAAGTGACGGCGAGTTTAAAATAATATGACGTTCATTGTTAATCTGTTTTGTGTCCAGATTTTGGCGTCGAGAAGCGCCACTTATATACTAGTTTCGGATAAATATGTGGACGGACTCCGATAAGCATAAGCAGCGTATATAAATGAAAACAACAAACGAACAGTGGAAACGCAACGGCATTTGAAAGGGCAGAATAGAGGTTATCCATGTTACGGATTAGCTGCCATCTTGCCGTGAATATTAACTGTGGTTACGATTTTCAGAAATGAGACACTTTATGATATGAAGGACAATTTGGCAACAAGGTTCATGTAGAGCATATGCACCGGGTGCGATTCCCCTTTGTAGTCCGTTGTGCATGACTATGGATTAGGCCTACCCCTATTGTAAAAATAAATAAAATAGGAGATCAACATTGTAATGTCTACCTTGTTCTATTGCTTGGCATTTCGTGGGATCGAACAGCCCATCACTGGTGTCACCATCAATGGCGTACTGTGCAATCCCTTCACCTGTTAAAGAAGCATCCTACAACGGGAGAGATACGGTTGCGAAACATCGTTAGTACCTTGGATCCATGTACGCAACAGTTACACGGTATAATAAAGTACATTACATAGTTACAACGATGGCTCTTTTTTCTACAGTGTAATTTATGTAAACATGGGACCAAGTTTGCATTCAATGAGATGGTTTTTTAAAAACATTGCAGATACATCACTTGCGAGTTTGATGATATTTACAGGCCTTTTTCGAGATTTTGAAATTGAAAATAAATCACTTACATTGACCACTCTTACTGATTGGCCTTACCTCAAAAACATGGAAAGCAGTCAAAACAACACCAACATTATATTTGAATAAGATATCGATTGATAAATTTAAATTTAAGTATTTTTATAATGATCATTTCTTATCCAATTTAAATGTTATGGCGTTTAAATGAGCTGTTTATTGAAACATGACACCACGTTTTTAATACAACTTACATTTTCAATTTGACTCGTTGTTGCAGTGGTACTGGCACCATTTCGTGTGAGCAGTTTTAGGTCTAAGAAATAAAGAACAACAAAACCCCTTGTTTCAATTTGGCAGAACTCTCTTCCCCCAAACAACAAACAAAACAAAACAAAACAAACAAACAAACACACAAAACATCACCGCACAATCCACACCTACAAAAAACATTTGTTCCCATGTCTATATATATGTTAGTGTGTGCTGTATTCTGTCATTTTACCTTCGATAAAGATTCTGTTAGAATCGAAACGTCAGGTCCTCTTATATTTATTACATTTACTTACACAGGCTATTTTTGTGGATAAGCAGTTTGCATTCAGCTTTTACATTATAAAAACATTATTCATTAAAATAGAAATTCAATCGATAAAGTAGTTTGAAATTCTCATTTGTAATAAGATTCTATACTTTAAGAATGTCAACTCCCATTCCAAAAGTAGCGTGAAGACTTGGGAAGTTTAACTCATACGACGATGGCCACGCGAATTCATCGTTCCAATATGGCAACGAGAGTGCGCCTATTTTTGAAATTTTTAACAGTCACCGCCCGATAAACGATGAAAATAATTTTAAAAAAATGGCATTTACAGTGGAGTTGGTTAGCCAATTGCATCGGTTTTGGATTGGAAAAAAAATCTTTTAATAAGGCCAAAAAACAAAAACAAATTGACTTGCCCTTTCAGGGCCAGAGTCTGGGTCGGACGGTCGATTTTTAAAAAAAAAAAAAAAAAAAAAATTTAAAATTTAAACAGGGAGATACTACACAAAAACACGTTTTAAAGATTTTTTTTTGATTTTTAAACGAGCAGATACTACTCAAAAATACGTTTTCATCTTTCTTTATCGTTATGTGCTTCTTTCATTTTTATTTATTTTTACTTTGAAAATTCTGGTCGGTCGGCGTTATGATTTGAATTTTTCAAAATGATAAGATTAACAATCGCGATTACGTGTTATTCAAATACGAATTCAAAATTTAGGATTTGCGTGACCATCGTCGTCTGGTTTAACTTCGCGTGCAGTGTTTTGCAACAAATGCCGCGTCGTTAATTTGTTTTTTGAAACGCCATGGCGCATAAGATGGATGCTTTCGAGTTCAACAATATTGACTCAGAATAAACGTATATTGGACGCCCTTTATTTCATTTATACGGTAACCTATTTGAATCGGAGATTATTGAATAAATACCAATTCATACAATAGCACGCTTCAACGACTTTCCTTGGACAATATTACAAAGCTTTATTGGTATCATTTTCTGTTGCGCGCATATCGCGGTCAGAAATCTCGTGCTGCTTGTTTCGTATCGCGACCCGAGATTTTGCGATACGAAACAAGACACGAGATTTTGGGCCGCGATACGCGATTTTGTATCGCGTATCGCGACCCAAAATCTCGTATCGTGATCCAAAATCTCGTATCGCGACCCCGAAATATCGCATTATGTATCACGAAATTGTGCATGTATTTCAAAATCTCGTCCTCGGACAATTGTTATATTGTGATCGCTCATCACTATTAGGGTTCGCGATACGAGATTTTGGGGTCGCGATACGAGATTTCGGGTCGCGATACACGATGCGAGTGGGCGATACGAAATGCGCGACTCGAGAGTCGCGACACGAAATGTTACCAATAAAGCTTCGTCCAATATTCAACGTGTTGTGTCTAAAAGACAAACGTGCATTTAACCTAAACAGTATGTTTAGTTAGCGAAGGTTTTATGACGGCCACGTTTTGTTTCTTACCCCCTTCACAGAACTCGAACACAGCATCATTCTCGGCCCCGTCGTCAAATCGCTGCACCAGTATGTAATTGACGTCTATAGGGCTGTTGTCTTTCCACGAGGCTATATCCCCGGATGTTCCTCCCAGATGCAAGGTACCATCAGTTTTGTCAACGACCACGTACAAATCCACAAAGTCTGTACCGCTCATTAGCAAATTGGGTGCCGAACTGACATCCACAGCTACTCCCGAGCGATGTATTCTGACATCGCCATTAACTTCCAAAACTTGCAAAACACAATCAACCAATCAATCAATCAATCAATCAATCAATCAATCAATCAATCAATCAATCAATCAATCAATCAATCAATCAATCAATCAATCAATCAATCAATCAATCGATCGATCGATCGATCGATCAATCAATCAATCAATCAATCAATCAATCAATCAATCAATCAATCAATCAATCAATCAATCAATCAATCAATCAATCAATCAATCAATCAATCAATCAATCAATCAATCAATCAATCAATCAATCAATCAAGTAATCAATCAATCAATCAATCAATCAATCAATCAATCAATCAATCAATCAATCAATCAATCAATCAATCAATCAATCAATCAATCAATCAATCAATCAATCAATCAATCAATCAATCAATCAATCAATCAATCAATCAATCAATCAATCGAAATCAATCAATCAATTGAAATCGTCCTGTGTCACATTTGTATACATCCTCGTAAAAGTAATTCATGGGGTAATACTTAACTGACTTATATAGCAGATATGAGTGATACTTTGCTTTTAAGGAGAACTTGACATTAAAAATAGTTATGCTAAACAAACTTTGTGGAGAAAAAAATCAGCGTGGAGACTGAAAAAAATGCAATATTATAAGAATAATAACATAACTGCACACATGAACCATTGATTTGATGAAAACAAATAATAATCTCTGTTGAAGAAAAGGTTTAAAAGCATTAAGCATGCGTATAAAATATCAAACTGTTTTTAGAAATATACTCTAATTAACAGGGGAAATCTGAACAATTGGGTTCAACTCACCGATTTGGTAATACAGGTCCGTAGAGGGATCGTCGATGTACGAGGTTGTTGCGAGAAACAATGCAACGGGTTTGTCAGACTTGACCCGGAAGTATTTGGTGTTCCGGTACATGGCGTTCTCTTCACACTCCGGAAGAAAGGGAACTCCTTCCCAGGCATAGTTCGGCACCGGTTGACTTTCAGGTAAACCGATGGTTGTGATCTCGTAACGATTTGGGCACCAATTCTGTGCAGCTGTATGGGATCACAATTGAGACATGTATCGGGTAAATACACATACTGTTAACCCCCACCCCACCCCCAATTCAAGACAATCAACCTTAAAAATCAGGAGCTTAGGACCCACCCACTTGGTGTGGATGCTGTTTAAGTTTGAATTTTAATGTGCACACTTTGCGTTTGCATATTACTCCTGTTACATAATAGTAGGCATAGCACAATGCACACACACAGAGTCTGACACACAACAACATGAAGAGCTGTGTTGCAAAAGGCCTACATCCATTTCTACCTGCTACTCATTTTGCATTATTGAATGGATGGCTATTCATATGTGGAATGTGGCTTGTATTGTTGGTGTCTCAATTGGCGTGCATGGATGCACTAATCCAAGGCATGAAGACAGCCATACGAATATTTGATTATTTCAATTATGCAAAATGAGTAACATGTAGGAGTGGTCTGTAAGCCCTTTTTGCAAAAGGCTCTTCATATAATGTATGCAGCTCCACTTTGAAAACACCCTATATAAAATTGATTATCCTCACATTTGGCACTCCCTATAGGGCAGTGAGCTTGCCATATATGGTAGACATGACCTTGAACTATATAACCTTGATTCAGGTATAAATATATATCATCTGGTTTTTTAGTTAGGACTGTTTTTACAAATTTCGATTTAAATTTAACCTTAACTGAGATATTGTACTAAACAGTGATACTATCAGATTTTGCATTCTTTAGTGCCTAATGTGAGTAAAAGACTGAGAATTTAAATATGGATATTTAAGAAATAGAAACGCTTGTAATTTATAAATGCAGCAATAGTTGTCAATCAAATTGGATATACATGTTATATATCTATTACCGGTCACTCTTATGATTAGAAAAAAATTGTCGGACATTGCTCATTTGCATATTAATGACTTGAATAGATAATTAGCTAATTTGCATATTTAATGAGCTTATGAAACTAAATTATAGTTTAAAAGATTGGGTATCATACAGTTAGCTAGTATACCAAGTTTGATTGCAATACACCATTCACATTTGGATTTATAACATTTACGCATATTAATTAGCTGGACATACGGCCGAGTGCACCAATGACGAGTAGCTGAAGAATATCGCTAGTAGCTGAGGCGTAACCCAAAATTTGGAGAGCACCAAATCGGGGTAAGCTACTAGGCTAGTAACTGGTGGGTAATTTACGCTAAATGTTATACCTGACCGGACCCAATAGTAAATTGGAGCATAACGTTTTATGCCACAAGTCAGTTGATTCTAGCAGTAGCGTAAATTTGTTGTGAATATTGGAGAGGATGATTCGCTGATGTGGAAGGACCAATTCCGCTTGCATGCACAGGGGGTGTATATTTGAAGTGGAATGTGACCCCCTGATAAGCTGAAAGCTTTTTTATTTTTGAAACTCCATTCATGCAATTTGTTGAATACTTTTAGTCAAAATTTAAATCAACCCCTTTTGCCAATTCAAACACTAATCGCACCGACTTTGGGTCATATTTTGACCAAAATGTACTAATTGTCCAAGGATTTTAAATAATGAATAAATAAATGAATAAATAAACTTATTATTGCTTTTATTAAGTAAAAAATGATAAAACCAAAGTTTCAACATTAGTGTGAGTAGAACTAGAAGAACAAAAAAGCATATCGTGCCGTGCGTGGTGATCGAACCGGGGTTCTGCGGTTCACAAGCGAAGGACAAGGTATCCACGCCACGGAAGTATTTGTGTTAAGAGATGTGTTATAATTGTATTGTTTCAATCGGGTGCTTGTGTTTGTCATTAAAATTGTGATTTTTGGTGCAATAGTTGTATGTGCCCCTTGCCCAAAATATGTTTGTAATGTCATGATAGTCCTTATTTTTTAAAAAGTGATAAACAACTTCGGCCAAAAAAATTGCGTATTTTTTTGTCCGGAACGCAGGCCGACTCAACGTGGTTCTTTATGTACACTCACATATGACCTAGCGAGTGACGACACATTTTAAATATTACGGAGGACCATTCACGTCAGAATCTTACAGTAAACTATAGGTTAACACTTGGCATATGCGCCAATTAATTTTGTAAGGGGACGATGCTGATTAATGTGGATATTTACCCCGCTAGATACTATTCTGGTGTTACTCGCTAGTTATGCTCTAAGAATTACATCGTTAGTAAGTTACGCTACAGTTAAAGCATAACTACTAGGAGGTAGCTTACCTCTCTATTAAGTTACACTAGTTCGGTGCACATGGCCGTTAGTCATTTTTTGATTGCGGTCAGTGAAATTGGTCAAAATGACCAATTTCACTAGGTTATTTTAGCTTAATGCAATATAATGTCACCCTATTTTTTTATTTAACGTGGTATATAGATATTCAATTGTTAAGAAATATGTGTAAATGGTGTTTTAAATGTTACATTATTAACAGATTGAGCTCTCTAAATCCCGAAAAACTATATTTTTGGGAATTGTCACTGTTTTTTGGCATGTTTCGGCCATTTTCGGAGTATTTTAAAACACCGTAACACAAGAATGCATTGGAAAAAAATCTTTCATTGCAATCTTTCATTTGTACATGTTTCAATTATTTAAATTGTATGTGTGCTATGCCTAATAATACACCGCGAAAAGGTTGCTTAAATATTTACTCAACATTTTACACAACGTTGTTGAAGTATGCAACCGCTTAACAGTTGCGTAAAATTTACCCAACACCGTTGGATAACATGTTTTCACCAACAGTTGAACAATTCCAGTTATATTGAACATTTGTGTATAGCAACACGCGGTAGCAAAATAATGTGAATTCTGGGCGATGCAGCAGAGCTACATACATCACTTCCTCCCGGTAGTGAACCGGTAACTTGTAATGGGAATTCTAGGCGATGCAGCAGAGCTACATACACTATTCCCGTTCGGTAGTGAATCTGTAATTCATTTTAACATGTTATTAAACTATAGGCTTATACATAATATCTGACATCTCTTATCAATGGTGTTATTACTGTGAACGTTTGCCAAACGTAGTCTTGCTATTTGGGTATGAAGGTATAAATAGTCCATATTATATAATACATAAACATATATTTATGTGATTCTTTTGGTGCAAAATAGATCACATGACATGAACTATTCAGTATATGTCCATGTCGTGTATTTTTTGGCTATAAAAATCGACTATTCAATATTCATCGCTAGTGACGTCGCTATAACACCGTTGAAATGATATTCATAAACAAATATATGTCAAACAAGGATGGCAATTTTAAACTATTTGTCAGTGTATTCCGTTTTAGATGCCAAGACAGAATAAATCTAATTGTGGTCCTGCGCTGCTTAAATATTTACTCAACATTTTACACAACGTTGTTCAAGTATGCAACCGCTCAACTGTTAAGTAAAATTTGCCCAACACCGTTGGATAACATGTTTTCACCAACAGTTGAACAATTCTAGTTACTCAAAAGTTAGGCAATTATATTCACTCAACAGTTGTTCAAGTATGCAACAGCTCACGAAATTGGCTTTTTTGAACAACAGTTGCCTAAAATTCACATGTGCGTAACTTGCATCAACTGTTGCGTGATTGTCCTCAATGCTCATGCAACAGTTGCCAAAGTGGAATATTTTTACGCAACATATCTTAGCAACAGCAACAGTTTCCACCAACATTTTAAGGACATTGTTTTCGACGCTGGGGATTTTTTTACTTTTATACAACGCCTAACTTTCTACATATATTGAATGAATTTTAATCAACACGTCAACCAACGGATGATAAAAGTACTTTTAGCAACGTATTTTAAGCTACCTTTTTGCAGTGTAGTAATACCTATATGCAGGAATAATTGTTTTTTAGTTAGTAGCATGTGAGAACATGCCAACATTACTGCTTCAGAAAGCATGCGAGGGACATAAGAACGTTTGGAATTATTGGATGTCGGTCGGGATATCGTGTACGTTGACGAGAAATCTGATATGTTGGAGGTAACTAGTATAACTATCGATATGCTTTTTTAAACCTTAAGTTTTTTCAACATAACAATTTTAAATCAAGACTACACCAGTATTCACAATTTGTTTCTGGCATAGGCCTATATATAAAAAAACAATATTGAATGATTGGAAATAAAGTGATTGCTTTTCAATAAAATATCGGTCTAAAGTACACACCAAATCGCACCAAATAGGTTCTATAACGTGCATTTGGGGAATTACTCGCATGGCGGAGAGGAGGGACCAAACACAATTACAACTAGATCTTGCTCTGGTCTAAGACCAGGCTACCTTGATTTTTTATGAGAAAATGATCCCTAGTGACCTCTTCTTGACCTTTGACCTGGTTATTATGATTGACTTTTTTCTTGGCTTATCAATGCGCACAAGAAGAAACAAGTCCGGCTAAAATCGGAGAATGTCTTCAATTTTAACCCTGTATAGGTCAATGACACATAGTGACCCCATTTGACATGTCACTTTTAATACAGGAGCAACCTATGAACATTGATAAGAGGAATCATTTGACCAATTCTGACAATCATCAGTCATTTCCTCTACGGGCAAGACTGAGCTGATCCTTTTTGGTTCGAAGCGTAAAGTAAACAAACATAAAGATTTTTCAGTTGTACTGAGTGATGGTCATGTCATTGAATCAAAGCAGTCTGTTGTTTACCTTGGCCTTGAGCTAAATCAATACCTGGATGGGGAGCAAATTGTTCTTAACATTATAAAGAAAGTTAATGATCTGTTCAGCTCTGGTGTTATGTCTTTTTGATTATTCAATCTCATCCTGGTATGAAGAAACTTCAAAGTATCACAAACAACGATTACAATGTGCTCATAACAAGGTTATTAGATTCATCCTCAACAAAGATTATATGTATCATATAAATCTTGCTGATTTCCAATCACTTGGTTTGTTGAATATCAATACCAGAGCTGAACAACTCCGTTTGAACCATGTTCATAACATCTTTTGTGACACATGTCCAAACTACATGAAAGACAATTTTATAAAACTTTCAAGTTTACATCATTATAACACAAGGGGAAGTGATTTTAATTTTCAAGTGCCTAAGATCAAGACCCCAACTTCTTGTTCTTTTTATTTTAATGCAATCACAGATTGGAATAGGCTGCCTGACAATCTATTTCACTGAAATCCATTTTTAAAAAAAATGCAAAAACTCACCTTTTGAATCACATGAATGTCTAGTTATACATTTCCCGTTTTAAAGTGAGTGTGGTGTTTTTATAGTATATATGTAGGGTCATACCTTTTCTTAATTGTAATATAAGGACCCCTTTGGAAATAAGTTTCTTTTAGCTTATAGGGTTATCCTTGGCATGTTATTATTTAAATGTTTGATGTATAAATGAATGTATATTTGTAGTTTTATATTTGTATTCCGTGCAATCCTATTTTTGTATAATGTGATAATATGCTGAATAAAATAAAATAAATAAAATCATATGATTGACTTATTTTCTTGGCTTATCATTATCAAACTAAACAAGATGCAACAAACCCGGTCCAAATCGGAGCATGTCTTAACTTTTACCCCTGAAAGTTCAATGACCCCTAGTGATCCCATATGACATGTCACTTTTAATCGCTGAACACCCTATATGTGCATGGACCCAAGGAATTTTTTGACTAATTGTGAAGGTCATGAGTCATTTCCTCTGAGACAAGATGCATTTTAAGTGATCGAATTGAAAATTTACATTTTGACCCCTAGTGACCCCAAATGATTTTTAATTTTAAAAACCGAACTATTATATATGCGTACGGTCATAAGGAATATGTGGACCAATTTTGATGATCCTAGGTCATTTCACTAAATTGCAAATGCGTTTAAGGGAAAATCACCTTTTGACCCCTAGTGACCCCTGTGTGACCTTTGACCCCAAACTGTGAACACCCTATATGAAGGTTAGGTGGGGGGTTCTACTGACCAAGTCTGGTGATTGTAGCATGTAAGATGTAGGAGGAGATGCATTTTGTAGGTGGGTTTGAGGAAAGAAAGAAAGAAGAGGAAGAAGAGGAAGCGGAAGAGGAAAGAAACGGCAGATATACAGATATACAATCAAGGTAAAGAACAATTACAACTTTACAACGGACAAAGCTTCTATATAAGTTTATCATGCATTCATAATTTATTTAACGTTCAACTTACTCATATATTATAGCAAACAGCACCCAGCTTCTGGACTAATCATTTAATTAACATGAAGCGTACCAATCTGAGCTTTTGTGTAGAATCAGAGGCGCCACCTGTTGTGTATAGATGGCGGCTATATGCAATAAATGATCGGGGAGTAAACCTGTGCTAAGCGTCAATAACACACAGGCATTGCACAAAGAAGATGTTTTGGAAGTCCAGCATGCCTAGCACCACTATAGTGCAAACAGGGATGTCCCCCAAAACAAACAGTGCAAAGCACGTGTGTGTAAATAAGCAGCTGCGAGTGACTTTTACCCTATAAATACATGGTACAGATAGCCATATAGTGGAGCGGATATGTGAAAAAGATGTTCACTTCTGGCAGGAAGCATACATATTGGCACATAGGGGTGTTTTGATGCACTGATTTCAAAAAGCCAAGAACCCACATTTTTCCAGCAATGGTGCGGCGGCCATCTTGGATTTCAAAATGGCCGCAATTCAAATATAGGAGATTAGTAAAATTGCTCTAAATCAACAATTTTGAGGTTTATACCCCGCGAATTCCCCAACATGTTCTCTTTAACATGGTGCATACATTTAGATGAATTCGCTGTGCCAATTGTACTTTGATTATTACTGGTTACCATGGAAACCATTAAAGAAAGATATTTGTGGGCAAAAATACCTCTAAAATCACACTTATTTGGAGGTTTTTGTCAACTATTCATCAAGATATTGCTTTTAGTATTATTTGCAATTATGCATAATTTTGATGAGAAATTTGCATTTCAAATTTGAGTGGTTTCCATGGAAACTTCTTAAATGGCGATAAACTTATATGCCAAATTCACTCCTTTTTCAACAATTTGTACACATTTTCACCAATCTATTGCTTGTAAAACACTATTAGAGGTAACCGGATGGTTCAGACATTTGCAGACAAATGTAGACTCCAAGGTGCTGAAGACCAGGCCCCGAATGTCCATCCTTCAACAACCAAATCCTTTGACAAAATAGTTTTTAAGCCCAAGGATGTTCGAAAACTATTACAACATCTCAATCCAGATAAAGCTACTGGACCAGACCTGATTCCAACCAAGGTACTCAAAGAATGCTGTGCTGAACTTGCCAGTCCACTCTGCAGGCTTTTTGATCTCTGCTTCACTCATGGTGTGTTTCCTAACCAATGGAAAACAGCATCTGTCACTCACATATCTCACTGCTAAGCGATATCAGCAAGATCAAGGAAGCTGTTGTGCAGAAACAACTTCAGCGCTTTCTTCTCAGCAATGATCTGATTTCCAGCAGACAGTTTGGATTTAGAGAAGGCCACAGTACAGCTGATCTCCTCAACATTTTGTCACAGAAATGGAACAACTCCCTAGACCAAAGTGACGAGGTGTGTGTCATTGACCTTGACATAAAAGGAGCTTTCGACAAAGTATGGCACAATGGACTCTGCTCAAAACTGATGTCAAAGGGTGTTACCAGAAGACTGCTTTCATGGATACACAACTACTTATCCGATAGATCTATCAATGTCGTCATGTCGGGACAAGCATCCAACACTGCACCCATAAATGCTTCTGTTCCACAAGAAACTATCCTTGGTCCACTACTGTTTTCTGTCTTCATTGATGACCTTGTGGATGTCTGTGACAACGAGCTCTACCTGTAAGCTGACGATTCAACACTTTTCGCACCCATTAAGTCTTCAACCAGCTCCACTGCAGTAGCTGCTAGCCTTAACAGTGATCTAAGCAATATGAAAGCGTGGGCTGATAAATGGAAAGTGACCTTTGAGCCTACCAAGTGCAAGACCATGGTAATCTCTAGGAAGAGAATCCCATCCCAACTTGAACTCTACTTTGGTGACTGCAAGCTACCATCTGCAGACAAACTGGAAATCCTGGGTGTTACCATTGATAGCAAGCTGACTTGGTCCAAACACATCTCGGCTGTCTCAACCAGGGCTGGCCAGAAGCTCGGCGCTCTTCGCAAGGTTGCAAATAGCAAATAAATTGACAGCATTGGGCAGATCTACTGTGTACAAATCACAAGTCCGTAGTGTAATGGAGTATGCTTCACTAGGCTGGTCTAGCGCTTCACCTACTATCCTAAGCCAGCTTGACAACATCCAAAGGAAGGCACTCAAGATCATTGGAGCTCATGACACTACTGGTCTATCGCATCTCAGCATCACAAGCCTACTTCACCGTCGACAGGTAGCAGCAGCCACGGTCTTGTACAAAATGCATACCAACCACTGCCCACAAGATTTAGCAGCACTGCTCCCCCCACCATATGTTCATCGTCGTGCTACGCGTTCAAGTGTTGCTATGCCAGATCATGCCTTTCACTGCCGTCTACAAGAACTTGCTGCTTAGACAGAAGCTTCATCCATACTGTTCCACTGTGGAACAGTCTTCCAGTCAATGTTGTTGGCAACATCCAAGAGGAAGGACTACAATCTTTTAAATGTCGTGTTAACAGACACTTTCTCTCCAACTCTTCAGAGTATGTTGGCTAAGCTCTCTCGATGTATCAATGACCTCCATATATTATTTTCGTCTTATTTCATTTTTTTTTAACATTTTTTTTTATTATTATTATTTTTTTCTTCTTCTTTTTTTTCTTCTTTTTTCTTTCTATGTTTGGGTGTTTATCCTATTCCTGTCCCACGCCACTTTCATTGGATTTTTTACTAGCCCAATTGTGTTTACTTAGTTTGCCCATGGCGATGACCTGTCCTGTCTGTCTTCTCGGACCTTCTGAGCATTTGGAGTTTTGAATTCATCCTTTTTAATTGTAAAGAAGTACGCCTGTCATCCCCATTAAATTTGTCCCGGATTATGCTAATCAAGTTTACAGCACAACAAGAACAGCTAATCAAAATTCCCGCTATTATCTTCACGCTGAATCAGAGAGATCAATAGGAGTTACTGCAACAATGGAAATGGGCACTTTTCATCTGTAAGCACATACCGCGACAACAATACTTTATCGATTTTAACAAACAAGGTGTCAAAATCACCGTAATTAAATTTTCCGTCTCCTAGTATTTTCATTTTTAGAATAGGAGTAACAATTTTAAAATTATAGGTGCTTTTACAACAGCCGAGTTACTTTTTTTGCTGTCTTACATCATATTAGTAGTTCAAAAGTTACAGCGCTTGATAAATTTCATGTTGTGAGGGTTAACAGCCCTTTAGGTTATGTTTTTTATACTGGGTACCCAAAAAAGGTGGATCTGTTACATTTGCACTACATATTATTACTTTGCATGCATATATTTTGGCTATTTTTTATCACACATACTCAAATTTGGTCTTATTTTGATGAGAAAGTATTTGGCCTGTATTTTAAAAAGAAAAATATAAACTACCATGGTTCTGTTAATTACAATAGTTCGTTACACCTAATTAGTCAGGGGTGGAAGAGTATGCGGAGGAGGAGTATGCGGAGGAGGAGGAGTGCATAGTTGAACAAGTATGGTGCAATATACATTGGGCAAACATAAAATGCACTGGTTTCACTCTTGGTACAATTCTATATTGAAAACATAACATTATTGAAGCATATTTGAATTAAAAATATAATTAGTTAATTAAGGGATCATTAATTAGCATTAAATAAGAAGCTCAAAAAATTGTTGAGAAACATAAGTTGGTCACAGTTTGCGAATGTATGCAAACATTTGCCTGCACCAAACTGTCCATTTTAAAAGTATAGAAAGGTTGAGGTACCCTTTTGAATAAATAAATTTAACTATTTAATTAAAAATTAAAAGAAGATATGTAATTAACCTCATGTATTCTGTATTGTCTGGATGTTAATTAGCACATTTTGTTAAATGCATTTGTGTGGTGTTATTACTTGTTTTTAACTGTGTTCCCAAATAAGTAAAAAACTGCTGGTTTTCATCAAGCTTATAAACTCAGGAGAATTATTAATTTCTTAGGAATGCAACTGATCTGACCTAGTATAGGATGACCAACATAAGCAGTTTGCCAATCAACATTGGATCACCCTATATGTTGAATACAACTTAAAACGAAAATATTTTATAATTCAATCTTAAATCAGACTCTTGAAATTTGAATAGCCTACTGGGTTCAAACATTATGGAAACTAACCTAATTTGTTCATTTGAATGTGCTTTGCACATCATGAAGGTGCAAGAAGGATGAACGCAATTAATTGTATGCCACTAAACATGTGACATTGGGAAAATTTGAGTCATCCTGTAGTTATAGGGCCCCTTTTTATTGAACATTATTTGAAACTCATACCACTTTAAACATTTGCCACTTCAAATTGGAATGTAAAATCATGTTTCAGATGCAAATTTAAATTCATTCAATTTAATGATTTGTGGATAATCATGTATACCTAAATTAATGTTTTAAACACCCTGTATGTTTAAAATTAACAACTTTACATAAGAAAAGGGTGACTTTCAAAATCAATCAATGTTCATGTACATGTAATTGATGCATTTTTATTTGAAATCTACTTGAATTTGGTTAAAATACTAGTCTTTGTATGTATGTAGTAATAGAAGCATTTTTCCGGAACTAAATAAACACATTTTTAGACACCCTGTATGTAGAATTTCAGATTCATAATGAAATTTCATTTGCATATGTCTGGATGGGTATTTTATTAAACTACTTTAAATCTGTACTGAACTTTTCTCTCATCACTTCATATACATAGTGGAAGTAATTATTGAAACCCTTCTTTTTTAGAAGATTTTGCTTGTTACACCCTGTACAATTTTGGGCCACCCTGTATAATCAACTTCATTGTATGCTATTTGCATCCGTTACAGTATATGTTTTCAGAATATGTATACTTTTACCAACTTTAAATGTAAACTTTTTCAGATATAATGCATTAACTGAAAAAGGAACCTAATTTATGGAAAAAGGGACATGTAACACAAATTGTACCCAGTATAAAAAACATGACCTTTAAGTATATGGCCTTGTATGTATTACTGTTATTAGCATGAGTAATCATGTGACGTCAGTTAAACTGTAATACTACTTGAATAGGAACCAACAAATCATTTACTAAAATCATCATAGCGGAACATTCACATGCCAAATTGAATACAGTGGAATTTCAAAATAGTCTAACAATACCAACAACAAAACATTTAGGAGAATGGTCCATCAATCTCATGTCACTAACCAGTACAAAGCACTGTCTGGTACTTGCATTACATTATACACTCAAAGACATGTTTCTTTTACCCAATGACAATATTAGTCATGTAAAATAATATAATTGATATACTGATAACTGAAGAGGTTAGTCCCACCACCAGGAGGTAATGTGTAGTATGCTATTAAACTATAATATAATATACATTATTATTTAAGTGATACCAAAACCAATACAAATATTCATACAGCTTAAGACGTCTCCGCTATTGACGGCGATAGAGAAGCAAATAGCCTGCAAGATATTCAAGGTCAAGGGTTGTGATTGCAATGCATTGTGTGCACATTTTAGAATCGAAAATGGTGTACAACAGATCAAGATTCTGTGATGGCCAAGACAACTTAATATTTTCCTAGTTAAAGGAAGGGTCCCGCAAGCACAACATTGAACATTATTTGTTAGACAAATAATTATCGAGCCGAAATTACGTAATTATATATAACAAAACACCATACTAGTCACAAAAAATAAATAAAAACTGCCATCACTCAACATGCAATTTTTAAAATTCGCGGCGATCGAAAGTCCCGGTGTCGATGACGTCATGGGTACCGGTGCTAAAATTGGCGCATGTGCATTGTATAACTATGACATCATCGACACTGGGACTTTCGATCACCGCGAATTTTAAAAAGTGCATGTTGAGAGATTGCGGTTTTTATTTGTTTTTGTCATAAGTGTGGTGTTTTGTTCTATATCATTACAAAAGTTGGGCTCGATAGTTATTTTTGTAACATATTATGGACACTTTTATGTTTGCGGGACACCTCCTTTAATATCATACAGAAATAATAACAATTGTTATTACCTGTTTCCCCACACCCTGTTGGTATATCTGGCTTTTACTCTTAGCATTTTTACATTTTCGAGATATCCTCTTGTATCAGTTTTTCTGATCCTTGGTGTGTTTTGTTCCTGGTTCCGTTGGATTCTTCTTTTTACATTTTAAACAATTGTAATGTTTTTTCACAAAACAAAGATGTGTGCCCCGTTGTAGCCTTAAAGTTTCCGTTATGCCTATGATAATGTTAAGGGAAAAGTGCTTTCATGATATAGCATCATCCTTCGGCTGAAGAGCAGGCGACTAGAAGTTTTCTCTCGCGGCAAGAGTGGCTATCTGTCTTTCTTGAATCATGCCTTCATTGTCCACTATTATGTGTTGTAAGGTAAAAGCAGTTGATCCTGAAATCCCAAGAGCGGAGTGCCCATCTCTCTTTCAAAGCGATAGGGCCAGACTCACTCCGTTTTATAATATTGCTGTGTGAGGCTCGCTACATCTCCTCCACAGCGAGTCTGTTACCTCTTTAAATCATGCAAAACTAAGTGTTCCTTATTTTCATTTTGTGGTGGGTTTTCGTTAATCTCTTTACTGTACAGTGATTAAGATTGCTGACTCTAAATCAGATCCTCATCAATTACTCAGCGGTGTCCCACAGGGTTCAGTTGCCGGTCCGCAGATTTTTACCCTACATTCGTCACCAATTGTAGACATTGTGAAACGCTTCCCTGGAGTTAGTGATATGTACTACGCTGATGATTCCCAACTGTACATCAGTGTGAATCCAAATGAAGCTACCTCTCCTTCTTTAACTGAACTCGAGAACTGCATCAAAGAGATTAAAAGCTGGACACTGAAGAACAAGCTTGCCTTGAATGATAGTAAAACAGAGGTTGTTCATTTATCATCCCGCTACTCTGAAAATGTTCCCACCCCCTCCATAAACGTTGGTGACTCTGTCGTTGATACTGTCACTAAAGCAAAAGATCTTGGTGTCATCATTGATCAGCATCTCACTTTAGTCCCTCATGTAAATAACATCAGCCGTCTCGCTTCACACTCTATCAGAAACATTGGCCGTATCCGCAGATATCCGGACTGTAATAGCACTGAGAAACTCGTTCATGCATTTGTCTCTTCTCGTCTGGACTCAAATAACAGCATATTATATGGACTTCCAGCTTCTCAATTAAGCAAATTACAGCGCATCCAAAATGCAACCTTGACAAAGAAGTGTACATAAGTCCAGTGTTAAAAGATCTTCACTGGTTGTCTGTGGAGAGCCGTATTGTTTTTAAACTTATACTTTTGACATACAAAGCACTAAATAACCAGGCTCCAAAGTACTTATGCGACCTTATTTCCATCAAGGAACCCACACGCACTCTTAGGTCAAATGCATCTGTCGACTGTCATCTTACAACGGAGGAAAACTAACACTGTCACCTACGGCCAAAGATCATTCTCTCATGCATCTCCTGAATTCTGGAACCGGCTCCCATCTCATGTTAGAAATGCCACATCACTGCAGCAATTCAAGAGCTCGCTCAAGACTCACCTCTTTCAGCAAATGACTTTATAATGTTTTGTATCTTTGTTCATATTTTGTACTTTTTTGTTCAGCGCACTGGGGTCTTGGCCGCCGCACCATTGCTCGACAAACGTGGGTTCTTGGCTTTTTGAAATCAGTGGTTCAAAACACCCCTATGTGCTAATTTTCATGCTTCCTGCCAGAAGTGAACATCTTGGCCATTTTTTTGTTACATATCCGCTCCACTAATAGCTTTAAAGGCATAGTATGTGATCTTTTCCAGGGGGCGCCCTCTATTCATGATTTTTTTAGAAGTATATTTTCTTGCAGATTAACATTTCTGATCATAAATCATAAATATATTCTGAGTTACAGAGCAATACGATTCCTAATTACTTCAAAATCATGGTTTAAGAGTGAATTTAGAGTAAATTTTCACCTCTTAAAACTATGATTTATCATGATTAGAGGGCGCCCTCTGAAAAATATCACATAACATGCCTTAAAGAAAGAAGTTGAATCACAGCTTAACCTGGCAGTGGCGGGCGTAGCTAGGATTTTTTCAGGGGGGCAAGATTTCTGAATTTTTCGTGAAAGGTTGCCCCAATTTTTTTCGCAGTTAGTCACCTCGTGAATTTCACGTAAGTGTGGGGGGTTGGGGGTCAATAAATTTCGCACGGTCAAAAAAATCGCACAGTAAAAAAACCCAGCACAGTCAACTAATAATGGCCAATCCTCAAAAGGTTTGAATAAGTTTTCTCTATAATATTTTTTTTATTTATAAAAAAACAGCGAAAAATTGACTTTTTTAAAGGATTATAACGCATATAAGCACTACATCCGGAGAGGGGGCGGGGGCACAGACAATTCTGTCAGGGGGGGGAGGGGGGGGACTGCCCCCCCCCCCCTGAGCTACGCCACTGGGTCTTTAAGTAAAACAAGAGAGGACTGATTTGAAGCCACATTTATTGAACTATTTGCAGCAAGATTTTCTTAAAGACCCTTGCGTATAACCACAAAACGGCCGAGTGCATTAATGGCGGGTAGCTGAAGAATAGCGGTACCTCGTAACCCAACATTTTGAGAGCACCAAACCGGGATAAGCTACTAGACTAGTAACTGGCGAGTAATTTACGCTATATCTTATACCTGATCGGACCCAAGTGTAAGTTGGGGCATAACAGGTATGCTGTAACTAAATGATAATTTCTGATTTTCCCGATGGACGATTACATAGATATGATGATAAATAGAAGATTTCTATCATATAAGTCATTATCAATGTATGCATAATTTACTCAATGATACATTTATGACCAATGTATAATAAAATATTTTAAATCTATCCACAATGATGCATGCAAAATTGTCAATCAACCAACCAATCAATCAAATTAATTAATTAATTATTTAACATGAAATCAAATTCTATTGAAATAAACTAAAATTAATACACACATATGCCTAGTTATATAAATGAATGAATAATTAAAAAATATAAATTAATTAATAAATACATTAAAAGTAAATAAAAAAGATGTATACAAAATAATAATACATACACATTTAATAAATCAATTGATTAATAATAAATAAATACTTGTCAAATCAGTATGTCACCATCATGTTTAAAAAAAATAAAAATAAAGGAATTTCAGGAATCGAACCCGTATCTCCGTTTATAAAAGAGAAGATCACAGTAGCACGCCACAGAGATTGGACGCTAGAAGTGGCATCATGTTAGGGAACAGTTCCATTTGTACGCGATAAATTTATCGCGACTGTATCGGGGCCTGATATGTTTTGGACCCGATGTTTTTCAAGTTGATTCGCGATAAAATAGTCATCAGGCCCCGATAAAATAGACATTGGGGCCCGATACGAGGCCTCTGCCATACCCTGGGGTATGTTCAGCAAATAGAGCGGGACATTGTTTAGCAAATACACGAGGATAATACAATTTACGTTAAACATCCATAATCAATAACATTATCTCTAAAAACATGAAATGCTGAATTTGTACCTTACAACTAGAATAAATAACCCGAAGCTCTATTTACATACCGACCACTTATCTTTCGTTATATTTAAACAAGCGGTAATACGCTACTCTATAAATAATCCTTTGCTACTCGCAACTGTTCGCGATAAAAATCTCATCGGGGCCTGATAAAAAACTCATCGGGGCCCGGAACATTCTCGCAATTTTTATCGCGTACAAATGGAACTGCTCCCTTAGTAATACACCATTGAACTATTCAATTACAAAAACGGATTTTTATCATGAAAATTGTACCTTTTAGTGCAACATTTGTATGTGACACTCGCCTAAAATATGTTTGTAATGACATGATAGTCCTTATTTTTGAAAACGCGGTAAAAAACTTCTAAATTTTTGGCCATAAAAATGGCATCATTTTGTCCGGACCGATAGCCGATTCAACGTGATTCTTTATTTACACTCACCTATGACCTAGCGAATGACGACAGATGTTTAATATTATGAAGGACCATTCATTTTGTAAGGGGACGATGCTGATTAATGTGGATATTTATCTCGCTAGTTACTATTGCGATTCGGGTCGACCTGGGGGATTTCAAGCGACTGCGTACCTACTTTTGGATCAATAACTGTCGATCACGTTTAACACGCCTAAGTTGGTGTGAATTGTGAATACTACACTGCAAAAAGGTTGCTTAAAATACGTTGCTAAAAGTACTTTTATCATCCGTTGGTTGACGTGTTGATTAAAATTCATTCAATATATGTAGAAAGTTAGGCGTTGTATAAAAGTAAAAAATTCCCAGCGTTGAGGAATTCGTCGAAAACGATGTCCTTAAAATGTTGATGGAAACTGTTTCTGTTGCTAAAATATGTTGCGTAAAAATATTCCACTTTGGCAACTGTTGCATGAGCATTGAGGACAATCACGAAACACTTGATGCAAGTTACGCACATGTGGATTTTAGGCAACTGTTGTCCAAAAAAGCCAATTTCGTGAGCTGTTGCATACTTGAACAACTGTTGAGTGAATATACCGGTAATTGCCTAACTTTAGAGTAACTAGAATTGTTCAACTATTGGTGAAAACATGTTATCCAACGGTGTTGGGCAAATTTTACTTAACAGTTGAGCGGTTGCATACTTGAACAACGTTGAGTAAAATGTTGAGTAAATATTTAAGCAACCTTATTGCAGCGCAGGACCACAATTAGATTTATTCTGTCTTGGCATCCAAAACGGTCTTGGCATCCAAAACGGAATACACTGACAAATAGTTTAAAATTGCCATCATTGTTTGACATATAATTGTTTATGAATATCATTTCAACGGTGTTATAGCGATGAATATGGAATAGTCGATTTGTATAGCCAAAAAATACACGACATGGACATATACTGAATAGTTCATATCACATAAATATGTTTATGTATTATATAATATGGACTATTTATACTTCATACCCAGATAGCAAGACTACGTTTGGCAAACGTTCACAATGAGATTGGATCAAGACTATTCTTTTCTCATGTCTGAAAGCTGACAGCAAAATTGTTAACTTTATTTGTTGGGAGTGGCTGTTTTTAATAATAATTCAACCAGCATGCTTATATATGCTTTTTAAGCCTGGCCCGAGCAATTTGCTTGAGTCTGTTCCCTTCAGGACCCAAGTGTGTGTCTGTACGGACCGACCGTGTAAACAAACAAACAACCAAACAAACAAACAAACAGTAATAACACCATTGATAAGATATGTCAGATACCATGTATAAGCCTATAGTTTAATAACATGTTCAAATAAATTACAGATTCACTACTGAACGGGAATAGTGTATGTAGCTCTGCTGCATCGCCTAGAATTCCCAATACAAGTTACCGGTTCACTACCGGGAGGAAGTGATGTATGTAGCTCTGCTGCATCGCCCAGAATTCACATTATTTTGCCTACCGCGTGGTGCTATACAAAAATGCTCAATATATAATAACAACTTGACACAAATAAAATACCCAACATATGGCTATATTTGATAAATTAAGCAACAGTTGCTATACAAAAATGTTCAATATATAATTGTGCAACTGCTGAGTAACTGGAATTGTGTTGGGTAAATTTTACGCAACTGTTAAGCGGTTGCATACTTCAACAACGTTGTGTAAAATGTTGAGTAAATATTTAAGCAACCTTTTTGCAGTGTAGGTACGCTGTCGCCTGAAATCCCCCAGGTCGAGTGTTTTTTTGAAATGTTGCTAGATGAATCGTGTTGGCGCCCAATGATCTATAAGTCGTGGAAATATTATGTACATATGTAGTCTGAGATTTTATTATGCAAGGTCTGTTTTTTTGGAATTCTGATTATCGCGGGGGGGGGGGGGGGGGGAGTCAACTATAATACTGCAGTAGCGTACATGGGGGTGGCAGGCTTTCTGGCAGGGGTGTTCACCCCTTCCCCACGAGTAAAAGTGTGTGTTATACATTAAATGTTTGGCTAAGACGCGAAACGCGAATATATCAAGGTTATATTCGTCCCAGGTTTCAGAGGTATGTTTTCCTGAGCATAAAACTTCCAATAAAGACCAAGGGTGTCCATGTTTTTACAAAATTCTTTTAATATAACATTTGAAAATGGATGAGAGTGTAGTATTTGGTATTCTCAGTTTTTTATGTGTGCACAATTTCGGAGAAACGTCTAGCTGCAAATCCTTTACAATAATCATTGGGTGTGATGTTCAGCCTCATGCGGGTTACAAAGAAAATGCATGGTTTCATTTAAATGAAACAGTAAATGACCGTACACTAGATTAATAAAATATCTCGCCTGGTGGGGTAGTCACAGGCGGTATCACGTGCTTATGGTCAGAAGTCACAAACTGGTCCAAAAAAAAGTTTCACTTCTAATAATGTTGAGAAATGCACCAAATCTGATTAAACGGGACAAAACTTAAGTTTTACATACTTAATGACCCACAAACTATATATTGTTGAAAAGCTTAAGATTCAAGGTTTTTTATTTTTTTGCAAAAAAGAATCAAATTATACAGGGTGTGTACAATTTTTACAGGGTGGAACATAACAAATTTGATTGTTTTTGCTCCTCACAAAATAGTTTGATATTTTGTACAATTAGGGTTTAGCTGAAAATAGTCACCAAAATCAGAACAACCGCAGAAGGTGCTACCAAATTTGCTAAGAATCATTTGCCCAAAATGTACACAGGAAAAGTACAAGGTGTCTAAAATTATGATGAAATAATGCATAAAATTAATGTTTGTATATAATATTCTATGAAATTTAGTTAGCATGGACCATTTAATTTAAAAGAAAATGATTATCAAAATGAACTACATGAATATCGTTAAAGTTCCTTTTATTTTGAATACAGGGTGGTCCAAAATAGGTCTAAATAGCAAATTTTTCATAAATCTATGAACAATTCTGTGAAGAAACACTTCTGGCTTTTTTAGTTAAATGTTTTACTACCCAGGGTAGAAAAGGACTGAAGAGTCACACAAATGAAATAGAGAGACTGCGATTTGGCCATTGTTTAATCAATAAAATGAATAAAACTGTGTATTTTTTACATTAAAACACTCCCTGAATTGAACATCATATTCTAGTAGAGAATGTCTAGATAACAATTCAATATTAGTATTCATAGTAGCAGGCACATGTTATTAACACATATGAGAAGTTTGAAAACTTTCCTATGTATACTTTTAAAATGGCATCAATTTCAAAAGTTCTAGTTTTCCGCTATTTTGTGTACAAACCTATGGGCTCCTCGTCCACTGGCTCCTCGTCCACCGCTCCCACCCTTGACTCACTCGACGTTTAGATTGATAACTTTACTGTTGCTAAACATGTGGCTTTAATTCTTTTTTTATTCAGTAGCTGGATAAATTGTCTTTAATATGATACCAAAAATGTTATGTTTTTTTGACAACTTCTATTTAAAATAGAGACACGTATCACGATTTTAAGGATTTTTTGAAACGATCCCACCTTATTTGATATACCTATTAGTGACCTGTGACCTTATGAATTATTACTCTCAAAGCGTCCAAAACAAGCATGGTTATAATTTACCTGAACAAATAAACCGCTAACATACTATAATAAGGGCATTCTTTTCAAACACGTCATTCTGTTATCATACATGACCGCTGAAACTCTCATCCAAACTTAAACTTAGTCCATAACTCACACGTACACCCCCCCCCCCCTGCAAAACATATCGACTTACCCTCACAACTTGCCATTTAGCCATATATATACGTATAATTGAGAAACTACTTCAATTGGGACCCTGCAATTTATAACTTGCCGTATGCGCCGTTCTTTGACTGAACTTTGATGAACTTAGCTTGACATTCAGTCTCGTTTATAATTCGTGAACATCTATCAATCATCGTGTTTTCTTTTATTATTTTGTAACCTTGGTGGATTTTAAAATGTCATATTTAATAATAGAATTTCTGCGCATTTATATTAATGCAAAGTCTTTTGAATACTAAAATAAGTAATATAATAAGTGTTGATTGAAAAATGTGCAACAACATCTATCAATTTTGATTTCTTTTTAAATAAATGTTTTATTTTATTTCTAAGCTTTGGTACGGTTTGCTTATGGTTTTTAATACGATTTTACTATTATCTCATGGAGCTTTTTACTCTGTATGTATATTTTGTAGATTTAAAAGGATAGTTGTATTTTGCTTTGGTACTTTTATTATTTTAGTTCTTTCGCTGTAAAGCGCTTTAGGGTTTCTCTCACTAAAGTAAGGCGCTCTTTTAGTGTGTGTCATTATTAGTATATTATAACTATTATCATTATCAATTATCATGTCTTCCTTTAGTATTTTGTAACCTTAGTGGATTTCTAAAATGTCATAGTTTATATATTGAACGAGACAAACAAGTAAATACCACTATCAGATTTCAATGACTGCAGATCATTTTTGTGCCGCCCTTTTTTTAAATAACGACTTAACGGATGTTGTATACACATAGGAAAAGAATACAGTGTAGTGTTTATATTCCTCTGGACAGTGTCTTTTTACGCGCGTTTTGATAGGCGGGCGCGGTTTTAAAGTTCAATACATGTTTGGTGGAGCAAACGGGGGCCAAGAAAAAAAAAATTATGAAAAATGCGCGCCAAGCGCGCGAAATATTTTTGCTTTTATCGTAAAAATTGCCTACAATTACCTTAATTTGTTCTGAATTAGACGTTTCAACATTTTCGATTGTTTTGGGATCAAAAATGGAGCGGGGCTTGAGTTTCGACTGAGAGAGGAGAGCAAATGTCATGACTGGATTGACCGCCCCCCCCCCCCCCCCCCCCCCCCCCCCCCCCCCCCCCCACTTAGTGCCGCCACTGGTGACGTCCCCGTCTCATGAAATTCAAACAGTTATAAAAGCTACTATCGGTACGCTTCTATCCCGGGGTTTTATCTTTCTAATTGAAGTACAATATCAAAGCTATCAGATAATACGCTGGATCTAAGGTGTAAGAACTTCTCTAATAACGGTATCAAAATGGATAATAATGAGTTGTATATTACGTTTTTTTACACATACATTTTTAAAAGAAGGAATCAAACTCTTCAAGGTAAACCAAATAAGATAATAACAGGTTTTCTATTCAAAAATCGTCCTAAATTAGGTTTCCATAGTCTAATTAGTTTTGATAGACACTTTTCCGCTCACCTGTTAACGAGAAGCTATACAGCATTACGACGACACGGACCAACGCCCAAAAGTATTGATGACTTTTCTTCCTGCTGACACGTCTCTTTTCCATAGTGAAATCCCTAACGTTTATCGCACCAAAAACATCAAATAGGTATTCAAGATATGTTACCGCCAGGAGATTTGTTTTAACAGACGTTAAAAGTTGAAAAGAGAAAGAGTAGTGTTGTCAGGAATATCTCCTTCCCACCACGTACAGGATTTACGTTTGACGACGGTTATAAAGAAGTGTTGGCATCAATTTACAAGTTGCCAAATAAATGCATTCATTTGGGCCCAAATGCAACCAACTTCTGGAAACACTCAATAAAAATGGGTGGCTAATACGATATCCTGTATACAGTATGCAATCATTACAGACGCATTTTAAGTATCCGTGCAATTTTTTACAAAAAAAGCAGATTTTTTTTAGTAAATATGATGAAATAGCACTTCGATTTCAAATCAAGTGCTACAAGTTAGCGAATACTGCATTGAAGGAAGACTGAGTCTCATCAAAGTTAATTGAAACCGCCCTATTTCAATTCTATAAAATCAATAATAAATATAGAAATGAATGGCAAATTAATAGTAGGTCCTGATTCGTACAAAATTGGCTTCTGATTTAAACAAAATATTTGTGAAACAAGACGGCAAATGTGTCAAAGTGACCCTACTTTCTGGTTGCAGTGAAATCCTTATTCTGATTATTCAAAAGTAGCAGCGCAGAATCATTGATTTCCAACCTCTGGAAAAAAGAGTTTAATCTACACGTATTAATGATTCACCGACCCCTGGCCTATTCGCCCAAAAATATAATGCTTAGCCTAAAAGTAGCCCAAAATAGCCCAATTTGGGCTAGATAATTCTATTGGTGGCACAACAATAGTGTCAACCCACCCCCACACCCATTTTTGTGTATGGTGGTCTATTACGGAAATTTCCATTCCATAAACTATAGGAAACCAACGTTTAGAAAATGTAAGATACATTACTAGTAATTAAAGGAACAATACAACTTGTCTGGACGAGTCAATGCTGAAATGTATCCGTGTATATTAGTGGTCTTACAATCTCAGACATTCATCCAGAGAGGAATCGGAAAGAAATGTTTACGATTTGGTAAAAATTGCGTTGAAAATAAAGCTCAAATTTAGATATGGATATGTCAAAGAATGGTCTAAACCAGTTTACCCGAATTCAATTTAATCCGTTATAATACAGAATAAACTAAGCCAAATTCACTGAATAAAATGATTTTAAAACAAATCAATTTTTTTCACTCAACTCATGTAAGAAAAATAAATGCCCCGGGACACAGCCTCAGCACACTATACAGATTTCATAAAACGGTATCATTCAACTCCAATGGGTATAAAGTAGGGACTACACAGCCGCAGTGCTCTAATCAATCGACATGACCATCGCAACCCAGAAGTACCAGCTACCCAAATGAAATAAATACCCACGGCGTATGATTAAGGGGGCTCTATTGGCAGAGTCAAAAATTTAGATTTCCTTTAAAATCAAATATGTTTTTTAGCCATTGTTCTGAAGATTCTGGAACTGAAAATGTTATTTCTCTTTTTATTTTTTTATTTTTTTCAATTCCAGTTGTCAGGTAATTTCCTAATTATGTCTATTTATGTATGCATAAAATATGCAACGCAAAGTTTGTGGATAGATGAGATGAGCTATGATAATGTGACTTGGTACATGGGTAGTACACTTGGAGAGCTAATTTCCATTTCCATACCATTAATTAAAACGTTTAAACATTTTACCATACACAAGACAAAGTGAGAAAATGGATATTTTTCGAAGGCAAATAGAAGCATACTCAGGAATCATTAGTTCGTCAAAGTGGCTCTGAGCATCTGATTTTTCCCCTGAAGCTATTCGTAGTTATATTAATATAGTAAAACGAAGTGCAATTATTCGGTTTAAACATTTCTCATAACAGTAATGAGGCGTGTAGTATGTTAACGGTAGATAAGTTTAGCGGAACCAGTTTGTATTGTCTATACTTGTTGATCATGATATTCGGTTTTGATAGCACGCCTATTTGAGTATAATTCATTGATGAATACAGTTGCCAAGGTCACAAACACACAACAATATTCTCGAGTTAGTTTGTTAGGATTGGAACTATTCACGTATATCAATAAATGTCACGGTGAAAATATTGTCTCATTTAAAAAATGAAAAACAAATGGAAAAGACCACATTTTAAAATCAACCTTTGAATTAAACTTGACATTTGACATTACTATAGAGCATGATTCCGGGGTCAACACTCGGGAACATACCACGTTTGACCGAAGGACCCATAAAGGTTTTCCGGGGAAAAAAACTTGTTTGGAAGGGAGCATAACTTTCGCTGTAGCTAGCTATGCAACCTGTTTAAACCCTGATTTAAACACAGATACCGTCAATCATGCAATTTACCCGAAGTAAATATTTAGATATGCAACGAAGAAATTTAGAATAGCAGATAAACGGATTGACACAATTCACTTGATACCATAAAGTACAGTAAAATTTACTGTGTAATCCGTTAGCACCACCAGTCATTAAATTACTGCTGCACGCCTACGTAGGTCTAAATTTTACCAAAATAATATAATTCATGAGCAACGAAACGACCACAATACATATGATATATGTACACATGTACAGTCCTCAAAAAAAGTTACTTACCAGGTAATAAATATCCTGTTAACTACACAGCTATAGCTATTACCTAAATAATTATATTCATTTATATAAATTTGTAATTGAGGATGTTACACGTGAAGATTGAAAATATTGTCGCAGCTATGTGTACAAAGATCAAAGCAAAGTCCGTTTTTCATTTATTTCATTTAAGTGGATCTTCTACACGTAGCCACGGTGAAACATTAAGCGTGTTTACTAGGACAGGTAGCGACAACTCACCGGTCGATATAGTAAGGTGAGGACTGTCACACTATCCTGCGTCTTCAAAACCCAAGTACGAAAATAAAACTGCAATTTGCTCCCTCTTTTCGGGGTAGCGTTCTTAATCGTTAAACCGATTTTCACGTGTAATAGAAATGTCTTTACACATCTATAATTCAATATTTATAGTATAAACTATAATTTTGGGTTTAAAGGGTATATCTATTACTTGGTCAGTTACTTTTTTGAGGACTGTATTTCAAAAACGTGTGATATTGGTTCCTTGCCAATATTCTGAACACCAAATATCAATTTCGCAGTTGACTGATAACAATTATTGAACATTGTTGATTTGATAAACGATCTACCATCAAAGGCGTATTGAACGATAGTTGAATTAAAACAAAGCTTGCCATTTGCAATAGTCCTTCCGTAGGACTACTCTTTTTATTTGCACCCCAACAATCCCAGCACCACTTTCAGTGGGTATTTCCACAATAAGGATGAATATTAAATACTAAGTAACCATGACTCTTATAGTACCGTATTTGCCTAGGTATCTAATACATTTTACATGAATTCTAGGCATGCAAGGCGTGCTTAGCTTGAACGTGACCCCGATAATGGCGTTTTTTAACAGTATTTGATCATTTCTTCTAAACCGTATATAACGCAGTGTCTACTGTTGGAATCAGTGAGCATGGAAAGGGTGTATGACAGGTGTAATATGTAGACGTGGTACACATTAGTGTCAAGACATTTACATGAAATATCTGCCTTTTAGATTCAGCTTCAAATTGGTGCAGCCTCTTTACTGCAGCGAATGAATACAGAATGGTGTGGGCGAATGTGAACGCACCAGGTGAATTGTGCATCATATACGGGACGCGTGCATGCGACTAAGACCGCGAGGGTGTGGCCATAGTCTCGCGCGTACGCTTGGATTACTTTTGCGTGTGCAGAGATCAAAACCAAATATTTCTCGCAATTTGGAACTGATTAAACTATAGGAGATATAATGAGATATAACAGAAATACAACATGGCATAGAGTGAAGGGTTCCGAGGTGTTGGATGACTGCGTCTACTTCCGACGCGAGGCGGAGTGATCTAGATGCAGACGTCCAACACCAAGGGACCAGTTATTAATGATACTTGCCCGATATAAACCATGTTGTCATTTGTTTTACTATACCTCATAAATATTGTAGGCCTTACCGATTATTCTGCATAGACTCTTTGGTGCAGAATTCCCCTCCTTTGTACTCTGAGTAACTAATTACCATAATTTACTGGTATCAATCTTTTATAATATCAAGATCCTTGGGTACAAACAGATTTCTATTACTCTCTAAATTACAAGATTCGCGCGCTGGCTCAATTGACCAATACAAAATCAGTTATTAGCTAATGAATATTCATGAGGTATAGTAATTGGCTATATCTAGTTCATCGTTCATGACGAAATAAACTGGCCGAATTCCGCCTGTTATAGTCTGGGAGCCTGTCACATATGATTTTACCCCATGAAGTACAAAAGGTTTGACCCCCTAAAGTTATCTAAGATACTTCTTTTTATTTTAGGCTGCTACCGGCCAACAGGGCACATCAGCCTATCTGCACTACTGAGATTGGCACTAACAACTCCCCAAATATCGTTTGGGTGGACGAGGCAATTGAGACTAAGTATCTTGACCCGCGCTGTTCCACTGGACCACAAGGGCTCTCCTATATATTACATATAAGATATTTGGGGATTTTCACATGGATATTACATAGGTCTAATTATAATCTCTCTCAGTTGATTAACTTTGTTAATGTCTGTTCACATTTGCTCTTTATATACTCACAGTAATGGCCATTGCAGAAATTAAGCCCTTTATTGCTTATCTATTGTCATAACTAAAAATAGCTACGTGTTCCATACTGCTGTTCCATATCATTGGTTACCATAAATCAAGGACATTTTTGTATGTGATTAAATACCGTTACAAGATTGTATCCACACCAGGCTGGTACTGGTATACGGTATACTGACTGGTATCACCTTATGGTAAATAAAGACAAATAATTGCAAGGATTGAAACAACCTTTTGACTTTTATGTTTGTATTGAATCACGCAATTGTTGTTGTTTGTAAAGCGTATTTAAGTCAGTTTATCATCCGAAAAAATCAAAGTAATTGACTTAAAAATATGACATATATTCAAATTGTAAACTGACTCCTTCACATTGTAGTGACGGCGCTAATTTACATTAATAATTTACCATTCTCTATATTTCTACACTTTCAGAACAGGCTTTAAAAAACCATGTATTTAAAGAATGATGATTAAAAAGTATACTACATTGGTTAAAAATTAAGCGTTGGTTAAAAATTACTTTTAATACTGCGTTGGTTAAAGAGTAACACATAATTCATTTTGGGTTTATTCAACGTTGGTTAAGACATTATAATTGTAACCAACAATAGGTCAAAACAAGATTCCCGCCAAAGAATTTCAATGGCGGAAAAATATTTTTGCAAATTATCAAATTGTTGGTTACATTTTAATCAACATTGATTACATTTGAATAAATGTGCTGGTGAAAAATCTCTATTGCACAACGTTGGTTAAAAATGTGGTGTGTTGCTGCGACATAAAAACGAGGCTGGCCATTCTCTCTCTTTTCGACAAAATGGCAGACAACCAAGTGGTTGCAACGCTCCGGTTGTGGGGTCTGGAGACGCATATGGGTTTCAAGGTACAGACTGGCTTGATTTCTTAACCCTGCAATTTAACAATTATGTAACTGTCTGAGCTAAACTGTACAATATTATGGCATTTGTCTATCAAGAAAGACAGATTTAGGAAACTATTTTACCTTCACTAACTACAACACTATGCATGTACATGTATGGTTAAGCTTAGCTACGGAGCCTAACATTGACCTCCTACATCGTATTTTCACTGTAGCGTGTATAGGGCAAACCAATTTCTAGTCATGTTTTCTTGAAAATAGAAGGTGCCTCAACCATTTCATCAACTGCTACATGTTAATTGATTGTTATAGATACTATGTGAACGAAAATATGATGAATCTTATGTCAATATGTTGAAAAATAGTGATGAACATTAATTTTACGATGCCCCTGGTCAATGCAACAATAGTAGATCAAAAGCTCAGACAGTTACATAATTATTAAATTACAGTATTAAGAAATCAATCCTGTACCTTAAAACACTTGGTGAGCATTTCAACAACTCCGTCGTTTGCCATGATGTTGCAGCAACACTTCTTAGCCATACAATAATAGAGCTACTGCCCAATGCATATTATAAAAAGAATTAACCAACAAATGGTTAAGTTTTAACCAACCCCATGTTAATTATAAAGCAGATTTAACCAACAAATGGTTAGGTTTTAACCAACCCCATGTTAAATATGAAGCAGGTTTAACAAACAAAGGGTTAGGTTTTAACCAACCCATGTTATATATCAAGCAGGATTAACCAACACATGGTTAAGTTTAGCAGAATTAACCAACAAATGATTAAAAGTTTTAACCAACCACATGCTAAAGTTCAGCGAAAAAAATAAAAGTTTAACCAACATTTTTTAACCAACCACTGTTGGTTAAAACATATTAATCAACAAATTATTAAAAATTGTAACCAACCACAGGTTAAAGTTTAACCAACAGCTGTTGGTTACGGTTTCAACCAACCAATTGTGTGGTTCGCCTGGTAATCTCCCGTTGGTTAAAATTTTAACCTTTGTTCTGAGAGTGTATAGTTATCGTTTATGCCGCGATAACTGTTTGTTAGGGCTGTTGTCTTTTCTACATAACAACAGATGGAGTCTTCTTTAGTAGAAGTCCTGATTGGTGCGAGTGTATTAGGTTAAATATTAGTCAAGATGTTGGGTGTTGATTTCTATCCGACAGTTGAAGAGCTTATTTCAAAAAGGCGCTAACTCCACTTTTAAAAAAATGAGTTAGGTGCAGAACATGAAAGAGAGTTACAAAATACAACTGTTAACCTTTGGTCTACATCTGTAGCATGTTCGGGTCCAAAGTTATGACCCGTCGGCAATTTCCGGAAATTTGCGAACATATAATTCACTATTTTAAGGCCAAAATTGTAGATTTTTTTTTTATGGTGGTAGAACATTGATATGAATCTCCTTAATAAAATTCAATGAAAAAAACGTAAGATTATTGGGATTTTTGTTTTGAAAATTGCACACGAACACAATTGTTGTTGTTTCAAAATGTGTGCAAAATTGTCAAAAATTACAGTTTTCTCACGAAATAACAAAATATCATAATTCAAAAAGTTTAAGAGGTGTTTGAATGCGGTTTTCTGTTTTCAATGTTATTTGACAATGTCTTTTAGGTGCACTTTATTTCTAAGTAAAGATTTTATGGAAAAGTGGTTTCTGAAAATTGGTCGAGACATTTTTGTTCCAAAGGAAGCTAACTCCACTCTTTTCCGAAATTAAAGAAAGATATAGGAAATACAGTGGAAATAATAAAATGAATTCAAACACGTTTTTATACTTCCACGTGTGGTATGTTTCATTGGGTAGAAAATAAACTTAATAAAAAAGTGCAACATCCTCATATTAAAAAACGTTGATTTTCTCCTATTTCATTTTTATGGAGTAAGCGCCTTTTGGAAATAAACTCTTCGTATGTTGAACGTTTACATATATAATATTGTTATATAAAATAAACTTTACAGCTTTATCAGTTGCATATTTTCTAGTGTTTATTTTCGTTCCTCTCCGCCATGCGAGTATTTAATTTCCCTACATTTACGTCATAATCACCCTGTACAATACATTATGTATACCTAAACACCAAAAATGGTTGCATTGGTA
>CM069454.1:9294936-9507649 GCA_035610835.1 Ophiura sarsii | reverse complement strand
CAGCTTTTTGCGTGCTTTGTATTGGTTTCAACGTTTTAATATTTAAGATAAACAAGATGACTTGAGGATGTGTGCCCCCTATCAAAACAGTCCTGGATACGCCCTTGGCTCCCCCAGAACTATTCAATCAGCGCTGCGCTGCTTTATTTAACATTTAAATTCTCATTATCAAATTTGTGTCCCCCCCCCCCCCCCCCCCCCCCCCCCCCCCCCCGCCCATGTCTGAAAACTGATTGACGGTTCTGACCATACAGTCCATACTAAAATATGCGTGTATGAATTCCGACGAGCGAAGCGAGCCGAAATTTTTTTTTGTCGGCACAAATGGCTCTGTCGGCAATTGATGACCTTTACACCCCCCCCCCCCCCCCCCCCCCCCAATGAAAAGGGTCTGGGGACGCCCTTGGCGACAACCGATCATCTGGTGGAACACTTCATACAAACGATAAGTGCACTTAGTCGGCTAAATCAGTGATCACTGAGCGCGTGAAATTTGTTGCTTTGTTTATTCATGACTTACGTTTTATATTAAATTGTTGTGTATAGTAAATCGTTTAATTGAAAAGTTCTAACTCGGGTCGTAACATCCGGGTTTGACGGCGGAGGTCAAAAAGCCAATCATTGGCCGTTGTTTTGAAAAATCTCTGCCGTGAATACGATAGAACCAATCAAAATGAGTTTTATATCAAAATTAAGCGAAGTAAAAAGCTCCAGAATGGGATTTGAGACCCATATATTACTAAAAAGCCACCGGTAAGACGTTAGAGCGCCATCAATGCCAAAATATCAGCAAAAACTATGTTAATAAGCGCCATTGGGAAATCGGGAAATATAGGCCTAGAGAAAAACCTCTGCCGTGAGAACTTCATTATTATTTTAGATTATGTTTGCACATTTGGTAAAAGAAATGTATTTACTATTAATAAAAAAGAGAGACCTAGTCTCCAAACTTAAAGTCAATTTATGGGATCTTTTTCAAGTGACGCCCTCTACCATTGATTTTGACTATGAAAGCTGATTTGCAATTTGGATCATAAATCATAAAGATCTTCTAAGTAACAGGTCGATACGATTCCAAATCACTTCAAAATCATGGTTTAAAGAGGTTGAAAAAAGATTGTTATGCCGCAAGAGAATTATTTTTGTAACGGCTCGCGAGTCCCAAAATCATTTTCTGATTTTTTTTTAAACAACGCCATCTGACGGTGGTTGTCAACAATTGTTTGACCTGCAAGTTAACCAATTACTGTCGGTCCTTATGCAAAAAGACTGAGAAAGGATTGCATTGTAAATGTAACCTTAGGAAACGAGCGGAATTATTTGATTCACGATAAGACCTAAAATTGTTTTTGTTGGATTGCCCTTTCACCTAAATTTGTTTAAAGATTTAAGATTTCAAAGAATGACCAAATCACACTGGAATACACTGAGGTTTATAATCTAACTTAATATTGATATTAAAAGACAAAGTCTGGTGGCATGGATAACTATTTCAGAGTGGGGTCACATAAGGGTAATTTAAGGTCATTTAGGTGAAGAACATGAGTTTGTATGTAATCCTTGATGTAATCGGTAACCAGTGGAGCTCCCTAAGGAGTGGTGCAGACGAATCCATTCTGTTTGATCTAAATATTATTCTTGCGGCCCTGTTCTGCAGTGTTTGTAATTTGTTGCGATCTTTCGCTGATATGCCATGAAGTAAGAGTTTGAATAATCCAAACGAGATAAAACCAGTGACCGGACTAGATGGTGACAGCTATCAACAGTTATAAAACGACGTATTCTATAAATATTCCTGAGATGAAAATTCACTGTTTTGATGGTAGATTTAACATGTGCAGTCATGGACATAGTATGATCAAACACGACACCCATATTTTTGATTGTTGGAGATGGCTGTATAACAGTGTCGCCGATTATGATGGTAATGTCATTAATTTATTTGCAGTTGTAACTTGACGTTGCGATGACAAACTCGGTTTTGTCTTGATTGAGCTTGAGTTGGTTTTTAGTCATCCAGTCACTGATTTCATTAATACAAGATGTGAGTCGAGCTACAGCTCTTTCAGCGTCTCCGTTGATCTTGGGATTAAATGACAGGTACAGTTGGACATCATCTGCATACAAATGATATTTAATGACATGTTTCCGGATTATATTACCAATCTCACTAGTGTACATCGTAAAGAAGAATGGCCCAACATTTTTCTGTCATGCCCGACAGCTCGTGCCTTTGGTGATGACACGCCACTTCCGTCGGTCAGCAGCCAATCGATAAATGACTGAAGTAACAAATAACTGCCTAACCAGAGTTTTTATTCTGTCAAACCATCTTGACCTTGACCGGCCTGGTCCTAGTTTAGGAATCAGCCCAAGTAGCCTTGATCCTTAGCATCCGGCGCCAACACCACATTTCAAATTCATTGATTTTGTTGCAGCTTGCAATTGTCAGTGTCCAGGTTTCACAGCCGTAGGTTGAAATAGGGAAAACGAGTGCTTTGACCAGACGTACCTTAGTTGATATGGTGATGCCTCTGTCAGAGAGCTATTGTGAGAGCTGTCATTGCAGATCTAGCTGTAGCCAAACGACGCCTGATTTCTGTATGACATCCTCCTTCTTGAGTGATGAGGGATCTAATCCATATTTTGACCGTCAACTAGAAGAAGGGTAATGTTTCCATCATTACCGATGACCATGAACTTTGTTTTGGCAACATTGAGACGTAAGCCGAAGCTCTCACTTGCATTTTTGACCTTCTTCAGAACTCTTCCTGGCTTGTGGTTAATAGTGTAGTGTCATCTGCATCGTAAGCTGTGAAGCTGCCAGCCACTACTGATAAGCCGCCAGTCCATCTATCAAGAACATGTCTCATGATGTGCTCGGCATACACATTGAAAAGAGTAGGTGAGAGGAATCATCCTTGGCTCACACCTTGGCCGAGGTTGAACCAGTCGCTGTCTCCATGAGCAGTGCGCACACAAACCAATTGGCCATCATAGAGGCTTTTTAGTAGTTGAACTAGATGGTTGGGGACTTTTTGAATTTGTAGCGCAATCCAGAGAGGACGATATCTCACGCAGTCAAAGGCTTTGGCATAATCTATAAAGCAAAGGTATGCCTTTCGCTTTTGCGAGTTGGCACAGGCTAAACAAGGCATCGGTAGGCCCGGGTGGTATGCCTGAGGCTGAATGAGAGTGAGGCCAACCTGAAGTACCCGGGAAAGTATCAGGGATGTGACACAGCAATTCCTAACAATTGGAAATACCCGGCCCGGTGTAAGTAAAACTTCTCTGATTTAATTTTAATTTCGTATAGTCAATCATTACCACTTACCTTACCGGGTTTACGGAGGTCACACAACGCTGATAAAAACTGGACAAAAGTAAACGCATTATAACGAGGGCGCTATTGATAAAATTGAGCAAAATTCGAAAACAAACTTCCAGGTTTGGGAAGGATATTTCTTTTCCAATTTCACTCAATTTCTTTGACTTTTTTTGCCGAAATAAGAGTCAGGGAAGGTTGAAGGAGAGTCAAACTTTAACTTTCCGAGAAAAAATGTTTGGCCCTAAAAATTAAAAAGATCGCATATCATAATTTCTCGCTATGGTACAATTTACCCGAAAATATTGAATTCGGCCCCATGCTTAAGAGTCTAATTTGGAACGAAATCAGCAAATGAGACAACGTTACCATATAACTCGCGTGCCTTGGTGTGTTTTTCTAATTTCTCTGGAAACAGCACATATGCATTTATTGACATATATTGTTGTGTATAACTATTAGATATTACGACCTTTGCTTTAAAGTAACTTTGATGACAAGATGGCATGACAGCATTTCCATTAGTGTTAATATCGTAATTTCCCGAGTGTTATTTACGACATTAATAAAAAATCAGACAAATGAAAGCAGATGTAAAAGTATCAAAATATCCAGGTCCTTGAAAAGAAAGACAACAAAATCCCGTCGAAACACTTCTTTGTTACAAGTGACATACGTTGAATTTAAAAGTAGTGTAAGCCTTGTATTATATTTATGACATTTCCATGACAATACAACGACTAGCCTATACGCTAGTAAAAGCCATATAGGCGACGGAAACGGGGTTTGGGGGAGTCGCGGGGGTCGTGACCCCTTCCTAATTTTACGTGTCCAGGAATATCATTATAGGAGCCTGTTAAAAAGGAAAATGTACCTTAACCCTAACTCGAGATCACCACACGGCAACAGATTTCTTTTCCGACACTCAAAATTCGCCAGAAAGGTCACCCCGACGGACCCCCAGCACCCCAACCCAGATCCTAGCCACTACACCACCGCTGCCAGTCGTCACTCGGCGAGTATATTCGCCTCGTTATATAGCCTGGGTCCGTTTTGTACACCAAAAACCTGCACGCCGGGTAATAAAAAAAATTCGCAAAGTTGCCGTGTGGTGTAGTAGAGTTAGGGTTAATAATGGCCAGATTCGTGTAAATATGTTGTTAAAATTAGCGCGCGCCGAGTTTAGGATGCGACGTCATTCGGTGTAATAAACAACCCAACAGCGCCATTTGTTTACGTAATAGGGTCGAATTGGTGTTCACCGGGAAAATAAATACCCTTTGCCGCTCTAGACATAGACCTTAGATACACCACTGCCGCCGTCACTGGAAAAAGCACGGGATTTAAAGTGTTCCATTCCACATTTAAAATGCAACCCAGTTTAGTTGTTTGTACCAATTAGGCCTAAAAAAATAGGTTTGATTGGCGTAACATGACCAAAACAAATAGGGTAGGTCGGTCGGGATTTTTTTTATTTTAATTTTTTTAAATTTTTAAATCACCTACTTTTGAACACTTAAAAGACAGCAGTACACACAAATGAAGAGACGGCAAAAATTCTTTTTTTCTTTAAACATGTATCGTTGTGTTCAACAATATATCATTTCGATGGGGACTTAAAATAGCCGAAAATGAAAGCAAACAGTCAAAAAACTTTAATACTTTGTGCAATTTTTATAAATATATATTTATATAAATATTACTATTATTATTATATTTTTTTTCCCCCTCAAAATAATAAAAAATATCCAGGGTCGGCGATGTATTTAGGGTCGGTCGGGTTACGCCAATCAAACCTCTTTTTTTTAGGCCTTAACAACCCGCAACCCGTACCAGCATGCCATGTGTTGCCTCTTTCAAAGGCTGTGCGTTTTAATTGTACATCTAAAGAATGCTACTCTTGTGGATATAATTTGAATACTTTTGGAGAAAGAACCTCCATATCTACCGTTTGAAATGACCAATTTCAATGAAAAATCAATCATTATAATTTACAATGTGTGCTTGGCAATCATTTCAATAATTGTATTAATTCCTGAATTGAAATATGAAATGAAATTGGAACGTGAAGTGAATAGTTGGACTCGCCCTAAAGCTTGGTCACACGGTAAATAAGGAGAGAAGAAAAGGCGTTCATGAGTTGAATTAAATTACTTGACAATCATGAATACAACATGCATGCGAATAGTTATAAAGAGCTGTGTTCAATAACAATCGAATGTAGACCAACAAATCTTATTTTCGTTTTTTAATTTTGTTTTTAGAAAAACATACAAATTGAACAAATTGGCACTTTAATTCTTCATGTGCCACTCGCCCCATGGAGTTATCAGGTGTGCGGAAACTTCGACATGTTCAAGCGCTATTACCGTACCCTTTGGAAACCAACGTGCTTGTATATGTCAAACACCTGCCTGTTACATGAGGTTTAAGTACAAAGGTGTTCTCGGTTGTGACATATTTGCTAAATAAAATATTACACATCACTGTCGTGCATCACAAAGATTTGAACGTGTTAAAAGGTCACCATTCTATGAGAATCTTTCTGTAAGTGTGTTTTGGTTTTATACTACTTAAAGGGGCATTGAAGTAGTGTTGAAGATTTTTAAAGAAAATAATTTACTTCAGAATTCAAGATGAACGTTAAAAATTACCATAATTATTGTTTCTACTCACAAAAACACAGCAAAATTTGATTAAAACAATACCATCGCTATTTATTGAACCCCTCTGTAAAAAACGCCCTCTATGTAAATATGGTTCACCTTATTTATCACGCGTGCTGCAGGGGGACACTGCTACTGTTAAATGATGGTTTCGGCTCAACCAGCATATTTGAATCGACATTTTGTTGTACAAAGAGGGCTGATTTTTCTTAATCCTTATAGATGTAAGTTCATACATGTAATACAATTGTAAACATATACAAATCCCAGTTTTTATCATAATTGAGGGCGCAGCCTTTAACACATCTCTTCATGCTTCTTTAATACAAGGTTTTATTATCGATTTGGTCTATGTTCCTTTTAATAATTAGTTCAATGGTGTTTTGACTGTTTTGAGGGGCTTTATTTTTATAGGAATTCTCTTACAAAATAATATAATGCCATTGTTATAATAATATAAGTTCAAAACCCATTATAAACAAAGGTTTAAGAAGTTCAAACATGTATTGTATATTTTAAAAAAGAACGTTTAGTTTTTTGTAAAATTTCATTCACATTTTGATAAATACTTTTTGCTCAAACATGTAGACGATTAATATTAGTGAAGATTTTATGAAGAGCATAAACATAGTTTCAAAAATAACCAATCTCTCTGATCATGCTGATGCATTAAAAAGCCAAAGCAACCTGTACAGAAGACTAGGATTAAAAACAAACAATATTTCTATATGGCCAATGATCAGGATAGACCAATGACAAAACCATGTATGCAAGAAAATAACAAGTATTATAGCAATACCTAATCGGTATTCTTTGCCACTGATTTTTAAATATAACTTAAAAGTCCTGTATTTCATTTGGGTGATTATGGTGGTTTTATTTGAATTAAGTAGCGTGTTGTATCTATCGTTCGTTTGAAAGGGACGAATGATTTATCAAACCTATGCGAGAGAACATTTTGAGTAATCAAACGTGTCTTACCAGACTGATGCGAAATCTATCTTAGAGTGGAATCCACCTTTTAAAGATAGCCCAACATGCTTTGCGTATAACACCAACTATGAAACCAGTGACATTCAACTGCTTCGTTGGTGAAAGGAATTTTAAATATACGCACGCCGTTAAGGCCCATGATGGAGTGTGTGCATTAGCTACGCGCGCACGCACGTCACGTGGTTAGGATCTGCAAATGATGTGTCTGGCAGCTGAAATGTCTTGCTTTTTACAAAAGGTGGAAACATTATATAGCAATATTATATGCCCTCGTTTTCACAAAATAGCACAATTCCTTCACAATACAATGCACGTTACGCTGTGTTTTTAGATGTGAGACTGGAACTTAACATTCACAGCGAGACATAAATTAGGAAGAAATAAAAAGAGAGTTTATATTAAATTTGATCATTGTAATGGTCACTGTTGCCAGTAATTAACCAAATAGGTGTTGCCATAACTAGTAAAATATTTACAGATTGCGTTTTTAACGCAAAAAAAACCCTCATAGCCACATGTGCTCAGATTTTAATATGAATTACATCATGGTGAGAGCAGATATTGGTCTTGTGAAAAATGCTTATTTGAGTTTGGGGAAAAATGGTAGTGGCAAAGCAGTGTCGCCAGTCATGTTCATATTTTCCAAAAATCAATACAAAAGGTAAATGCTGTGGAAATGTGGACATTAAAGGGGAAAAGGTTAACATTGTATCAATTTTAATGGTAATTATTGATTTAAACTACAGCAGTATTGCCAAACTCGAGTTTAAAAAGATATATAAGTGTTGCCATGTTTAGTTGTTTTGTAACTTGCACCTGGAGCTGTACCTTCTTGTCCCTATGATATTACTAATCCTATATGTTGGCCAGAATAATAAATCAATGATATAATTTGTAGTAAGTAAAAAGATTAACTTTATCTAATGATTTTAATGGTAATTAACAAGTGACGACTCGAATATTGGAGCCCCCGTCCCCTCTACCAACCCCCAAACCCCCAGGTTTTCACGGAAGAAACTTTACTGGATTTACTTACATGAAATACTTTTCATTTTACAAACACGTATCCAAATTAGTAAAGTTTCATTTGCTGGCATCATGACAGACTCTTACACATTCCTTTCACATCATACACTATTAATTGCAGTCGTTCAAAAAATTGAATAACAAGGTCATATACGATAAAGAGGTGGTCTATGACGTCATTCATATATCGTTATACCGACAGTATACCGACTAGCTCCTTATCATAATATTGTTCTGCAGATTTGATTTGAAACTTAACAACCTTCAGGTTCAAAGTAAACGGCAATGCCGATGGTGAGATTTTCTTTTCATATATTCCTCTAAAACAGGTGCACATTTTGTTACAACGTAAAAGCTCTCTGTGAAAAAGGTCAACCGTAAATTCAGTTTATAGAGGTATGAGGAACCCTTAAAGCGCAAAGCATCATGGACTTTGTTAATGTACATTTCTCAGTCGTAAATTAACGAAACTAGATCAAAATGAAGGCGGTATTTAGAACTCATTAGGCATCTGTCATACTGAAAACGATACGATTGTAATTGGTACAATATTTTACCAAGGGGTAATACTATAGTATCACTCAAGGGAAAGCTATTCGGTATCTTCTATGTTTGGGTGGAGTGATGCGCGTCTAAATGGGAGCTCCTTAAAGGAAGGGTCCCGCAAGCATAACATTGAGCATTATTTGTTAGAAAAATAATTATCGAGCCGAAGTTACGTAATTATATAAAAGAAAAAACCGTACTAGACACAAAAATGAATAAAAACTGCCATCACTCAACATGCACTTTTAAAAATTCGCGGCGATTAAAAGTCCCGGTGTCGATGACGTCATGGGAATCGGTGCTCAAATTTGCGCATGTGCATTGTACAACTATGACATCATCGACACTGGGACTTTCGATCGCCGCGAATTTTAAAAAGGGCATGTTGAGAGATTCCGGTTTTTATTTGTTTTTGTTATAAGTCTGGTGTTTTCTTCTATATAATTACAAAAGTTGGGCTCGATAGTTATATTTCTAACATATAATGCACACTTTTATGCTTGCGGGACACCTCCTTTAAAAGAGAAGTGTAAAAAGAGAGTTGTTATATCTCAGTGTGCATGGTGTACCAAAAGAATCGGCCGAGTGCACCAATGGCGGGTAGCTGAAGAATTATAGCGCTAACTCGTTAGTAACTGAGACGTAACCCAACATTTTTAGAGCACCAAACCGGGGTAAGCTACTAGGCTTGTAACTTGCGAGTAATTTACGCTAAATCTTATACCTGACCGGACCCAAGAGTAAAGTTGAAGCATAACAGTTTATGCTGTAACTATATGATAATTTCTGATTTGCCCGATGGACGATTGCATAGATATGATGATAAATGAGAGATTTCTGTCATACAATTCATTATCAATGTACATGTATGCATTATTTACTCAATGATACATTTATAACCAATTTTTTATAAAATATTTTAAATCGATCCACAATGATGCATGCAAAATTGTAGAAATATTTTCAAACAATCAGTCAACCAAACAAATAATCAAATTAATTGATAAACTAATTATTTAACATGGAATCAAATACTATTGAAATAAGGGAATACATAATTAAATAAATGAATAAACACATGTGCCTAGTTATAGAAATGAATGAATGAATAATTAAAAACTGTAAATAAATTAATAAATACATTAAAAGTAAATCAAAAAGATGTATAAAGAATAATAACAATACATACACATTTAATAAATCAATTGATTAATAATAAATGAATACTTAAGTATGTCAATACTTGGGCCTATATATTGAATAATTTCATTAAGTCACCATCATGTTTAATAAAATAAAACATAAGGGAATTTTTGGAATCGAACCCGTATCTCCGTTTATAAAAGACAGGACCACCGTAGCACGCCACAGAGATTGGACGCTAGAAGTGGCATCGTGTTATTAATACACCATTGAACTATTCAATTACAAAAACGGATTTTTATCATGACAATTGTACCTTTTAGTGCTGCAATTGTATGTGACTCGCCCAAAATATGTTTGTAATGGCATAATAGCCCTTATTTTTTGAAAAAAAAAGCAGTAAACAACTTCGACATTTTTGGCCACAAAAATGGCTTCAATTTGTCCGGACCGATAGCCGATTCAACGTGATTCTTTATTTACACTCACCTATGACCTTGCGAGTGACGACACAATTTTGATATTACGAAGGACCATTCACGTCAGCATTTTACAGCATAAAGTATAAATGAACACTTGGCATATGCGACAATTAATTTTGTAAGGGGACGATGCTGATTAATATGAATATTTGCCTCGCTAGTTGCTTTTCTGGTGTTACTCGCCAGTTATGCTCTCAGAATTACATCGTTAGTAAGTTACACTACAGTTAGGGCATAACTACTAGGAAGGTAGCTTACCTCCCTATTAAGTTACGCAAGTTTGGTGCACTCGGCCGATATCAAAATATCTTTGGTAAAATCGTTTTAAACTTAAAATATATTTGGAGATAGGCTTTTACGACGGGTATTCATAATATAATATAAGATATAGTCGCACCCTATTAATTTACTCGCGGATTTTTTACTTGACGCGACGCTCCCATTTTCGAGTCATAAACTCAGCTGAAACTGGCACTGCGCGTCGCTATCGTGATGCAGATCCCTTAAATGTCTATTAATGTAAAATGCAAAGATCAATAGTCTGCATGTCTATGTTATAGAACTGTATGCCTATACCTTATACGTTTGTTTTAGTTGGAAAATTTATAAATTGACTTGATCAAAACCTAAGATTAAGAAAATAACAGGATTTCTGTCTTTCAACAGGAAATGGGTTTGAAAATAGGCCCTAACCAAGATTCCTGTAATTTGACAGGAAAGGGTGTTTTGAAAATAACTGGATTGCTGAAATTTGACAGTTGGTTTCCTGACAACATTAAGTTTGTCATGACTGTCCTGAAATTTGACAGTTGGTTTCCTGAAAACATTAAGTTCCCGTAAGATTACGTGAAGTGAAAAAATTGTCTGGAAATAACTTTCAGGAAATTTCCTGTATTTTGACAGACTTATTTCTAAGAGTGCAGGTCGGATGACTGTCTGTTTGCTACTTCATCATCTTAGTAACAAAACTTGAGCCAATACGTATCAAGTTGTTACGTACTTGGTTTCTGTCACGTACAGGGCTCTTACAAACGTATCATCCGATATGAAAATGCATTCCACCATTTTAATCACATTCAAATTTAAACACACATAATAAACGAGTTCCTTGAATGTGGCTCTCAAAATATGAAATGGACGACTCGTACGTGTATACACCTAAGAATTAAACTACACTTTCAGAAATTACTAGAATGATTCCAACATCGCTGAACAACTTCCCTTAACTATCCAATACCAGTCAATAGTTAAGTCACCCAAGTCCTATATGAACGCTGTGAAGAATGTTAAACGGGTCAGTCCTCACAAACATACACAAACACAATAGTCAAACGACCTTGCTATTGTCAACACTCCCTACACAGAGGACTGGTGCAAATCTGTACGATTTTCGCCATGAAATGTCTATGGCGGATTTCATTCCGTGGTATGAAGCTATGAAGTTTCCGTGTTCTTCGCTATCTCCAAGCAAATAGAACAATACGTACATGGACTTGTTGTAGAAGAGGGTTCCTTTTATGATTTAATGATGTTTAGAATGAGTTAGGATTCCTGTAATTTCGAAGACCACAGATTTTCAAAACGTGAATTTTCCAACAATTTACGACATCAATTTGGTCACAAAACGTGTTTAATACTATACATTTTACCGTTCTGCAGATGTTATTGACCCTCCTCTAACATTCTACATGATTTTTAACACGTTTCCCGGTTTTTGAGATGCCCAAGTAGACCATTTTCCGAAGCTTTTTGTAGCAAATATTGCAGTCACTGACACTCCGTTGTTTTCTTGCGTACAACCAAATATGACATTCAGCGTGACCTCTCTGCTGGCTGATACTTATTTTCGATGCTTCCACGCATATAAATCACAAGTCAGTACCTTGAAAGTTACATGCTGATTCTCCTGATAAGCAATGGAGCATATTAAACTGATTTGGCGATGCATCCATTTCACTGCATTTCCCCGCTTTGACCACCTGCGTTCTGATACGGTTTAGATATAAAGGTCTCGTATTTGCATTGTCAAATCACGGTCTATTTCACTTACACGAGACAGTAGCGTCACTGCATCATTCACTAAATGTAGTACACTAAATGCGTGTCGAATCGAGGGTATACGCATACACGCACCGCGTAGAAAAAAATAAAATGACGAGAGTGAATATTGCGCTTGTAAAGTTACTTCAAGGAAGTGAAATAATCCATAGTCGCCAAGTATTGGTATTTGTCTACTGACACAACGCTGAAGCATCTCAGCTTATTCCTTATCATTGGTAGAATCAACTTGTCAGTATAGCCTAACCACGGCCCCGGTTATTTATCTAATTTCAGGATGCAAACAATGCCAGACCTGAAATACACAATTTCGGTCATTTATCATGTTTATCAGAAGCAGTACAGAGTCAGATTTTTTTACCAGTGCACCATTTACAGTTTTACCATAGTTTTGATAGGCATATGAAACTTGTCCATGTCGATACTTAGTATCACGTTGTGTCGTAATATACATTATGTGTATTTCTTATGTGGAGTATGTCATATACAAATACCTAGCAGTTTCACCTGCGAAGATGAATATCAATTTGTAGACTCCCTTTACACTTTAAACATGTTAAACCACTGGTACAAACCAGTGACATCAAAAGGGGGCTTTTGTATTTCATGAAACAGCAGTGTATTCTTTAAGCTTTAAAATCACAGCAATGCATTCAGATGTTATGTGAAATATCAGGTAGTAAATTCCTGTTAATTTCGTTTGGTTTTTTTTCGTGCTTAACTTTCTTTCTTTTTAAGCACTTTCCACACAGCTAAAAAAAATTGCTCAAAAACGAGCAAAAAATTAATCGACACGGTAGTAAAAAGGGAACTACTCGATTTTGGATTAATTTTTAATCGATATAGGTAGATTAAAGTTTTACTCTTGGCCAGATTAAAAAATTAATCGACACGGTAGTAAAAAGGGAACTACTCGATTTTGGATTAATTTTTAATCGATATAGGTAGATTAAAGTTTTACTCTTGGCCAGATTAAACAAATAATCGACACGGTAGTAAAAAGGGAACTACTCGATTTTGGATTAATTTTTAATCGATATAGGTAGATTAAAGTTTACTCTTGGCCAGATTAAACTTACTGATTAATATATTCCAAGGTAAATATTGTTCCATTTGTTAATAGGACTATTGAGTTTTAAGCTTAAAGCTTGATGGGACTCGGCAATTGCCGAGTCCCATCAAGCTTTAAGCTTACATACTACATACATACTACATATGTATGTAGTATGTAAGCTTAAAGCTTTGTAGTATGTAAGCTTAAAGCTTAAAACTCAATCGGCCTATAAATAGCTCGCACCCTCTAGTTAAATTAAATCATTGACAAATGGAACAACATTTACCTTGGAATATATTAATGAGTGTAGGCAATCCCCAAAGATTCATCAAAACCTCCATTTCACTGGTGTTCATCTCCGTGTCCATCTTGCGGCACGGCTCTCTATGGCAAATGGCGAACACAATAACCACGTGCGTGCAAGTTTTAATCATATGGTATTGATTTCTTAATCACGCGAGGAGTGACTGACGGGGAAGACGCGACCGGTGAAGCAATGCGATTAAGTTTTAATCGCAATTTGAGTAAAATACAGCAAAACGATAGAAACAATTACTCTTTCACAAAAAATTACATTTAATCTGGCAGAGATTAACGGTACTACCCGTATTTTACTCTTGAAAGATTAAATAATTGGTCGTTTTTTCAATCAACACACGTTAATCAGGCACGATTAACGCGTATCACGGTTCGTTTTTTAGCTGTGCACGCGGCTATTAATTTTACCATACACAAAACAGATTTTTCAGAAACCTTTCACAATTTTCAAAGTCTATCTCAATGATTACTGACCCAATACTAGTCATGTTTGTACTTATTTCAATGCATTTCTCATGGTGATTCCAACTATGGTAATGAGATTCAATACTTTTGCCTTTTTTGAAACATTTTGTGTGTCGTCTGCAGCTGCCTGCCGTGTGGAAGGTGTTAAAATTCATACTGTCGATAAAGACCCCTTTTGGTATTACTGAGCTGGCGACAAAAGCCCTTTTGATATGATTGCTCAAATATTCTAAGATATTGAGTTGTGTTAGAACACAGGCAATGTCAATGATGGCCATATAATTATCTTATGTGGAAAAAACACCTATACAAGATCAAATCATATACACGTAACTTGTTCGTTTGACAGGAGTCTGTGCCTTTATTAATCTGTAACACGAAAATGCATGTCCTTTGTAAAAATCCACTGTGAAAATAAATTTCTACCTCATGTACATGAATAGTCTATAGATAGCTTTTACTCTTTAAAACTCAATTTAGACCTAGCCTATTTCATACGTCGACTTAGCTGGATAAGAGATTTGATACGTCACACACGTGAGTGTGCCTTTGCTGATAGACACTTGTATCCACTCTCGTTATATTAGTGGTCCCGTGGTTGATAGACATTTAATACTGGTCCATGTCAATACTAATATGCCAAGTATGTCAGGTAAAAATGCCTGGCAATTTCATCTACCAAGATCAATATCAATTTAAGGAGGAGTCTCCAAATGGATATTCATATTGACAGATGGGATATCTAGATTCAATTATGACGCGTTGGCGATAGGTACAACCATTATGCTGACAAAACTGACCAGTCACATCGCGTTATACAATGACATATTAATAGTGTACATGGTGTAGGAGCAGGGGATGTATGGTTACTTGGTAATACAATTATTCTAGGATAATTCTAAGTACGGAAATCAAAACATGTGGAAACCTTATAATAGACCAATTGAACAATAAGCTCATGTTTAGAGGAGGCAAGCTTACTGTTTCTTGTACCCTTTTATAAAGTATGTATGACTAACATGATTAAAATCATGTTAGTCATACATGTTCCCCACAAATATCGGACAGACCCTCTGATATCGACCTGCAGAAGATTTCGATACAATTGCGTTCTCTGGTTATACTACCAATCATATTTGATACCGTAAAAAAACCCGGACGGACATTCGACACAGTCATACAGTTGCGCACTTGTTGATGAACACCTTTATCAACTCACGTTTCATCAATTGTATGATTTATAGACAGTTAATTACTTGTCCATGCCAATACTAATATACTTGAACAACGTTTACTCTTCATGAACTCAAATTTAAACCTATATCTGCTGTTATATTGTCCATTGTAAACACCGTGGGTTGGTAAACTGCTTTATATTATTTTATAAATATGATATAAAACATTACTATATCGCACCCTTAATCATACGTCGACATGGATCGGAGACCAGATATATACATTGCATACAATCGCGTCTTTGCTGATTTATACCTTTATCCACTCACGTTACATCAATATTGTCCCATGGTTGATAGACATTTAATACTTGTCCATGTCAATACTAATATGTCAAGTATGTCATGTAAAAATGCCTGGCAATTTTCATTTGCCAAGATGAATATCAATCTGGAAATTCATTTGAGGCGTTGGTGATAGATATACGCTTTATGCTGACAAAACTGACAAGTCACGTTACATTATGCCCTGAGATATTAATGAATAGTGCAGCATTGAAGCAGAGGAAATATCTCTATTTGGTGATAAAATTAGTGTATGACAATGAGGTTGTGAGATAGGATTTGACGACGGGTATTCATAATATAAGTTAAAAGTTTAACGGGTTCGCCGTCGGACAAGTTTTAATCTGTCCAGCTTTCGTCAGGATTAGCTCTGACTTCCAAAATTATTATAATATTAAGCAAAATATAGAGATTACCACTTCTCTATTGTTATTATCATTTGGGCTGCCCCTTGCCCGATAATTTGTAAGAAGGTGCCCTTTTCTACTTGTGAAAGAATTGGTGGCTCTGAAAAGAGACGTTCAGATGGATTGCCGCTTTTCCACTGAACAGAGATCAAATGATCTTTACAGATCAGTGACCGCACTACTGTGCATTAGACTTGTTGTAGTCTGTAGTAGACAAGGGGCAGTCTTTACGTTATTTCCATTGGTCTAAGGGGAGTCCTTTGGATGTTCCATAGAACCAAATTTGCCAAAATGACCTGTAGTAGACATCGATACAATTACGTTCTCGGGCTACCAATTATATTTGATACAAAAGAAAACGTTTAATGACATTTGTCATTATATATCTCTCAATTCTGGTTCAATTGTATTGTTTCAGTATCGTCCGATTCTGGAACATCAAATTGTGTACCAGTATCGACCTATACTAGAACGTTTAGTTATGTTCCAGTATCTGGCGATACTGGTACGCATGCTACCAGTAGTTGTCCCAGTATTGGACGCTACTAGTACATAATGTGTTCCAGTATTGTCTGATATTGAAACACTGACTTTGTACCAGTCTGCCAGTATCGAACGATAATGGGTGTTCCATCGGACTAGTGCCATCGGACTAGTGCAGTCTAGATTCTGGGATCTAAAGTACGCTATCCCCGAAAAATAACCATACAGACGTCAGATATTCGTACTGGATCTAGCTGGCATTCAACATGTTCAATACATACAGTTGTCTTGCTATAGATCCATCATCATCTTCAACAATTGTCCCATGGTTGATCGACATTTAATACTTGTCCATGTCAATACTAATATGTCAAGTATGTCATGTACAAATGTCTAGTGATAATTGCACCTGCCAAGATGAATATCAATTTGGAGATTCACATGACGCGTTGACGATAGTAAAACATTTTCTGCTGATATATAAGTGACAAGTTACGTTGCACTCTGCCCTGAGATATTAATCGTGTATGAGCAGAGGATATATCGTTACTTGGTGATGACATTAGGCCAAGTAACAAAAATAACGTGTTTCTCGTCCGGACTCTTTTTTAAAATCAGTGAGGGCGGCCCTTACTATTTGGGATTTTTGGATTATTTGTTATTTTTCAGAAGTCAAATTACAAGATTTTTGCAAGAATTGTTTCGATATTCGTACCACTATCTATGCCAACGAGTGTTTCTCGCGTCTTTTTCATTGAAATATAGTTGAACATGATGGACACACTCACACACACCAAAGACAGGTATGATTCTTATTTTGGAATTTTGAAAATAATAAATAACACAAATATTGGAGTGGCGTCAAAAATTAGTATCTTCACAGAATGATAGACTCAATTTATGTTCATGTTTAGATGAGACAATCTATCAATCTTGTACCTTAATCATGTTACCCACACTCATCGAAACATCTGATAATCGACCCGGAGCAGACGTTGATACAGTTGCGTTCTCGACGGTTTTACCAGTCATTGATAACGAAAAATAACCAGCAAAGCTCAGATATTCGTAGTGCCATCTGACATCAGGTTACAGTTGCGCCCTTGCTGATAGCCACATTATCCACTCAGCTTTCCACAATTGTCCCATAGTTGACAGGCATTTCATACTTGTCCATGTCATTCCTAATTTGTCAGCCGTTTCATGTACAAATACCCAGCCTTGCTACCTGTCAAGATGAATATCAATTTGGAGATCCACTTGGTGCGTTTTAAACCACAAGTTTTAAAATATTCATCAACTACATCGTTACAAATAACCTTACGGTTGCAAAATAACAGCTATTTGAACAAAATCTGTCCCATTTCACTCTGTCCACGGGTACTGATTTCGCGACGTTACATTGAACACTGAATGATGAATTGCATGCAAGTAATCTAAGATTTGAAGATCCCGCCAGGTGAAACCAGTGTATTTGTTAACATCTTAACTATCTATTCAGGTGTGAAATCAATACGTAATAATAATACCACGAGTGACCCTAATTAGAACTATTGATTTTCATAGATTGGAAGTGTAATTGTCTATGCTCTATGCCTTAACAGTGACGATGCCATTTAATGTTATCTTGCTGGGCATTTCCCGTAGATTTACTCGTGGGCAAAGAGATTTGGAGAGATTCTCTTCAAATAGCTATCATTGTGCCGCCATAGCATTATTAACATTGACATTTTCAGCATAGAAGGCAAAGATGATATTTTTGAGGAATATGTAAAGCAAACCACTCAAATCCCACAATTTTTAAAAATATGGCTTTGAAAAACTGTCAACGTTTTATTGAACCACACTGTTTTGATAAATTGTTTGTTTCGTAAAAGGTAAAAGAGATAAAAATAAAGCAGTTTTTAATAAAGCACATTTGAACAGTTAGTATTATAAATAGTTACAATAGCGCTTATACCCGCACTATTTATAGAAATGAATCTACTGAACACTTAGCAGGGATATCTGTCGAATTCGAGATTTCAAATAAATCAATCTCATCAGCTATATGTCACATCGGTATTCACTTCCTATCCATCGAGATACCAAAAGTGCAGAGGTTTTTACAGATTATTTTAATGTACGCGGAAATTGATCCATTCATACTAGCTTCAGTTGACGTCTTTCCCGGTCCAGTGACACCACGCATGTAGAATGTTCTATCTAGATAATAACTGGTATCTCCAACACGGCTGTTTGACTGTCCGATTTATAATTAAAATTATGGGGTAAAAAAAGATTATATAGTGGCCCTTTTATGGTTTGACCTGATTTAGGTAGTGCTTATGAATAAGAATATATGGTGAAATTTTTCAAGAAAATCGTTGGAGCCCTTTTTAAATTATCTGCATTTTCTACTTGATACATATTTTACATGTAACTCTATGGGAAATATGGCCGATGAGGGCGCTATTATAGTAAATAAAAATATTCAAAGCTCTATTTCTCAGAACTGGCACCAACAAATGTTTTGAAATTTCTACAAAAGATGGCCAGTATATTCAGGTATTTGAATCAGTTAAAAACAGAACTGGGCCACCAAGTTACGGTGTTCTCAGAATAAATCGGACACTTTATGTGGGATGAAACAGCCGTTCCAAACTGGTAAGGAACAATTAACAATCTTTTCGAGATTTTCATTCGTATTCATGCTCTCTGTAAGCGTAGAGTCATTCAATGAAATCTTTGTAGTTGACATTACCGGTTTTTATATACACAATACTTGCAAACTAATAATGTACAGTGCTTCATGCACATTTCAATTGAAATATTGATGTTCAATAGAACAGTAGCGTATCTCCCGGGGTCAGGGGGACAGAGTGCCCCCCCCCCCCCCCGAAGGATTTGACCGAGAAGGCCAGCTCAAACTACCGGGCTAAAAAAATCGAAGAGAAGGGATGAAAGGAAAAGAGAGGGAAGAGAGGAAAAGAAAAGGGGAAAGGAAAGGAAAAAGGGGAAGGAAAAGGAAAGGGAGGAAGAGAAAGAGAGAAAGAAAAGGGAAAGGAAAAGAAAGGAAAGGGAGAAGAGGAAGATAAAAGGAAAGAGAAAATATAAGGGATTTACTTAAGGGGGCTGTCAAGTGTCGTTGTATGAATTTGTCAAGCACTGTAACTTTCAAACTATTTATGTGTTGTACATAAAATTATACACTTTTTTGAATGAAATGAGTCGGGGAATCCATTTTTCGTATCAAAAATCGTGATTTTTATATTTTTGCCCAAAAATGCCTCTTTTTTGCCTAAATTTTATTAACAACCTAACAAAATAATTTTTAGGCAAAAAATTCTAAAATTTTACAGAAAGCATCTTAATTCAATTATCTAGGAAGTTTTTTTTTTTTTTGCCTTTAAAATTTTTAGTTTTGAAATTATTGACCAAAAAGTGCTAAAAATGTGAATTTTGAGATATTTTATCCCATTATTGTGAAATTAAAAATATTTTGTAAATAGCATTTTATTCACACACCACCTTTAACATTCGGAGAAAAATTAAATCAAGAATGCGTTTAATTTACACAACACATTTTGATACATGTTTATAGAATATTTGTATAAAATCAAAACACACCCCTCCGTTTCAATAGTGGTACGGTCCTGGAGATCAAAGCGAACACATTTCGCCGCGATGATGCAAAAATTGCGATTCTCTTGCGCTCAGGTAGCGACGGTTCGGCTAAAATTGCGGCTTTAGAAGTGAACCTTTACATATGGCCCTCGCCAAGAATATTTTCCTCAGGGGTATAGCTACATTTCGGTATATAAAGCTATTTGCTAACTTTAAGGATTTCATGGCGAAATGCATTCATACGCCGAAAAAATGAACAAATTTGTGCGAACATTTTTGTTTGTTTACAATTTTGCGGTTTCCAAATAAGGTTCGCTATCCTAGTAATTTGCATATGAACAGTGGGTTTATCTCAAATCAACAACGCTTTGTTACTGTACTTAAGGTATGGGGGAGTTGTTGAATGCAAATTGATGCATGGTTACTATAATAGTGTTAAGTCACACCACAAAATAATATAATAGATGGTGCCGAATTTGGCAAATTGGTTAACCTTCACAGATTTGTCGTCTGGGAGGCGGTTTTTCTTGTCCTGATGCCGTCATATATAAATATGTGATTTTCCATTCATTGTCTGCCACAAATTGCAGTAATTCTTATATCCCTTAAATGGACTGAAATCGGGATAATTAATGACTACGTGTACGTCGAACTCTTAAGTGTCGTTAAGAACTCTAAAGAAGATAGACACGAGTTAACAACATAAATGCCTTAAAAGGTCATTTACTTGATATTTACACGAGGGTCCAAAATATCATTGATATTAATAATTTTGTGATTCAACAAAGCTGGTGGCTTGCTGTCAATTGCATGCATCACCTATGCTTTTGTGTCGCGTGCTCTCTTTTCTTTTGGCTTAGAGTCTGTAGGCAAATAAATATATTATTAAAAATATTGATGATGATATAATTGTCTACTATAAGCGGCCATCAGATACAAAAAATAATACGATACTACTAAGTACATGTAGGGTTACAGGTACAACGTGTAATGTTAGACGCTTATTCAATATATGTTTGACCTTGTTTTACAATCTTGTTTGATGTTCACTTTTTCGTAAATATTAAATCCAATGTGTCAAAGTTATTAACATTTCTGGAACCATTTGTAAACTGTATTTGCTCACCTTCGACGGGTACGATGTTATCTTAGACGGCTAACCTTATACGCTGTACATGTAACCTTACACGTTGCACGTGTTACCTTACACGTTGCACGTATAACCTTACACGTTGCACGTATAACCTTACACGTTGCACGTATAACCTTACACGTTGCACGTATAACCTTACACGTTGCACGTATAACCTTACACGTTGCACGTATAACCTTACACGTGTAACCTTATACGTTGCACGTGTAACCTTACACGTTGCACGTTTAAATTGACATGTTGCACGTGTAGCCCTACACGCTGCACGTATAACCTTACACGTTGCACGTGTAACCTTGCACGTTGCACGTGTAACCTTGCACGTTGCACGTGTAACCTTGCACGTTGCACGTGTAACCTTGTACGTTGCACGTGTATAACATTACATATTGTACGTGCAACCTTACACGGTGTACGTGTTACTTTACACATTGTGCGTGTAACCTTACACATACTACGTGTTGACGTATTATCTTACACATGTTTTATGCTTAGGTACCGCTTTCTATTTTAAGTGTAGTTTATTGAACTATGTCGATTGAATCGATAATTATGTCTCTTTAATATTTGGTGTTGTCAGCAAAGATATTGTTACATCATGTACAAGATTACCAATATATTTAGCAGTAACCTAACTCGTGAGGCCCCTTGAAACCCCGTTTGTCAGTGTAGTTTGAAGGATTTAAGGGCACACTCACCGCCGTCCATGGACTTTCGAGGTTATATAAAAAGGTACCCCCAGGGTTCTGATGACGTAAAATCACCCTCCTTAGAGCAATGCAAAGCATTACCAATATGATCCTTTGAATCCAAATAACCTTCAATGAATGTTTTCTATCGAATGCCACCATTCCCATTTCAATCCGATAATACTATATCGTGATCCTTGGGCGCGTGGTCTTTCACACGTTTTGTTAAACATCATTGCAAATGACGGTTTTGCGATTGAGGCGCAAGATTTAGAACGTCCTCCTTCAAACCCACAAACGTGACAGAAATACAGTGACGAATGATGTAGACCACATTATCTCTTTATTTTGCCATGCCATTACAGCATTAAGAGGGAAATATTTGTAATTTAATGGTGGGACTTTCTGTTACATGGTGATTTCTATTTATATACATGAAGATGCATTATAAATATATTTTCATATTAACTAAAACATTTTATTTTCCTCACTCCGGTTGAATTTACGATATAGAAGCAAGAATTCTCTTTCAATTTGGATAGGCCTATACAATGTAGAGCAGTATGGATGTGTCATTGGGATAAATAGTGTTACGTATCGCTACTTTTTTTCTGTTATTGCATAGAAACAAATCAAAGGCCTAATTTGTTTGAATATGTGAACAAAAACTTACAAATGTGAAAAAAGATAAGCTTTCTTCTGATACCATATTAATTTGTGTTGGAGTGGATTTGACCGGGAACCACAACGTAACACCAACTACACCTGATACAAAAGGTTCCTAACCTGACCAGATGCTTTTATGTTAGCTAATTCAAAATCACTTAACGAGCACATTTCCTCTCTGCCATTTGACACCTCGTTCATAATAAACTTGAGTGGATACTTGTTAAATGATGGTGCTTTAAGTAGCCAGACAACGAAAAGAAAATGCATCAAATTATTTTTCTATTGGATGTCATTAATTTACATTGAACACTCTGTGCGATTGAAACCGGTCAGGCTTGTATGGATTTATTTCAAGAAAATTGTCACTGCTGAGCTCATAATAGGCAATGATATCCAATCAGAAAATAAATTTACTACCACTATTTTGTGGTTAAGTAAAGCATCGTTACTTTTATAGTGTCCATTTACTTCTAATGAATGAGTTGTTAAATACGGGGAAGAAATGCGCTTGTTAATGCATAATCTTAAATGTCAGGTATTGTTCTTGATTTAAGTAACATAACCTGGACAGGAACTTTTTGTGTATAATGGTATAATGTTCAATGTCTTCTATCCCGACCACTGACACGGTGTGCACCACTGACACTGACACGGTCACTGGGTGTCTCTTGATGATTTATTGATAGTAAATAAAAATATTATTTTTGATGGATAAAGTGTGTCCAGTTATAAATTCATCCTCTCCATCTTTATGCTTCATCTAATTTTCTACAGAATCAAAGCCTCGAATGTCAATTATTTGCATTGACGTTTTTGCCAAATATGTGCTGAAAATATGAAGAAATTGACCCATTGCATGCCGTAGGCTGGTTTTAACTATCATCAATCATTCGCCTGATAATATAAATAAAAGGTGCGACAACCCTAATGTCACAAATAATAGTGATCTATACAATATTTATGCATATATAGACACTTATTCAAGCCGAAGAAATTTGTAGCGGAAAATATATTTTCTCGAGAAAATCTAATGACGAAGTGCCGTAGCTACTAAAATCAACGCTATTTTTAGACAAAAAGTACAAATAATGCCACAACGATAAAACTAACTCCTCAATTACTCATATATTTAGGTTAGTTGTTTGCACATGGTTTAACGCAAAACAGATCGTTTTGATTGATAATACCCATGAAAGTACCTTTATGCGAGGTTGGTCATTTTAAAAATGTTCAAGGACAATTTCAATATGTTAAAACCTTTTCTTAAAATTAAAGTTCAAACATTGTTCATGGCCTTATCGTACTATGTATTCTCAATTTCTTTTTTATTCCCTTCAAAACTGAAGCAATGCTATCGTGGATGAAATCATTTGCATGCTTCTCATATTTGACAAGACGCATACACTGGAAGCAATGTTTATGCATATGTTCTTGTCAGATTCATAATGAATCTGTATTCAAGTTTAACATGTGGATCTGTAAAATGACAACATCCATATACATCGGTAAACTTTATATCAATGTGTGTGTAGAAGAAATGTAATCAATATAATAATTTATTTCAGAACATTGGCATTGAGTGCTTCAATATAATAGACAATTAAAAAATAGATCAGCATGTTGAATATCTTGACATGTAATGATTTGAATTACAATCATTATTAAAACAAATGGCAATGACCGTAATATTACTTAATCATTGGCAGATTGTTTTCGTGATACAGTACAGGTCAAATGACATCTGATCATTATTATTTACGCTGGGCTAATACTCATTGAAGGGCCTCGTTGTCCGGTCCGTATGATTGTAATAATAATAATAAGGAACACTTTTGCGAATGGGTATGTATGAACAAACCAAGTGTGTTTACTGTTAAATGCAAATGATTAAACGTGTACACAATTGCATTTGAATACATCAATCTAGAATTGACAAGAAATATGCGACGACACAAGCCATCATTATTGCCTCAAAATCAAGGTTTGGGTGGACGTTTAGGATGTATACGCTGACAATTTGTCTTGCGGTGTAGTGTTACATACACATCCATTTTCTGCAGATTTCGTATGCCAGACTATGGCTCCATCAGGGGGGGGGGGGGGGGGGGGGGGAGGGGAGGGGGGCTATTGCTCACATCACACCGGCATCATGGTTGCCTTTACCTGTCCGGGTAATGTGGGAGCACCACACCAAATCAATGCGCAATTTGTGTAACCCTGTATAATAGTTCCGGAAAAGCTCAAAGACAAAGTGAAGGCGCGGTGTGCGAGTCCATAGCGAAAAATCTAGGTTGATAGCCCTAATTAAACAAGGCTTAAGTCAAAATGGTAAGAGGTGACAAGTATGCCATGAATGTAAATATTGCCTTTTTACACGTATTTCAATGGGGAAGTTATTTGGTGTGGTGCTCCCATGTTTGCCCAGTAGCAATGGGTATTGTTTAAGTACCACTGATGTACCAACAGTTGCGGTGCCAGCATATTAAAAAGAATTAGGGGGGGGGGGGCAAGAATTGTTTTTAGGTGGGCATGCAGAAAAGAAAATGATTTTGCCATTTTTGCCAAAATTGTCAAATTTTGTCTAATATGAAATGCGCGCTTGTAAAATAATTGACATTTAATGCCAATATGGTCAAATTTTGTATAATTCTAACTAAATTGATTTTCATTTTTTGAGGGGGGGGGGGGGGGGGTTCTCCATGCCGCCACTGTTACTGTGCAGTTACTTTGGTTATACCTCACAGGGACTGTACAGTTCCGATATAGGTACTATCTTGAAATACCTGTATAGGTACGAGTAACCATGATGGCGGGCTTAAGAACATAGCTGTATACCGGGTCACGTGTGTAATATTGCTTGAGAAAGCCTACACTCAAACTAAGTAAAGCAACCAAGATTATAATTTCTTTTAAAATTAAAAAAACTTATCTTGTTGATATTCGTTCTCTCGTATATGTATCAACCACTCTGCGTATAAACAGTTTGAAAGTTGATGTCTGAACACTTCGTAAGAATACCATCTCGTGGTTATAATTTGATTGGTTGTGCAATTAACAAACATATAGCTAGCAATAAAACTAATGAATGTTGATCGACACCTGACTATGTTATTGTTAAATCGCTTGAATAGATCACATCACTCGTCATTATCTTATCGATTTGACCAAAATCAATTCCATGAAAAGAAGCAATAACAAACTAAACAAAAATCACAATCATACGTCGAACCATTGTGTCTAAATCTATTGCCTTACATTGTACTCATTCAAGGGCGCGGTAAATCAATTTGATTACATTTTAAGAAAAATAGGGAACATCATTATTACATAAATCCATGCCTTTAGAATATTATTCAACAGAGGACTTGTGTTCACACAAAAACGCTCAAAACTTGACATGCATGCAGAAATGGTACGTTGTCCAAACTCAGTAGAATGGTATTCACAAAATCAATAATATGTGGCTAAAATGTAAGTAAACACAGAAATATTCCTTTGATGTCAGATTTTATGTCTCATATATGGGGTATAGGTCTACCCTAAAATCCTTGTGTACATGCGTTTCTTTCTGAAATGAGAATGAAATGTTAAATGTTTAATATATTTGCTCCTCACTTAGCATTTTAAAGGATTTAGTATTCCGTGGACAGTTGCCAAAATGGGTTCCTTTACGGTTACAGGCATAACTCCTGATAGCGAGGGGAAATTCCAGTGATTCTTTTTTTTTAAGATCAGTGAAAGAATATGATCTTTGAAAATGTGCTTCATTGTTTTGTTAAATTTGTTTGGTCCAATTGGGAAAAAATATTTATTCACAATCAACTCATTTTTTACTCTGTAAATTAACAACTGTACTTGCTGACAACAGTCGCGTCAAGCAGTCTCCATGATTTCATACGGCCATTTTGTACGATCTAATTTGAGAAGCTTAAAAAAATGATTACATGTAATTTGACACGCGTGTGCTTTTAATATCAATCAGTATCCGATAATTTATATTGCCGGTAGCGAGGATATAAAAACATGTCCTCACTCATTTTCTTCAGTTTCCTTCGGCTTGAGCAATTGAAGAAAAAAGGAGAGAAATTAAATGTGCAGATATTAATACTTCGGAATCGTTTTGGTGTAGCTTAACTGAACTGTGTTAATTAAGAACACATTTCAAATTTGAGCCTACCATGTATTTTGAGATATTTACTCTTACAGCGACGAACAAAATATTGTCCTACAGGCCCGATCTACCTATTTCTATTTTTCAAATTTACATAAGAAAACCTCCAAAAAAACACACATTGTCTTTGGGAATTTTCTTTTGCTGTTGTGGGAATTTTGATAATTGTTGAGAAAGAAATCACCAAAATGGACACGAACATTTGGAGAAAAAAAACAAACACACACACACACAAAAATCAAACAAAAAAACCCCGACCGACCGACCCTTCCTGAGAGGTTCGTTTGCCCGAGAACAGGGTGTATTTTCATCCCCTAACTACGTTACTAATGACACTAGTTCACATTTGCAATCATTATTTCCAATGAAGGCGCTAATGAGTTTCTTGACAAACATTTAATAATGTGGTATCAACAATGAAAACGTCAAATATTTCATTTTAAACCATTTATTAAGTCAAAACTGTGTTTGTGTTAAGCTACACGTGTGGGTTTATTATTGATATAAAAATATACAGAGTGTGCGAATAAAATATGCAAGACTGAACATTTTACATACATGTATGATATCCTTGGTAAGCGTTAAAATGCACTGAATAAGCCAAACTTGAAATTGAATTGTTTATTACTCCAGTTACAACTACATGTTACAACGTCAGACTTCACTCGGAAATAAAAGTGAAGTTATTTATCATTCTAATCAATGGAATTATTACATGTCCCCACATACTCGTTTGTGATACTTTTAAACATTTTGAAAACCTTATAAGAAATAGTTATCATTCGTAATTTGTGTATGTTTTCTTACCAGTAAACACAATTCCTTTGACTAGAAATAAACCTTGCTTCGTTTAAATCGGTAGTGTAGGCTAATGACGGAGACGGGGCCAATAATCTAAAGTAGTCGAAAACCACTTGGGCCGAACTTTCACATAAAAGGAAATGAATGGATCACATCGTGAACATACGGGTTGGCTATTTCAAAAGCTTATGTATTTTAACATCTGTAACATATAGCGCAGTCATTTATCAGATGAACCAGTTCAATACATACCTCTCTTGGATCAGGAGTAATTTGAAGATTAATTCATAAATCTTGATATTCATTATTTTTAAATGTATATATACACATTGTATTTTAATTGCTTGATCGCGACGGGAAAAAAACTTGTTTCAAGGGCCCAACTGATCCATTTTTGTTTTCGAATACAAAAATAAAATAAAATAAAAATATCCAAAATCGTTTCGAAAACAAAAGTTGATTTTTGAATGTTTAAAAATGTTTTTTTTTAAATTTGAAATTCACCATTTTTGTAGATGAAAAAGAAACCAAAAGTAGATTCTTGACAAAAAATGTTTTTTGAACACCATGTATAACTTTTGAAACGCTCAATGATATCGGCATCATTTAAAGGTGTATGTTCCGATCACCTTTTTTTGGCTATGATTTTTATGTTTTGATATCAAAAGAATCCCCAAGTTTTTCTCGTTTAAATATGTCTGTAAAATCTTAGAGGCCAGAAATGTTCCATTTAGAAATTATAGGCTAAAATGTGGTGAAAAGATGGAGAACCAATGAACTTTGGAATGCTACAATTTTAAGGATGACCTTTCATGTAAAATAGAAAACATCGAGTTGAAAATCGGGCCAGCAATCAGAACATCTACCTTTAATGTTCGCAATTACATTTTTGACATCGCCGTCAATTGGATTCATGTAAAGTAATATCGCGGCACAGTAGAATTACCAATCAAGTGTAAATGTATATATATGGAAACATAGTCTATGATGGAAATATCATTGACTTTAGGCCAAAAAAGGGGTTTGTTTACCAAAATCGCAATTCTCAAAAACCCATGACTTTTTTTTTCTTCAAGATATTTGTTTTGGTGAAGAATGTATGTTTTAAATTATATCTGAAGTTGCCTAATAGATGAACAATCTGTTCTAGATTTCATTTATACCCATCATTGCCCATGTCTTTCCTTGTAATCACCAAGGAGGTGTGTATTTAAGATTCTAACAGAAACAGGACATCAAACATGGTTTGAGGGTTAGTACTACGGGCTGCAAGCCTGTAACCCTTGCCTGCAACGCACCTATTTTCACTGAGATCTTAGACTTTTCACATTTGTTGGGGTATGGCGCTATTAAAACAAACGTATAAGAACATTAATTGAACACAAATTGTATAGTCTTTGTCTTCTTTATGAAAGTGCCGGGTAAGCTTTAGATTAGAACTTTAAAATGTCTATAGCAACAACAAAAAACACCAACAAATCAATGTAATCGACCGACCGACCCATTTTCTCCCCGTGTGAGCATCGTATCGCGTGCAATGACTTTATACGGAGATTTCTCGCAGTGGAACGACCTGTAACATTGAACAGATGACAGAGTTGTACTTTTGTGCACGAAATAGTGGTGATATTAGGAGGTAGCTAAGTGCTAAGACAAGTTAATACTACGAATAGCTATCGCTCTAAAGACGAACACAACATCTATCCATATGTAACACAATATGAGTATATCAAAAAATATCCGCAAAATTAGCGATTGAAAACAGACTCAGAACTGTTTTGAAATGTAAAATGTATAAATGACATGCATGCTTACTATTTTAAAAGTACCTTTAGAGGTATACAATGTAATTGACATACAACAACCAGCATTAATGTTTTCTTTCTAGGGCCATTGATTCGGCGTAAAACATACCATCGTATTCCTGAAATAGTTCTCTCGATATTTTGGTTTTAATTTCCGCAGGTTGTAATCGTAGCTAACTATGTGCAGTTTTGGTATATTCTGTTCTCGGTTTACGTCACTTGTAGTTTCATCGATAAAGATTTGAGTCCTGGCAGACAACAAATATTTTTGGTTTTGGCATCCCGTTACTATAACCTTTATTCTCTATTTCTGCATTCTCATTCCAATCCTTGTACACTTTTCAGAGCCTGCTGTTTCCAGAATGTGGTAATATACGCTATGAAAAGCAAGGGGCCCTAACTATGCAGTTGGTAGTTCCCCCTTCAAATGTGTTATAATTGAAGTGAATATGTAGTGTCAATGTTGACGAACACTCCAACCGGTTGACTTGGAACAATATCCGGGGGCTGGATGAATGGTCAAATGTCCCAAAATTAGACTGATTTAAACATTCAAACCCAATTGGTCTTGAGCCCTTAGAGTCATCCTTTGGGCGTGCTAATTTCTATATAATAAACTTAGCGTGAGAGCAGTAGTAAATGTCAGTAATTCAATGGGATGGAACTTAATTGGTCATGATTTTATTTTTCTAAAGGGCGAGAGAGCGATGGTAACTAATTTGGCCTGTTGTATAACCCGCGGACAAAAATCCACTTGACCAAGGACTCAATGTCACTTTACCCTAAATTTCTTGCCTATAATGTACCTTTAAATCCGCTCTAGTGTCAGGATTAATGTTGGATTACTTGGGTGCTTTTTAATACTAGCGCGTTGCCATCACGCGTTTGGAAATGAGGTGCGACCATTGATACACGCTCTGACGTTACTGTAAAGAGTAAGATAAATGAAACACAATCGACCGAGTGCACCAAACTAGCGTAACTTAATAGGGAGGATAGTATTCACATTAATCAGCATCGTCCCCTTACAAAATTAATTGTCGCATGCGTCAAATGTGCGTACATGTATCAAACAGCAATCATATTGACACGAATGTTGTTCCGTAGAATTATAAAATTGTGTCGTCAGTCGCTACGTCAAGCGTTGATTTAAATAACATGAATAATGCATCACGTCTCACCACGTCCAGTAGAGCAATGAAAACTGTGAATACGACGGCATTTTTTATGTTCGAAAATTTCTGAGTTTATTGCCATTCTTTCAAAAATAATTTACATTCCAGTTGCCTGTAAGGTTTGAGCCCAAGTTTGATCCATCCAACACCATTTACCGCATGCTGGGGGACCTTGAGTGTGGCAGCGGTGGAACTAGAAACAAGCCTGAGGGGCTGCAGTATTGCCACATGACTATTTCCACACGTGGTGATTTCCCGCAGATTTGGGCTAGTTTTAAAACTGAAATCTGCTCTTTGGATAATATATTGTGATTTTTTTTCTCGAAATTTGAACATTTGTTTTTATAAAATATGATATAGCACTAGTTTTTTATGACAAATTGAAATTAAAAGTTGGAATTTGTTATCACAAGAACATTTTCAAAAGTAGTATATATGGCTTGTAGTTACACCAACACCAAAGAGCCTTGAGCTATGCTTAGGATAGCGGTGGAAATGGTAGCACGCATGCTGGCAAGACACAGTTGGTGTAAAATAAATCAGATAAATGGTGTAGGAGGGGATAATTTATTACCCTGGATATGTCATCAAAGACGTGGTCAAGAAAGTTGGATTTTATACAGGGCACGGAACCGTAATGGCCATAATAACATTATAAACACATTTTGCGCGAGAGGTACATACAAAAATTGGTATAAAATAACAAACATTTCACGATCAAAATCCGTTTGTTTTAAATAAATTGATCAATGGTTAAATAACAATTGTAGCGTCAAATCTCTGTGGCGTGCTACTGTGATTCTGGCTTTTATAAACGTAAATTACGGGTTCGATTCCCATGATTCCCATTTTTTTCTCTCTTTTTCTGTTCTTCAAAAAATTACGATGATGACTTTAATGAAATCATTTATGTCCATTTCTATAAACTACAGTATGATATTTCTATGAATCAATCGATTTATTAAATGTGTAGGCCTATGTATTATTATTTTGTATTCATCTTTTTAATTACTTTTTATAATATTCATTCAATAGGCATATTTATTTATGAATTCGTTTATTTATTTGATTTCATGCTATTTAATTAATTCATTTATTAATTTCTTAATTAAATAATGATTGATTGATTGATTGATTGATTGATTGATTGATTGATTGATTGATTGATTGATTGATTGATTGATTGATTGATTGATTGATTGATTGATTGATTGATTGATTGATTGATTGATTGATTGATTGATTGGATGCTTGATTGTTTGAACTAATTTTTACAACTGTGTAAGCGTGATTGTGGATAGTTTTAAAATATGTTAAAATAAATTGGTCTTAAATGTATCATTGAGTATAATTATTATACACAAGTTGATAATAAATTGCATGATAAAATTCTCCCACTGATCATCATATCTATGTAATCGTCCATCGGGCAAATATGAAAATGTCGTTTAGTCACAGCATAAACTGTTATGCTCCAACTTACTCTTGGGTCCGGTGAGGTATAAGATTTAGCGTAAATTCCCCGCCAATTACTAGCCTAGTAGCTTACCCCGGTTTGGTGCTCTCAAAATGTTGGGTTACGCCTCAGTTACTAGCGAGGTAGCGCTATTCTTCAGCTACCCGTCATTGGTGCACTCGGACAAATGTGACGAATAGTCACATCCATGAATATAAATGTTATGTTTCTTTTTGTTGCTCTAATCGTACGTGGAAGTTGCTCAATTATTAACTGTAATGTGTGCTTATTTTTAGGCTGCAATGCGAGACTACTCCGACAGACTTATACGCTACAAGTGACTTGTACATAAGACGTATACGATAGTCGCCACAGTCATGATCTTATTTCATCGGATTGATCTCATACTTCTAGGACATCATTAAAACTAATTGGGCTTTACATTGAAACTAAATTGGTCATGGTCCGATGATCATAACAAGTTTTACAGCGTCATGAAACAGAGTCCTATTTTTTGAGACACCCTGTATCTCCATATTATTATAGAACTATTTGCATTGATCTCAGTTCAATGTATGATGTTGCTTGTACAAATGGTAATACAGAATATTACTTTGGCGACTATCGTATACGTCTTGCACGAAGTCACTTGTACGTATAAGCCATACGAAGTCACTTGTACGTATAAGTCTTGTACGAAGTCACTTGTACGTATAAGCCATACGAAGTCACTTGTACGTATAAGTCTTGTACGAAGTCACTTGTACGTATAAGCCATACGAAACTAGCTTTGCTGAGTGCTTCCTTAATGCGCGGAATTAACCATTCAGAACAGGCTATTTATGCATTAAAGTACAAACACAGTACACAAACCATTGGCAATAGACAGGATTCCCATTGCTTGAATGTGTATATTTGGTTACTTAATGGAGGGTATATGAAAAACAAATCACTGGAAGTTACAGATTGAAAGACCAATCGCTCGAGTTTTGTATTGAGAGGTTCGTTTGCCCGAGAACAGTGTGTATTTTCATCCCCTAACTACGTTACCAATGACATTAGTTCACATATGGGTGTTTCCATAAATACAGGTACCAGTGGTAAATTTGCATTGTCTATATCCAAATGGTTCAATATCCTGTTATATGAATGTACGTGGTTAATTTGCATTATAAAATCTGATAAAGTCCATAAAGTTGCACTGGTATAACACCACAACATTTGTTTTTATTTTGGTGAAAATTCGGCAAAATGTCCTACAATTTTGGCAAAAAAAGTGTGACATAAAAAGACAGGGTCAAACTATTAACAATATGGTGTTTTGTTTAGAGTAATTGTGTTATCTGTAGGTAAAATGATCAATATCAAACTAGTTTTGAATGTTAAACACATTTTTCATAAAGCAAATTACTGAGAAGTAATAATTGAATACATGGCAATTTTACCGTCACCGTGTAACATTTGGTGTCTCAAAAACCCGTTACACGGTGAAGGCAGTTTTTTTTAAAAATTAGCAGTGACAACAATCTCCATCTTATTTCCTTTTTGTTGATTTTACAAGCCTCTCTGATAGGTTAAAGGATAATATAGAAGTTAAACTGAAATTGCAACAAACATTACGTTTGGTGTCTCCAAAAATGTTACACTGTGAGAACTTTAGGGTATCATCGTAGTAATGTGCCAGCACACTCTATGAATAAATTGTGGATAAACTGTCTATTGGTTAGGCTCTAGCGTACATGGAACACAAGTTTCCACTTGACCAATGTAATTTGTGTTACAAGGAAATTAAGGTTTGGTGTCTCCGTTACAAGGTGACGCATGAAATATCAATTCCACCACCCAAAAAATAGGTGATATAATCTTTTCACTGTTAATGATGTTTATAGAGTAAAGCAATGGTAAATGTCTTTAGAAAAAACAAAATAAAAGTGATCAGACAGTTTCCGCAGTTGCCAGACACATTGACACATTTTGGTGTCTTTTGGTGTCTCAGCTCCTCGGGGAGACGAGTATTTCAAAGAAATACTGATGTTAAAATGATGAAAATGTATCTCTGTACGCTTCAATGACCTGTTCTGATCCATTTTCATGAAATAGAATAATGGAACATATTATGAGAGTGGTTATTCAGTTATATAGACACATTTTGAATATTTTGACCTAATTTGTGTATGTCACGAATTGGCCTTCTTATTTATGGAAACACCCGCATGCAATCATTATTTCCAATGAAGGCGCTAATGAGTTTCTTGACAAGCATTTAATAATGTGGTATCAACAATGAAAACGTCAACTATTTCATTTTAAACCATTTATTAAGTCAAAACTGTATTTGTGTTAAGCTACACGCGTTGGTTTATTATTGATATAAAAATATATAGAGTGTGCGAATACAATAATGCAACGCCTTGGTTTCCTAATTCGATCCACACGTACAAGTCTGAACATTTTACATGATATCATTGGTAAGCGTTAAAAGCCTCTGAATAAGCCAAACTTGAAATTGAATTGCCTGTACATTTTTTGTAACATGTAGCAACATCAGAATTCACTCGGAAATAAAAGTGAAGTTATTTATCATTCTAAGCAATGGAATTATTACATGTCCCCACATAATCGTTTAACACTTTCCACGCGGCTGTTTGTATTACCACATACACAACAGATTTTTCAGAAACCTTTCCCAAATTTCAAAGTCCATCTCAGGGATTACTGAACCAATACTAGGCATATTTGTACTTGGTTTAATGCATTTCTCATGGTGATTCCAAATATGGTGATGAAATTCAATAATTGTGACATTTTTTGAAACATTTTGTGAATTTTGAAATGTCGTCTGCAGACGACTGCCGCGTGGAAAGTGTTAATATGCTTTTAAACATTTTGAAAACCTTATTAGAAATAGTTATCATTCATAACTTGCTTATGTTTTCTTACTATTAAACACAATTACTTTTACTAGAAATAAACCTTGCTTCGTTCGAATCGGTGGTATAGGCTAATGACGGAGACGGGGCCAATAATCTAAAGTAGTCGAAAACTACTTGGGCCGAACTTTCACATAAAAGGGAATGAATGGATCACATCGTGAACATACGGGTTGGTTATTTAAACAGCTTTTGTATTTAACATATTTATATAGCGCAGTCAGTTATCAGATGAACCGGTTCAATATACATACCTCGTCTCTTGGATCAGGAGTAATTTTGAAGATTAATTCATAAATCTTGATGTTCATTCTTTTAAAATGTATCTACATTGTATTTTAATTGGTTGATGCAATCCTTGGTGTAAGGCGACGAAAAATCAACTTGTTCTAAGGGCCCAACCGATCCATTTTTGTTTTCGAATAAAAAAATAAAATAGTCCAAAATCGTTTCGAAAACAAAAGTTGATTTTTGAATGTTTAAAAAAGAAAAGAAAAAAAAAGTGGTTGAAATTCCCCATTTTTTGTTGAAAAAAAAAAGAGTTAGATTCTTGACAAAAAAAGGATTCAGCTTTTGAAGACCATGTATAACTTTTGAAACGCCCAATGATATCGGCATCATTGAAAGATGTATGATCCGATCACCTTTTTTTTGCTATGATTTGTATGTTTTTATATCAAAATAATCCCCATATTTTTCTTATTATGTCTGTAAAATCTTAGAGGTCAGAAATGTTCCATTTAAAATTACTGTCTAAGGTGGTTAACCACCAGCCAGTTTGTGTACTACTCAATGGGCTAAATTCTTGTGACCTTGTGCTTCTAAAAGAAGAACCATTGGAGTTATGCAACTCAAACTTTGGAATGCTTCAATTTTAAGGATGACCTTTCATGTAAAATAGAAAACATTGAGTTGAAAATCGGGCCAGCAATCAGAACATCTACCTTTAATGTTCGCAATTACATTTTTGACATCGCCGTCAATTGGATTCATATAAACTAAATATCGCGGCACAGTAGAATTTAGCCTTGGTTCCAGGCTGATCACTCCCCCCCCCCCCCCCCCCCCCCTTTTACACTATACTACTACAGTTGAAACTGCTGTACTTATTATTTCCTGCCACAGAACAATTTTGCGAACTGGATACAGGTACAATAAGCAGACTGTGTCCCAGCCTACACACCTACACATCCCTAGCCCGATCAGCCTTGGTACTTCTGTAATTAGTTCTACAGTGTTTCAAATAATGCTGAAGGGAAAATTCTGAGCCAATCGACTGACCATTTCTCTAGGGCCTGTGGCCAATGAAATTCACTTACTGCTACTGGTACTGTACAGGCACACATCATTTTATTTGTAGGGGTAAAAGTAGGGGAAAACAAATTGCTGATGATGGTTCAGGTTGTTTTATGACACATGGAACTATTGAATATGGTTTACAAATTAATTTCTCTATCAAAGCTTTACTAGATGACGATTCTTTATTCTAAAACTTGCAAATAAAAGAAATATATACATGTAATATGATTTTGTCACAACCCATTGAAAAATGGAATATGCTTTCAACATTTTGATTGGCACATCAGAAGGCACACCTCTATAGCTGGACATCTGGCACTAATAACAGAAGTGTCAAGTCTCGGTGGGCGAGCAGATCAGTAACCTGGGTAGATTGGTGACTGGGGTAGTAGATTAGTAATATGGCTCAACAGTGGCTAGGGTCAATGGTGTGACCTTATATTTAAGGTCAACATTATTGTATACTGTCATGACTGGCATACTAAAAGGTAATTAGCAAAAATAAGATGGAAGATGGAAATGACTAACAAGAGAGACTTGAAGCAAGTCTAAGTAGAATTACCATTCAAGTGTAAATGTATATGGAAACTTAGTCTATGATGGAAATATCATTGACTTTAGGCCAACAAAAGGGGTTTGTTTGTTTGCCAAAATCGACCGACCCATAAATTCTCAAAAACCCATGACTTTTTTTTCTTTCTTCAAGATATTTGTTTTGGTGAAGAATGTATGTTTTAAATTATATCTGAAGTTGCCAAATAGATGAACAATCTGTTTAAGATTTCATTTATACCCATCATTGCCCATGTCTTTCCTTGTAATCACCAAGGAGGTGTGTATTTAAGATTCTAACAGAAACGGGACATCAAACATGGTTTGAGGGTTTGTATACTACGGGCTACAAGCCTGTCATCCTTGCATTCAACACACCTATTTTCACTGAGATTTTAGACTTTTCACATTTTTGGGGGTATGGCGCTATTAAAACAAACGTATGAGAACAGAATGGAAATTTCGTCATCTAGTGAACCTTTGATAGAGAAATCAATGTTTAACCCTATTTAATAGTTCCATGTCATAAGACAACCTGATAACAATTGATATAAACCACCATCAGCAAATTATTTACCCACTACAAATAAAATGTTTTTTCCTTACTGTACAATTCTATGGCTGTACCCAGTTACATCAGGATAGCTGGAGAGATCACTATGGTTACGAGGGGATTTTGATTGGCCACAGACCCTAGAGGAAGGGTATGTGGATTGGGTCAACAATTTTCCAAATTACCACAGCGTTTCCCAAAAATGCTGTGGGAGTCAATTACAAAGTTCCAAGACTGGTCGGGCTGGTGAATGAGTTGACTGGGACCCAGTCAGCTGTAATGTATGTTAGACTTGTACGCTCAAGGTTATGATTTGAGCGCTACAGACACTCTGTTTACAGTGGAAATATTGGCCATGTTTCATTGTAGTCGATCCATGTACCAGTGTTGCTGTCAAACAGACACTACATTGAATACCCTACCAATAACAAACAATCCTCATACAATTTATACCAGGGGAATTCAATGACAGGGTAATTATAATCTTAGCCAGATAAACTACCAGACAAGGGGCAGGAGCAGTGATGACAGATATGTCTGGCCAACTCTCCATACTTAAAAATAGGTAGTTAAAAATGACTCCTTGTCAGGGTTCAACTATACACCAACTAAAGAAGGGTTAAATATGACACTTTTCCAGTCATTTCTTACCCTTTTCGTGTCAAATGGACAGAAAAAGAGTAAACAGGACTAGAAAAAGAGGTCATATTTAACCCTTTTTCAGTCGGTGTATTTATTATGGTTTGTAAGTTAATACCAGCCTGTTTTTATGGGGCATACCAGTCTGTTGGTATTAAAATCATAACAACTCGGTGAGCCCTCATTAATCAAGTTTGACACAGTGGGACTATTGGCCATGTACCGCATACAAGTAAAATGTTCCATTCGTGCCTTACTTGCACTCATGGAACAACTTTTACTTGTATCAAGTGTGCACAATTTCAAGTGTTCTGTGGCAGGACATGATGAGCACAGCAGTAAAGCATGGTAAGAGTTAGTCTACTCGTATGCCTTGTATAATTTCACTGTCACACAATCGAACAACACCCCCTGATACTTCCCATCCGAGAACCGACCAAATACAAGGTCTACTGGCATTGTATTTACAAAAGAACTGTGCTTGAGCACACTAGGGATTACTAGGGACGATGCTTTTTATGCGTCACGATAGTATCACACCCCTTCATAACGCGCTAATATTGAATTTGCTGTTTGTACATCTAGAAACGCGTGAAGGGGGTATTTCTGTGGCTGTGTAAGAGTCTCTAGTTATCGTAAACAATGATCAAATTATTTGTCTCTGTTTAAACGTAAAAAGGTTTTTTATTACACGATATTGAAAGATAGGAAATACCATGGAAATAGTCACATATGCGGAAATGTAGCTATATCTCTGAGGAACATATTTTGGGCGAGGACCAATGTCAAAGATAACTCCTAAAGTGTGATTTTAGACCGAAACGGCGGCTATACAGTGCCAGAAAATCGACATTTTGAATTTATCAAGTGAGCAAGATTCGTCTCTCTGCGTAGACGTATATAAATATTCATATACTTCGTATTTATCATGTCTGCCATTGGTTAATTTTGAACCCCACGCGAACAAATTGCTCATTACGTATGCGTCCAATTTTTGGACGAGCACTAATGTAAAAGTATACGGAGGTCAACGAGGTCAATCCAATGCAAGTAGACCTTTTTTTCTCGGGGGTGAGATCAGAGGATGGGGAGCGGTCCATGGGGAGTGAGCCCTCTATTGGTACATGTTCATAGAGTGACAAGAAAAAGGTATACTAAAGCAGACTAGGTAAGAGTGTGAGTGATCAAAAAATTTCGCACAGTCCCAAAAAAAAATCGCACAGTAAATGTACTACATGAACAATTTCTCGTCCCAATTTTTTCTCTTCTCCGTCCCCATTTTAGCAAACAATTTCGCACAGTCAAAAAAAACCCCGGACAGTCCAAAAAAAAAATCGCACAGTAAATGTACTACATCAACAATTTCTCGTCCCCATTTGTCAGCTTCTCCTTCCCCATTTTAGGTGTCCGGGGGAAGTCTGCCCCCCCCTGCCCCCCACTGGCTACGCTACTGTATGTAACACAATATGAATATATCAAAAAATATCAGCAAAATTAGCGATTGAAAACAAACTCCGAACTTTTTTGAAGGAGTTAAAGGGACGCAATGTCATGTTGAATTTTTGTAATTTTAATTAATTTACTTCAGAATTCAAGATGAACATTAAAAATTGCCATTATTGTTGTTTCTACTATAAAAAAACCCCCAGCAAATCTTGATTAAAACAATGTTTTAAATATGTTTGAATACCACCCTTAACCATGTAAAATGCTGATCGGGCCCGATCAGCATTCTTTGAATCGACGTTTTGTTGTACAAAGAGGGCTGATTTTTCTTAATCCTTATAGGTGTAAGTTCATACATGTAATACAATTGTAAAAATATTATACAAATCCCAGTTTTTATCATATATTTTTTGCAATTGAGGGCGCTGCCTCCACCACATCTCTTAATGCCCCTTAATGTAATGCGATTTTGCCAATAAGGATAACCCGTAATTATTAATGTTCTAATGACTAATTGTTCTAATGATACCGTTATACAATTTATTAAACGTACAAATGTATGAATTGCATGCATACTATTCTAAAAGTACCTTTAGATGTATACAATGTAATTGACATACAACAATCAGCATTAATGTTTTCTTTCTAGGGCCATTGATTCGGCGTAAAACATACCATCGTATTCCTGAAATAGTTCTTTCGATATTTTGGTTTTAATGTCCGCCGGTTGTAATCGTAGCTAACTATATGTGCAGTTTTGGTATATCCTGTTCTCGGTTCACGTCACTTGTAGTTTCATCGATAAAGATTTTAGTCCTGGCAGACAACAAATATTTTTGGTTTTGGCATCCCGTTACTATAACCTTTATTCTCTATTTCTGCATTCTCATTCCAATCCTTGTACACTTTTCAGAGCCTGCGGTTTCCAGAATGTGGTAATATACGCTAGGAAAAGCAAGGCCTTAACTATGCACTTGGTAGTTCCCCCTTCAAATTTGTTATATTGAAGTGAGTAGACAGTGTCAATGTTGATGAACACTCCAACAGGTTGACTTGGAACAATATCCGGGGGCTGGATGAATGGTCAAATGTCCCAAAATTAGACTGATTTAAATCTTCAAACCCAATTGGTCTTGAGCCCTTAAAGTCATCCCTTGGGTGTGCTAATTTCTATATATAAACCTAGCGCGAGAGCAGTAGTAAATGTCAGTAAATAAATGGGTTCGAACTCAGTTGGTCATGATTTATTTTTCTAAAAGTCCCGAGTAAGGGCGAAAGAGCAATGGTAACTAAGTCGGCCAGTTGTATAACCCGCGGTCAAAAATCCACTTGACCCAGGACCCACTGTTACTTTTCCTCAAAATGTCATGTCTATACTGTACCTTTAATTCCTGTCTAGTGTCAGGATTAATGTTGGATTACTTGGGTTCTTTTTAATACTAGCGCGTTGCCATCACGCGTTTGGAGATGAGGTGCGACCATTGGAATACGCTCTGACGTAACTGTAAAGAGTAAGATAAATGAAACACTATGTGACGAATAGTCATATCTATGAATATTAATTTTGTGTTTCTTTTTATTGCTCTAATCGCACGTGAAAGTTGCTCAATTATTAAATGTAGTGTGTGCTTATTATTAGGCTGCACCGCGAAACTACTCCGTCAGACTAATACGCTACAAGTGACTTGTACATAAGACTTATACGATAGTTGCCATAGCAGTCATATTTTGCATTACCAATGAGAATATGAAGTAAACCATTGCCCAATGCAAATACAGGGTGTCTCAAAAAATAGGACTCTGATCATGACGCTGTAAAACTTGTTATGATCATTGGACCATGACGAATTTAGTTTCAATGTAAAGCCTAATTAGTTATTATGATATCCTGAAAGTATGAGATCAATCCGATGAAAAATAAGAAAACTAGCACAGTTTGCGTAAACCATGTCATTTACTGGTTTGTACAATAAAGTTTAAGCCATAAAGCTTAAACTCCTTTAGCCGATGAAGCGGAAATTGTGTTTGCTATAGTTTGCTGGTCTCCCGTAGCAACCTTATGACCACTCTCGTTCCACTTCCGGGAGCCCGCGAACTCACTCCTTTGTTATATGTTTCTGCGCGTCTCCCCTAGCTAATTTTATCATTCGCTCTTTCGTTCCGTACCAAGTAGGTTGATTTTAAAATAAGTTCTTTCCGTACCCGTTTGGTTTTCAAGTTGGAGTGTTGTCAGCGGTTTAGCTTTTTTGCTTCACATTACGGGGCTCCTCCTTCTTTGATTTCCTTCTGCTATTAACATTCATTTGTTACGGTAAAGTACTTATTTAGAAATTTAATTATTTGGTATTTAAGAATCATTTATTTGGTGCCTTTACGATATGGCTCAATAAATGTCCGCGAGAATTCCGCGATAGCGAGAGGCAGAAGTCTATATATTATTAACACACGGGCCTCTCAGCAGCTGATCAGTCCGCCGGTTGCCAATAGTCAACAGCAACAACCGGCCGTTTCCGATTGCTTCCCGTATATTAAAAGATAGATCGATCATTATTCAATAAATTGGCGGTGCGGATGACGATGCTCTTCGCATACAAGTATCAAACGAGGAAATCGAGGATTTGGTGGATTCAAGCGAGGATACGACGCCGACGGTGGAAAGAAGGAATGTCTCAAGCTTATTTCTAGGACCATCGACGAGTGCATCATCGGGAGCAGCACCACAGATTACACAAAACCAGTCGGGTGAGAACGAATTTTATTCTTCTAATCGTGTGACTAGTGCTAGTACTAGTAATTTTAATAATTCTCCCCGCAATAATAATATTAATAATTATATAAATAGGCAAATTATGTTCCCCGCGATTGTGTTTTTTCCGATACATTCACGGGTAGTCAACCCCCCGCATCAATTTGCTTTCCGTGAGGCGGGCCGTGAGGCGAGGGACTGCCTCAATTGACTAATGGGGACATTGGTTACGCCATCTTAGTTCAAGTGTTTAGTATTGAAATCCCGGATTGAAATGTGGGGGTAATTATGTGTGAGCGTGTGTGGTCTAGTGGATAAGACGCCGGTCTCACGATGCAAAGATTGTGAGTTCGAGCCCCGCTAAGGCCAACATGTTTGTATCCTTGGGCAAGGTACTTAGTCTCAATTGCTTCGTCGACCCAAGCGATATTTGGGGAGCTGTTAGGATATCAAAATCTAAGTAGTGCTGATAGGCTTGTGCACTTGTCGATTGGTAGCCGCCTAAGTCTGTAAGTGTAGCGACCAAAGGATTCTGATATCTAAACTGGCAGCGATAATAATTGATTTAAAAAGCGCTTTGGGACTGTGCTTGCATTGTGGAAAGCGCTATATAAGAACGGTAATATTATTATTATTATTATTATTATGGATTAATACAGACAGAATATACCCCTTGAAAAGGGTGAATGGCTTCATTATCATGGTTATATTGATTTATGCGTTACGTAGCAGGCATTCATAATCGATCTTTAAGACTAGCGTTATGCCTTGTATAGGCCATATAATTATCTATTTACATGATTAAACATATCAGGGTTGTGTTCAATTATAATTATGGTAAATCCATTATAATCAGAATAGTGTAGGCGTTCATATCAATGGCTATTGACTATAATTTGTCCATTAAACCTGAGACTAATAATATTTGTTTCAGATTAAACCATCTGGGTCCTTGTCTACGTCTTGAAAATATCATGGGTACTACATGATAGTACATGCCTGTATTATTTATGTACACTGAGCCAAAAAAGAAACTTATAAAAAAAAAAAACTTATAAAATTTTAACAGATCACCAAATAAAATTCTGTGCATGAAAATGTACCATATTTGGATACAATATTACTATTATTACTATTAATATTGTATCCAAATTTGGTACATTTTCACGCCCAGAATTTTATTTGGTGATCTGTTAAAATTTTATAAGTTTTTTTTATTTTTATAAGTTTCTTTTTTGGCTCAGTGTATATTCACCACTGTTTACACCAATTCTAGGTAGTAAAGTGTATAGGCAGAGAGACTAGCCACACTGTTGGTTTTTGTATGTTTTATGTATGTGACGTTACCACGTACCGTACTCGGGCTGTTCATTTTAATTCTTTTCTTAATACGCATGGAGGTAGATTAGTATGAAATGCTCAATAAGGTTGTTGATGATCATGATTAGCTTGGTGTTGTTTAAGGCCTGCGTTTTAATATTGTCCTTGTCGGTTGGGTTTTTGTTTCCTTCTTGTTATAAATGCTGGTTATAATCATTGCTTTATGCTTTCCGTATAATGGTCTCATCTCGTCGGGTATCACGCTCCGGACAGATTAACAGTTCACTCACGGTCTTATTTTGCGTACTAATTGTCATAATATACACATCTGGGCCGGTATGATATCATATATGTTATCATACTACTACTAGTTGTTCTTTCATTTCTTATCCTTACGGTACATTATATTATCTGTGCCAAGTCGGTATAACTTGTGTTAAATCTGCGCAGATCTGATGTCGTCAATCATGAGATTCCTTTCATGATTTTGCGAGAGGCGTGGGGTCGAGTTTTGCACAATAAATGTTACGCTGTTGAGATATTAGAGATACGGTAAGATGAATGAGGGATTTATTTTTAAGAAAAGAATGTACTCTCTGCTTCTGCCTTTTCTTCTTTCTATTTCTCTTTCAGGAGTTGAGTCTATAGTACACATGGCTGCCGTGCCGTGGTGGTGATTTTGCGTTGGCTTCTCGTTCCAATCCTTTCCGGGATAAGCTGTATATATACACGCGCCTAAGACTGGCATCGTGGCAGCCCTAAATAATAGAAATGAACCGGTGAGTGGGTGTAGACATAGGAGAAAACATCTCTTATCCAGCTTAAGCCAATCCAAGAATTTATAAGTGCTTGACTTATTGATTATTGACCCCAGACCTGTAAAGTGTGATTATTAATTATTTATTTGGACATACACTTTTGAAACAGTGGCTTGAGTTTTCTCGACGGATGCGTCCTTAAAACATATTACACAATATTATCACATGTATAAATAAAAAGAGGTCTATATCTCATAATATGATACGGTATAGAGAAGGACTCCATTGGGCTGTGAGATAATCGCAAATTAAATTTGTGAGGTAGTGAGACTTTTGTACCATTGCTGTCACTTGTGTTTTATGAGGAACTGTGACTTTAGCTCACTTTCACTTGTGTTTTATGGGCTTGACCGGTCACAATTACATATGTTGAAAGACTGGTTAAAAATGCAGAGGCAACCATAGCTGTCACATGGGTTTTATGGGTTCACCCGTGCTTTGTTTTGAAAGGTTTGGTCATGTCATCCTAAAATTGTGCCTAATGTTTTGTTTTGGTCATTGTGGCATGTCATAACATTGTCTAGACATCATAATTTATCTCTGTCCAATCTTGAGTGAGGACCAATTTTAATGGAGCAATATATCCTTAGAATGAAAGAAGAGGTAGAGTCTTGTAACACAAAAGCTGGCTATATTGATACCACACAGTATCATATATACAAATATTTACATGAATACATAAAATCATACAAGTTGAATGCTACATGCACGTTTTAAATAGGATTTGCAGAACACATCAAATATTTGGAGTCGGGTATCATCACATACAGTAAGAACATCATTTGAAAATCCTATATAGCATATGACACATTTTAATAGTTAAATTACCAGTTATAAATATTCTTCTAAATTATGGAGTGCTAGTTGATTTTCAAGTTTAAGGAATTCATCAACTCTGATATGATATAACGCACTACAAATAAATAAGAAATGTCTAAGATTCTCAATATCTTTATCACATAATGGGCAGTACATATTTATATCCGGTTTCCGTGAATGAGCACGGCCATTGAGGGGTAAGGTATTGCACCGAGCTTTGATTTTCATCGTTGCACCATAAAAATCTTATTTACAATAATATGTAATCTTCCAAACATAGTTTGTTTTTGAATAATACATAGTCCTTTAATGATGGTTTTGTCATAGCAGGATGTGCCTCGTGTTGTTAGAATTATCTATACTTAAGTTATTAAAATTATTGATCCACAAGTGGCTATCATATAGATTGTCTTTAAATATATGGTATTTAAATATGGTATATATACCTTATGTAATATACACCTTATGTAATCTTCTGTGTTAAAACTATTATGTGCTGTTTAAAGTATGACTATTTGTTGTCACTCTACACATATAGCAACTGAGGAGTGTGGATGGGTTCCTCCATCCATACGAAAAAGAAAAAGAAAACAATTGTATTGCAATGATGTGCTAGTCCACCACTAATTTTGGAATTTATAATTCGCTCCCATGTTATAGTTGAGCATTATTGCTAGTGATGGTTTCCTAATATCCTAACATGGATTACGCATTATATGTCAACGTGGCCGTCAATTATTAACAAATAATCTCACTCCGCCCCCCTGTCATCATTTTTGCCCTTTATAATGGCTTGTTTTTTCCACCCATCATATATTTATCCATTGCTTCATCTTTTGTAGTGCTTGCTTTGTTGTTTTGCTGCTCTGTCGCTTTCCTTCTTGTTTTTATTATACAGGTGTAATGAGAACTTGGATATCCAGTGATAACATCATTAATTGGGCTGGTCAGAACGGTTGTGTTTGTAACATCAACAAGCATGCCTCCCGGATTTGTTCATTCATGCCGAACACTCATGAAATCAGACACTTAGAGAATTTTTATAGTCTCACCAAACATCTCTATCGTTAATATGATGACATACATTTAACCGATGCTGGATTAGTTGTGTTCAGGTCACATCTTGAATCCGCTCTGCTCTTTTTCTCTTATTGCATTGTAAGTATGTGTAAGTCGGTCAAAGTGATACTTGTTTTTGAGTCATCTACTGAACCCGGGTGGGGGGGGGGGGGGGGGGGGATTAGACAAGTTTCCCCATTGTCATCTTGTTTGGAGTAAAATTTGAAGAAACAGGGATTTAAATCCCAATTATTGAATCTTAATATAAGAAATATTTATAAATGGTAAATGAAAGTTTATTATAAGGCCAAATGTAAATTATTACCTCATTGTATAATTGGTAATCTATCAATAAGGCCCACTGGTTTCTACTCATCAAGTAGTTATTTAATCTATTTACCATTCAGGAAATCAATTATTTTGTAAATTATCACTTGAGGATTTATTATCGGTGGTAGATTGGATTGTCGTATTTCAATTGGCGCATTTACAAATTTAATAAAATTGATTTTGAGAGAAAGCATTGATAATTCAAGGTTAAGACCATCTTTTAAAAATTGACAAAATTACCATTCAGGAAATCAATTAATTTGTAAATTATCACTTGAGGATTTATTATCGGTGGTAGATTGGATTGTTGTATTTCAATTGGCGCATTTACAAATTTAATCAAATTGATTTTGAGACCTTTCCAATTTTATTTGGATAATTGTAGTCTTTACAAAAAATTAACCTTGACTGTACTCGTCTAGTAGGACGACCAAAATATGAATATTTATCAATGTATTATATATATGGTATCATAGTACCCTTGCTTATGCGTAATACATGTCGTGTACAATTGCGAAATTAAATCGTCTTGGTACGGAGCCGAATTGCTCTTATTCTATTTTGTCTCTCCTGCATATATAATTTCCGATGTCTACGGGTAATAAAGTTAAGCCATAAAGCTTAAACTCCTTTAGCCGATGAAGCGGAAATTGTGTTTGCTATAGTTTGCTGGTCTCCCGTAGCAACCTTATGACCACTCTCGTTCCACTTCCGGGAGCCCGCGAACTCACTCCTTTGTTATATGTTTCTGCGCGTCTCCCCTAGCTAATTTTATCATTCGCTCTTTCGTTCCGTACCAAGTAGGTTGATTTTAAAATAAAACCTCTCCCACCCTCCCAGTTGTTGCTCTTTGCCATGCTTCTGGATGATCCTGGCATCTGTGGGCGGCCCTGTTCCTTGATCATCTTGGCCGTCCCACTATTCCCCTTAGAGACCATGTTCGGGGTTGATCATGGTTTCTTCGTACCCCTCCAGGCCTCTGTTCCTTGATTTTCTTTGGCCTGTGGTTTGCCCTTCGTGGCATCGTGTGTGTGTGTGTGAGACCAGGTTTCTGGATTTTAGGTCTCCACTAAGGAACCCCCCCCCCCCCCAGGCCTATGTTCCTTGATTTTTCTTTGGCCTGTGGTTTGCCCTTCGTGGCATCAGTCGTGCGAGTCCATGTTCCTTGATTTTTCTTGGCCTCCACAAAAAATCCTTCATGCGGTTTGCCCTTCGTGGCATCGTGTGTGTGTGAGACCATGTTTATGGATTTTTTGGTCTCCACTTAAGAAAAAAAGAAAAAAAATCAGGCCTCTGTTCCTTGATTTTCTTTGGCCTGTGGTTTGCCCTTCGTGGCATCAGTCGTGCGAGTCCATGTTCCTTGATTTTCTTGGCCTAAAAAAAAAAAAAATCCTTCCCCTCTAAGCCTTTGATTCTTGAAGATTCTAGGCCGTATTTGAATGCGAGTAGCAGTTAAATTGTACTTATTTATATAAGCTGTGATTTGAGGGAGTAAAATTTGAAGAAACAGGGATTTAAATCCCAATTATTGAATCTTAATATAAGAAATATTTATAAATGGTAAATGAAAGTTTATTATAAGGCCAAATGTAAATTATTACCTCATTGTATAATTGGTAATCTATCAATAAGGCCCACTGGTTTCTACTCATCAAGTAGTTATTTAATCTATTTACCATTCAGGAAATCAATTATTTTGTAAATTATCACTTGAGGATTTATTATCGGTGGTAGATTGGATTGTCGTATTTCAATTGGCGCATTTACAAATTTAATAAAATTGATTTTGAGAGAAAGCATTGATAATTCAAGGTTAAGACCATCTTTTAAAAATTGACAAAATTACCATTCAGGAAATCAATTAATTTGTAAATTATCACTTGAGGATTTATTATCGGTGGTAGATTGGATTGTTGTATTTCAATTGGCGCATTTACAAATTTAATCAAATTGATTTTGAGACCTTTCCAATTTTATTTGGATAATTGTAGTCTTTACAAAAAATTAACCTTGACTGTACTCGTCTAGTAGGACGACCAAAATATGAATATTTATCAATGTATTATATATATGGTATCATAGTACTCTTGATTATGCGTAATGCATGTCGTGTAAAATTGCGAAATTAAATCGTCTTGGTACGGAGCCGAATTGCTCTTATTCTATTTTGTCTCTCCTGCATATATAATTTCCGATGTCTACGGGTAATGGGATTTACATGTACAAGCCAGTAAATAAAATTGTTTACGTTTCAATATGTTACAATTATTATAAACATAGACAATTATCTATCAATCAATAGCAAAGATTAGTTTGGTAATACATTTAATTCTGACACAATGACATGGTTTACACAAACTGTGCTAGTTTTCTTATTTTTTATCGGATTGATCTCATACTTCCAGGATATCATAATAACTAATCTGGCTTTACATTAAAACTAAATTGGTCATGATCCAATGATCATAAAAAGTTTTACAGCGTCATGCAACAGAGTCCTATGTTTCTGAGACACTCTGTATCTCCATATTATTATAGAACTATTTGCATTGATCTCAGTTCAACGTATAATGTTGCTTGTACAAATGGTTATATACAGAATGTTACGTTGGCGACGATCGTATAAGTCTTGTACGAAGTTACTTGTACGTATAAGCCATACGAAACAAGCTGTGCTGAGTGCTTCCTTAATGCGCGGAATTAACAATTCAGAACAGGCTATATATGCATTAAAGTACAAACACAGTACATGGTACACAAACCATTGGCAATGGACAGGATTCTCATTGCTTGAATGTGTATATTTGATTACTTAATGGAGGGTGTATGAAAAACAAATCACTAGAAGTTACAGATTGAAAGACCAATCGCTCGAGTTTTGTATTGAGGTCATGAAACAGTTCAAAAGAGAAAATACCGTTTAATTCTGTCTATGGGAATTACTAAAAGCGCTAAAGTGATTTTATCAAGCATGTAATGCCCTTACCTGAGCATATTCACGTACAGCAATGTTAACAAGCAAACATCTATTGCAAGCCAACATTCAATAAGCCAGAGGACAAGTACTTTTATTTCTTGGATGTTGACACTAAACCTACACGGTATAAATCTCCTAAAACGATATAGTTGACACTAAACCTACACGGTATAAACCTCCTAAAATGATATACTAGACAAAACCTAACCCGACCCAGAATCCTACCGTGACGCGTGACATTGTCAACTAACAGAATAGAAATAATAATAACCGTAGTGCAGTGTTCATCTTGGGTGAATTTGGTGTCCTATATGGAACAATCTACCAGAAACAATCTGACGCATCAAGTTGATCAATCGTTTTAAGACTTCTGTGAAAACGTATTTATTTAACCAATACTACAACTGATTTTTAGAACTTTATTAACTGAATTGTATTTTTGTGTGTATATTTCTTCTGTATTTTATTGCAATTTTTATATTTTGTACTGTGCATTTTAACTTTGTAAATTTTTAATGTTGCTCTCTTTTTATCATATTTTGTTTGTTGTACGGCGCTCAGAGGCTTTTTGTATTAAGCGCCTAAGAAATGTCTTGTTATTATTATAAGTTGCGATAGATTTTTAAAAGCTCTACAGGGTGAGTCAAAAAGACTGCAATAGTGGAAAGAAGCCATTTTGTTTTCAAAACCAAAATGAATTTAAAACTTTTTAAACGTTGCAAGAATGATGTATTTAATCCTAACTTTGTGTGAAAAGATGAAGTCGATCGCATTTTTCGTTTTCCTTTGGTGAACCTTTTGACCAGTGCACCCATTTCACACGTTTGTCCACGAGATACCCAAACTATGCATCAGATCGCAAAATGTGTCTCATTCAAATTTGGAAACTTGAGTTCATTTGTGATGTTATTGGAATTTGATGCATCCTTTCTTGTTTACATGTGAGTTTTCATTTTTTTGTTCGCGGGATATTCAAATATGAAAATGCAATGTGTGCCATTTCCAATGAAAATCACTGTGCTCGTGGACAAACAGGTACATTTGGTTGTGCAGCAAAGAGGGTCACCAAAGACAAATGAAAAATGCGATCGACTTCATTTTTTCACACAAAGTTAGGATTAAATACATCATTCTTGCAACGTTTAAAAAGTTTTAAAATTCATTTTGGTTTTGAAAACAAAATGGCTTTCCACTATTGCAGTCTTTTTGACTCACCCTGTATACGAGGGGGTATCAAAAAGTTCTTGAAATCACCAAGAAGTGAAGGAGCCAGAAACTATTTTGTTGATATGTGACCCTTCAGACATCTTTAAAAAGTCACTGTGCAAAGTCACACATTTCTCCCACTTTTTATTACCTGTCCAGAGACCGCTATTGTAGAGATCTTTAGATTGACCGCCATTGATTGATCCTCAGATTGCCTCAGATTGCGTTATTCACCAAAACAGCAATAAATAGTTTAAAGTTTTAACAGAAAAGTGTCAAAGGTCATTACAAACCAGCTTGGTGACAATAATCTTATGGGTAACATGGGGGTGTACACAGATTGACCTCTAATGACCCCTACATGACCTTTGACCCCTTTCTGTCAACACTTTAAACCATTTATTGCTGTTTTGGGAATAACATGCACAATTTGAGGCAATCTGAGGATCAATCAATGGCGGTCAATCTGAGGATCTCTACAATGGCGGTCTCTGGACAGGTAATAAAAAGTGGGAGAAATGTGTGACTTTGCACAGTGACTTTTTACAGATGTCTGAAGGGTCACATATCAAAAGAAAAGTTTCTGGCTCCTTCACTTCTTGGTGATTTCAAGAACTTTTTGATACCCCCTCGGTTATTTTAAAATAATGAGCCATGTCGAGCTGGAGACCGATAAAATGACGAGATTTTGAGTTTGAAAATGTCACAGTTGTTTACATTTCCCTGAAAAATAAAGACCATCATTACATTACAAACATTTTTTTCTCCAGAGGCACATACAAATATTGCACTTATATGGCACAATTTTCATGATAAGAAGCCGTTCTTTGTTCAATGGATTAATAATAACACGACTTCTACCGTTCAACCTCTGTGGCGTGCTATTGTGATCCTGGGGTTATAATCGGAATACACGGGTTCGATTCCCGTGAAAACCTTATTTGTTCTTATATTTTCAAAACAGGATGGTGACTTTATTGAAATCATTCATGTCAATTTCTATAACTACAATATGATGGCCCAGGTATTATTTATTATTAATCAATTGATTTATTAAATTGTGTGTAATTATTATTTTGCATTCATCTTTTTTATTTACTTATAATGTATTTATTAATTTATTTATTGTATTTAGTTATTGATTCATTCATTTTTATGTTTTTATGTTATTCATTTATTTACTTATTTATTGATTCATTGATTGATTGGTTGATTGATTGTTTAAAATTATTTCTACAATTGTGTGTGGATAGATTTAAAGTATTTTATAATAAATTGATTTTAAATGTATCATTGAGTAAATTATACACAAATTGATCATGCATGATAAAAATCTCCCATGGATCGTCATATGGTCACAGGTCACTAATAGGTATATCAAATAAGGTGGGATCGTTTCAAAAAACCCTTAAAATCGTGATACGTGTCTCTATTTTAAATAGAAGTTGTCAAAAAAACATAACATTTTTGGTATCATATTAAAGACAATTTATCCAGCTACCGAATAAAAAAAGAATTAAAGCCACATGTTTAGCAACAGTGAAGTTATCAATCTAAACGTCGAGTGAGTCAAGGGTGGGAGCGGTGGATGAGAAGCCGGTGGATGAGGCGCCCATAGGTTTCTACACAAAATAGTGGAAAACTAGAACTTTTGAAATTGATGCCATTTTAAAATTATATATAGGAAAGTTTTCAAACTTCTCATATGTGTTAATAACATGTGCCTGCTACTATGAAGATTAATATTGAATTGTTATCTAGACATTCTCTACTAGAATATGATGTTCAATTCAGGGAGTGTTTTAATGTAAAAAACACACAGTTTTATTCATTTTATTGATTAAACAATGGCCAAATCGCAGTCTCTCTATTTCATTTGTGTGACTCTTCGGTCCTTTTCTACCCTGGGTAGTAAAACATTTAACTAAAAAAGCCAGAAGTGTTTCTTCACAGAATTGTTCATAGATTTATGAAAATGTTGCTATTTAGACCTATTTTGGACCACCCTGTATTTAAAATAAAAGGAACTTTAACGATATTCGTGTAGTTCATTTTGATAACCATTTTCTTTTAAATTAAATAGTCCATGCTAACTTAATTTCATAGAATATTATATACAAACCTTCATTTTATGCATTATTTCATCATAATTTTAGACACCCTGTACTTTTCCTGTGAACATTTTGGGCAAGTGATTCTTAGCAAATTTGGTAGCACCTTCTGCGGTTGTTCTGATTTTGGTGACTATCTTCAGCTAAACCCTAATTGTACAAACTATCAAAATATTTTGTGAGGAGCAAAAACGATCAACTTTTTTATGTTCCACCCTATACAAATTTTACACACCCTGTATAATTTGATTCTTTTTTGCAAAAATGAAAAACCTTGAATCATAAGCTTTCCAACGATAGTTTGTGGGTCATTAAGTATGTAAAACTTAAGTTTTGTCCCGTTTAATCAGATTTGGTGCATTCCTCAACATTATTAGAAGTGAAACATTTTTTGGACCAGTTTGTGACTTCTGACCATATCCATGTAATCGTCCATCGGGCAAATAGAAATTACAGCATAAACTTTTATGCTTCAACTTACTCTTGGGTCCAGTCAGGTGTAAGATTTTGCTGAAATCATTCATGGATAACTATCTATCGTAGCTTATTCCGATTTGGTGCTCTCACAATGTTGATTTACTCCCCACTTGTGGTAGCGCTATCCTTCACTTACTCGCCATTGGTGCACTCACTCGGCCGTTAGTCGTGTAACACTTACAACCCATCCAACGTCCGGGAAGTGAAGCGGTAGGTGTCCAAAACAACTAATACAAGCAAACAGCTAATAAGCTGGAAGGACACTGTACGTGTGACTTTGATGTTCCACTAGGTTTGCACGCCGTATAAGCTTCCAAAACGATATACAGGTTGAGTAAAAAAAAGTGTACTCAACTTTGTGATTTTATATATTAAAATCTGTGCAACAAATTTACAGATTTTTTATTGAGGCAGACAGCTAATTACAGTAGCTTTCTAAAGAATTTTAGTTGGTTGAAATTGGTTATGGTAAACATATTTTATGCTCATTTGCGTAAAAGTTAACATTTTATAAACCGAACAAGATTTACGATATTTTCTCTGATAAAATCTATTGAATCTCACTATTGAAAACAGTCCACACTCTAGTCCGAGCTGAGTCCGACTATCACAAAGCCAAATTTGTTGTTGTTGTTGCCTAATTCGTGTAATAATTAGGCCTAGATTGTTTTGATATTATTTATCATTTAATGTTTGAAAAAATAACTGAATTTTTTGATTTGTCTTTGTTAGTTAGTTATTGTGTACCATACGTGAATCCACTTGTTCATTAAAGGGAATAGCGCATGGTGAGGAAAAGAACCGCTGACGGCAATTGTCGGTCCAGCTAAACCTTAGCTAATAACTAATACATCACCTACATCACACGATAGAAAATGCGTTCAATCAAATGAAGGATGGTTGATTGAGCGCGCCGTTCACATTGGGAAAGAGATTGTTGTAGAGCCGCACACAATACCGCTTGCATGTAAACATACGTAGAACAATTACAGACTGCGCCAATGTCCAACTTGTTTAGATTCAAATAGTCGCCGCGCGCTGCTCAATTTTCGTTAGAATCCTCACCATGACCGCTTCCCTTTAACATCAAGCATTGTTGAGTAAAATATTCAATATTGTGTTCGGTTTCAAAATGCAGTAACTTTACCAAAATAGTCATATCTGGTAAACGGTACCATGACATGTCATGATTCTCTTTGCTGATGATAGTGACTAAATGCATCTATTGCCGCATACATTGGTTGCCTTCATAACAAATATTTTTATTAATTATTTTACTTTAAGTACACCTTTTTTTACTCACCCTGTATATACTAGACCAAACCTAACCCGACCCAGAATCCTACTGCGACATTTTCTAACTAGCAGGAAAGAATAACAGCAGTAGTGCAATGCTCATTTTCTGAGGGTACAGGGTGGTCCCAAAAGTGTTAACAAATTAACAAAGCTTTATACATATCTCGGTATAAAAATGAACATCTTAATAATAATAAGGTTAGTTAAAACACAGGGCAGCGTGAACCTAACCTAACCCATGTATCAAGTAACCAAATTGAAACTAAGTTGTCCAATTGACTCTAATATAGAAATTGAATGCCTCATTTGAATGTAGATGGTCGGGAAATGTACTGTATTAAGCTGTTATTCAGTGTAGTATAGGTGTGAACCTATGAAGCCAATTTTAGGCCCCCTGTAGCCGCCTTGAAATTGTACCATGCTGATCCAGCCAAGAGTTCCTAAACACACCCAACATGTTTGCTTTTAGTATATAGAGTGAGTCAAAGTATTCAGGTCCCTTTCTCGAAAAAAATACCAGTCCAACCATTTTGTTGTGTTATTTGCAAACATTAAATATAAGAGTGTAAACACCTCTACATAATTAGTGACATTTTCATAACAACACCAATGCATGTCATAATTGTAATAACTTTTTTACGAAAAAAACCATCCATGGTAGTAATGTAGCTATAGCAGTATTAATTAAATGTAAATATCACTCAAACCTAATAAATAATGTCATTGTTTATATATATACAACAAGATTGCCGATTAAAGATAGTCACATAACAACAGTGGCGTAGAGAGAGGAGGGAGAGGGGGAGGGGGATGTTCGAAAAATCCTAATAATTCCTCCCGCCACGCTTAAAAAAGATGGCTACGCCATTCATAACACCACAGTGCACACCAAAGTATTCAAAACTAATTAATAAAACCTGTTCATATGTTATACTATATTTTAATACTATCACACCATGTAGTGTCTCATTGAAAACACGCGTGTTTAGATTGCAATATTGGGATTCCGTGGAACAAGTTGAATGTCACCTCTTTCGGCTAAAGGCACATACATGCATTAACCATTAGCAATTTGAAATAAACAAAAATTAAATTAAAGCTAACAATATGTACTTGTCGTGCATCCCATTATGTTTTGAATTCTGTGGAGAAAAAAAATCATTGAAATCGGGACCTGATTTAGGTGACTCACCCTGTATAAAAGAGCAATCACACAGGACCTACTTTTGGATCTAATAGGGAACCTTCTTATTATTGTTAGCTTATTTTGAACGTGAAAAGGTTAATAAGAAAACCGTATTAAAGGGGCATTGAGAGATGTTTCGATATACTAAATAACGTAAAGATAATCATCAACATAGCCCAAATCCAAAATGTCATACAATTCCGACATCGCCTTCATGCCAAAATAAGCAAATAACGGCACTTCCGGGTTGAGATTTGCCGCGAAAGTATGTGAGTAAAACGGTGCATAACTTCCGAATTCAGCACCTGAGTTTCGATATGAAACTAAGAAAATCATGAAATTTTATATGATAAACGGCGAATGTTGGTAAACTGTTTCAGATGGTAGTTAGTATATGCCTAAGTATTACTTTGATGCAAATAAACTGATTTTCAGGATAATTGAGGGCGCACTCCCATACGTATCTCTCAATGCCCCTTTAACATTCATGGCAGGCTCAACAAGGTGTGGGTTTACAATTATATCAAATTAATCCAGTTGTTTCGTTTAACACAGGTAGACTATACTACGAGGGGCATTAAATAAATACCTGCAACCATTGAACATCTCTGAACCGTGACATGTGTCAATCAAATGATCTTATGATACTTAATCTGTATTAAAGTCTTACCCCTATCTCACTGAAAATTTCAAACACGTGGATCATTTTTATCATGTATTTTCAGTACTAAAACATCATGGTCTATAGGCACATACAATTGACAAGAATCAGCATTATAAATCAAGTACCAATATGTTAAAACACTGTTAACGCATGTATCTTCATGCATACCATAAACTTGTCTTTCAAATTTCCCGCCATTGTAACATTTAAATCCTTAACCAGTGCCCTGAGATCACGGTATTCACAGTGCTGAGATGTAATGATAAAAAATGACCTTACAGTTTAAGTATCATAAGTTTATTTTACTAACACGTGTCACGGTTCAGAGATTTTTAATGGTTGCAGGTATTTATTAAAATGCCTCTCGTAAAACAAGTTGCATTCGATTTGATTCATTTTTTAGATTTTTAGAGATATCCGTAGAATTTTGTCAAATGTATTTTTTCCCTATCTATACAACTGCTGAAGTAGCAAATATTGGAGATTGCCAATTTGTAGAGTATATCGTAGTTCAAAATAAAATTGCAAAACCGAAATTTTCAGAGATAATATAGGTTAATATTTTAACGGGTCCGCCGTCGGACAAGATATAAACTGTCAAGCTTTCGTCAGGATTAGCTCTGACTTTTGCAGGACCAAACGAGGGGCAGTCTACGTTATTTCCATTGGTCAAGGGGCAATCCTTTGTAATAGATTCTATTAGACCCATATTAATATTAGTCAAGCGGCAACCTACGTTTAGAGCTCTTTTAAGAGCCACCATCTCGGTTCAGTGGACAAGGCAGTCCTCCAGAACGGCTCTTGTCAGAGCAAACCAATCTTTTCAAAGTAGGAAAGTGAGTGGCACCTACTTTCCAATCAACCTATTTTAAAGGCTCTTTTTAGTTTTAGTTTAAAATCATCGGGCAAGGGGCTGCCGAAATGATGATAATAATAGAGAGGTGTCATTCTCTATGTTTTGCTTAATATTATAATAAGTTGTAATAAGTTGGTCCTGAAGAAATCATAGCTAATCGAGACAAAAGCTTGACAGTTTTAAATTTGTCCGACGGCGAACCCATTAAACTCTTAAACCATATTATGAATACCCGTTGTAAAATGCCTTAAAATTTCAGAGATACCTAAAGAATTTTGTCAAATATCCTTTTTCTTTTTCCCTATCTACAACTCATGGGTTAGTTATGAATACCAGAGGGGTCACATATACAGATCTCTAATGAGTACTTTTTAGGGTGTGCCTATTGACTAGTAAAGTAAAATCAGTTACTTACTTCCCCCCTTTCATATCGAATCGACATATCTTGAAGTATATTTCCTGAGGAACAATATGCACTATTACAATCCTCACAATAATCAATATCAATGTTCAAAAAGCGTGAGAATTTAATGGACATACCACTTACAGTCGAAATGTGTTATCGATAGTTTGAAATTACTTCCATGCTTCATGTCATTTGAACCCTTTTAAAACATTGCATCAACACTCCAAACAGTCGTTAGTACAAATGCAAGTTAATGTATATTGCACAGAATTTGATTAATTTCGTCAATGCATTAGCTATTTCGGTACTGTGGTAGCCTATAAGACATTTAAGGGGTCACACTACTAAATAGAGCTCCATATGCGTATTGAACGTATACATAGCGTATGACTAACGTATTGATAGCGTATCACTAACTTATAACATACTAATGACAGCGTATCACAGCGTATGCGAGCGTATGACTAACGTATGCTTAACGTACACTTAACGTAGCGTAGCGTATTCGTAGCATATGATGATGGGTTGATGTGTTCAGAACGACAGACCATGAAGAAGTGAGGATGAGATACTCAAGGGACCTATTTATATACTCAAACCCTCCATAAGTTCCCAAAACGCCGAATGCGCGCTAGCTGTACGGTAGCCCTGTCACACCATGGCGTATCGCCTGCACGTATAACAACGTATGCGAAATATCGAAAAATACGTTGGCGTACGTTGGCGTACGTTGGTGTACGCTGATACAAGTTAGGGGTAAGTTTGGGATACGTCGTATACGTTAAGAGCACGCTGTGATACGTTGTGAAAATTTGGAACACGTCGAGCCCGCGAAAAATTATTGAGCATGTTCAAAATTTCTCGACGTACTCAACGTGTGCTTAACTTACGTTCTGCATAAGTTCCCGATAGGTTCGTGGTACGTTAGACATACGTTTACAAACGCTGACATACGTTAGACATACGCTGACATACGTTAGAGGTACGTTAATCGTCTTAAGTTATAGGTTGGACATATAGATTTACCCTTCTAGATATTTTAATAGTTATCATCTAGGCTGCGTTTACTTGAACTGGCAACACTTGTCCCGCCGTGTACGAAACTCAATTTCTGCAACGGCATAAGTCACGTGTTCGTTGTACGCCGAGGATACGCTGAGGGTACGTCGAGCACGGCAGACATACGCTACGAATACGTTGGTCATACGCTCGCCGATCGCATACACTGTGATACGCTGTCATAAGTTTGTTATAAGTTAGTGATACGCTATCAATACGTTAGTCATACGCTATGTATGCGTTTAATACGCTATGGATACGTCCATTCCATCACCGATGTTGACGCAATTCGTTGGGAAGTTGGACGTTCTTGGACGTTCTCGGACTCTGACAATTTTCGAACTATTTTTTGAATACGTCGGCATACGTTCAGACCACGTTCAGGCCATACGCTATGGTGTGACAGGGCCTTAACCAAATAATACATACAAAATAGCTAAGAAAATGTATGCATGCAAGAGTAATCTATTGTTGTTAAATGTAAGATCACATGTGTGAATATTTATCAATCACTTTTCGAAATGAACATATTTATCTATATTGTAATGATTACGCGATTTCATCCCTTATTGTCTTTATTTTGTCTATTTACATTGATAAAGCCACCGTTTGTGTAACGCTTACTACGCAGTGGCCTGTGGGCGGGGTTGGAAGAAAAGGAGCGGTAGTTTTGACTTTATCTATATTTGAAATCAGGTGGAATCATTGTTCGTGTGTTTCACACTGTATTGAACACACAATGTGTTTCATATATCGTTCAAAATGCCTACTAAAAGGTTTCAACAGTGGATATTACAATTTACTAACTAAATAATACATACACAATAGTTAGGGAAATGTATAGATTACATACAAGAATGTTCTACTGTATCATAGTTGACACACGCATAATCTGTTAATGAGTCAAATTTCAGGTGACTCAGTACAGTATTGCCAGATTGACTCGCTTGTCAGGGAAAGATGAGTCAAGATCGACTTTTGACTCATTCATAAAAATGCTGAGTCAAATACGAAATGAAAGCGAGGCTGTAACTCTGCCATTTTGTTTTGCACATGGACTGGTGACTGTATAGCATATGTTCATGATGTTAGTGATTGAAGACACAAATTGTGTCATTTCCTTTGGACTTCTTTGTTATTAAACACTGCATAGACTCATAAGTAATATGTGGAATTTCTGGAGCTGATAGAACTGTAACTTTTTTGCATTAGGCGGTGTTTTTACCTTCAGTAAGCTTACAGTGGTAGACCTTCGTCGTTACACTGCAGTAAGCTTATGGATGTACATGTATTTATTATTTGGGCAAGTTGGACTTCGTACCTGCTTAATAATGGGCAACATACAGTGTCTACAGAAACTAACACTTTTCGGAGATCACCGCCCATGTTTGTGATAGTCTTTAATTGTCACAAAACAATGCTATTCTGAGGCTCTAACTGAAAATTCCAGTCTGAGTCAGTTGACTCATCCAAACTGAGTCAATTGACTCAGTAAAATGTCCAAGTGTTTCAGTACACGGACAAACCCAATGACTCATTCTAGTGAGTCAATGGACTCAAATAAATGCATCAAATGACTCGAATAAATGCATCAAATGACTCAATTTGATCCACGACTGAGTAACTTGACTCATTCAAATGAGTCAGGTGTTCAATGCATATTTCACTTGACTCATTACTAGTGTATCATAAGACTCATTTAAAGCATTACTGAGTCATTTGACTCATTGCTGGTACATCATATGACTCATTTAAAGCATTACTGAGTCAATTGACTCATTAGTGTTGAGTGATTTGACTCAGTAAATCGTTGAAGTGTCTCAGTACACGGACAAACATAAGACTCATCAAAATGAGTCAATTGGTTCTGGAAAAAAGGGATATTTCTATAAGGGCTTGTAGGTGTAATGTAAGCTTTCAAAACGATATATACAGGGTGAGTAAAAAAAAAGTGTACTCAACTTTGGGATTTTATATTTTAAAATCTGTGCAACAAATTTACAGATTTTTTTTATTGAGGCAGACGGCTTATTACAGTAGCTTTCTAAAGAATTTTAGTTGGTTGAAATTGGTTATGGTAAACATATTTTATGCTCATTTGCGTAAAAGTTAACATTTTATAAACCGAACAAGATTTAAGATATTTTCTCGGATAAAATCTATTGAATCTCACTATTGAAAACAGTCCACACTCTAGTCCGAGCTGAGTCCGACTATCACAAAGCCAAATCTGTTGTTGTTGTTGCTAAATTCGTCTAATAATGACATTGTTTTGTTATTATTTCTCATTTAATGTTTGAAAAAATAAATTAACATTTTTGATTTGTCTTTGTTAGTTAGTTATTGTGTACCATACATGAATCCAATTGTTCATTAACATCAAGCTTATTCAGTAAAATATTCAATATTGTGTTCGGGTTCAAAATGCAGTAACTTTACCAAAATAGTCATATCTGGTAAACGGTACGATGAAATGTCATGATTCTTTTTGCTGATGATAGGGAATAAATGCATCTATTGCCGCATACATTGGTTGCCTTCATATTCTGATAATACGTGTTTGTAATAACTATTTTACTTTAAGTACACTTTGTTTTGACTCACCCTGTATATACTAGACCAGACCTTACCCGACCCAGAATCCTACTGTGACATTTTCTAACTAGCAGGAAAGAATAACAGCAGTAGTGCAAAGCTCATTTTTAAGGGTACAGGGTGGTCCCAAAAGTGTTAACAAATTAACAAAGCTTTATACATATCTCGGTATAAAAAAGAACATCTTAATAATAATGTCGCTAAAGGTGAGAATTCAAAACACATGGCAACCTGCACCTAACACCCAACCCATGTATCAAGTAAACAAAACCGGAAGCTAAGTTGTCCAATTGACCCTAATATAGAAATTGAATGCCTCATTTGAATGTAGATGGTCGGGAAATGTAATGTATTAAGCTGTTATTCAGGGTAGCATACGTGAACCTATGAAGCCAATGTTAGGCCCTGTAGCCGCCTTGAAATTGTACCATACTGATTCAGCCTAGAATTCCTACCGTGAAATGTCAATTTTAACTGGAAACACACCCACAATGTTTGCTTTACTATATAGAGCATGTATAGTGAGTCAAAGTATTCAGGTCCCTTTCTCAATGAAAATATCCTTCATCCAACCTTTTTTTTGGTGTTATTTGCAAACATTTAATATTAGAGTGTGAACACTTCTACATAATTAATGACCTTTTCATAACAATATACCAATGCATGTCATAATTGTAATAACCCTTTTACGGAAAAAACGATCCATGGTAGTAATGTAGCTATAGCAGTATTAGTTAAACGTAAATATCACTCAAACCTTATAAATAATGTCATTGTTCATAATATATAAAACAAGATTGCCGATTCAAGATAGTCACATAACAACAGTGGCGTAGAGAGAGGAGGGAGAGGGGGAGGGGGATGTTCGAAAAATCCTAATAATTCCTCCCGCCACGCTTAAAAAAGATGGCTACGCCATTCATAACACCACAGTGCACACCAAAGTATTCAAAACTAATGAATGCAAACTGTTCATATGTTATACTATATCTTAATACTATCACACCATGTACATGTAGTGTCTCATTCAACATGCGCGTGTTTAGATTGCAATATTGGGATTCCGTAGAACAAGTTGAATGTCACCTCTTTTGGCTAAAGGCACATACATGCATTTACCATTAGCAATTTGAAATAAATAAAAATTAGATTAAAGCTAACAATATGTACTGTCGTGCATCCCATTATGTTTTGAATTCTGTGGAAAAAGATCATTGAAATCGGGACCTGATTTAGGTGACTCACCATGTATAAAAGAGCAATCACACAGGACCTACTTTTAGATGTAATAGGGGACTTTCTTATAGTGTTAGCTTATTTTGCACGTGAGAAGGTTAATAAGAAAACCGTATTAAAATTCATGGCAGGATCAACAAGGTGTGGGTTTACAATTATGTCAAATTAATCCATTTGTTTCGCTTAACACAGGTAGACTATACTAAAACAAGTTGCATTCGATTTGATTAACATTTTTAGATTTTCAGAGTTATCTTGAGAAATTTGTCAAATGTATTTTTTCCCCTATCTACAACTGCTGGAGTAGCAAATATTGGAGATTGCCAATTTATAGAGTATTCTGTTGTTCAAAATGAAATTGCAAAACCGACATTTTCAGAGATAATGTAGGTTAATAATAGTTTAACGGGTTCGCCGTCGGACAAGATTAAAACTGTTAAGCTTTCGTCAGGATTAGCTCTGACTTCTGTAGGACCAAACGAGGGGCAGTCTACGTTATTTCCATTGGTCAAGGGGCAGTCCTTTATAATAGGTTCTATTAGAGCCAAATTAATAGTAGTCAAGCGGCAATCTACGTTTAGAGCTCTTTTCAAAGCCACCATCTCGGTTCAGTGGACAAGGCAGTCCTTCAGAACGGCTCTTTTCAGAGCCACCAATCGTTTCTAAGTGGGAAAAAGGAACCTACTTTCCGATCAACCTATTTTAAAAGCTCTTTTTAGAGCCACCAATCTCACAAGTAGGAAAAGGACACATACTCTAAAATCATCGGGCAAGGGGCTGCCGAAATGATGATAATAAGAGAGAAGTGACAATCTCCATGTTTTGCTTAATATTATAATAAGTTATTCCCGAAGAAATCATAGCTAATCTAGATAAAAGCTTGACAGTTTTAAATTTGTCCGCCGGCGAACCCGTTAAACTCTTAACCTATATTATGAAAACCCGTCGTAAAATGCCTTAAAACTTCAGAGATATCTAAAGAATGTTGTCACAATTTCTTTTTCTTTTTCCATATCTACAACTCCTGGAGTTAGTTATGAATACCAGAGGGTCACACACAACGATCTCTAATGAGTATTGTTTAGTTGTGTACCTCTTGACTAGTAAAATGAGTTAATAAAACTAACTTTCCCCCTTTCATATCAAATCAACATATCTTGTAGCATATTTCCTGAGGAACACTATAGTGCACTATTACAGTCCTCACAATAATCAATATCAATGTTCAAAAATCGAGAGAATTTAATGGACATACCACTTACAGTCGAAATATGTTATGGATAGTTTGAAATTACTTCCATGCTTCATGTCATTTGAACCCTTTTAAAACATTGCCTCAACACTCCAAACAGTCGTTAGTACAAATGCAAGTTAATGTATATTGCACAGAATTTGATTAATTTCGTCAATGCATTAGCTATTTCGGTACTGTGGTAGGCTATAAGACATTTAAAGGGTCACACTACTAAATAGAGCTCCATAGGGATGGGTACAAAAACACTGATATAAAACTCTGTTTAGACCACTAAATTGTGAAATTGGACCTTGTAGAGTTTTTCGTTTTTAAAGATGATCACATTTTCTCATCAAAAAGTGCAAAAAGCAGGTAGGGTAGCCTGCTTGATTTCCCAAAAAAAATCCGGCGATGGAGCAGACTACATGTCTGACGAGCTTGGAAATGTCACGGTAATTGCCAATGTTACCAGTACAAAGCACAAATTTGAAAGATCTCTCAACATTTACCTAGATGCTATTCACATTTTATAGTCAGGGTGCATGTAGGTGATGTCCCATTAATCATAATTAATCAAAAATCCTAGACATTTACGCAATTGTATTACTGTCAAGACTTTTAAATTGAGGATTTTGCCATGCATACTTTCCGATTCTAGTTTTAAACACCCATCTTAAGGGTAGGAGATACCCCATTTAGTGTAGTGCACCCTTCAGTGTGTGAGAAATGATAGTATGCGTTGATGAAAAAGTGTACGTTAGGTCCTAGATTCTGGACTGTACTTGTATCGTCCGATACTTGACCAACCAGTATCGTTCGATACTGGTACAAAGTCAGTGTTCCAGTATCGGACGATACTAGCACTTAAAAAAATGTTCCATTTTCGGGCGAGATAGGAACACAATTTGGAGTTTCAGTATCTGGGACCTAAAGTACACATTCCCGTTAATGTGCTTGCTCGTATTTGACGCACCTCAATTACTCCTTCTCTCTATCTCGATAAGAGCCGGGCGATCATATAATTATTTTAGTGGCATCATTTAAGATCAAATGTAAATCGTTTGTTTCATACTTTATTTTAAAAATGGCTGTCACAATGGACACCGATTAGTACGTTAAATAACTTAAACAAATGATAAATATACATATAAAGCCAAGACACCTCTCCAAAACTAAGATACCCGGGTCAAAAAAAGTGAAATATTATTTCATCATTTTTGTCCTCTTACATTCAAATAAGCTCACACCGCACCTTACGATAAAACGTTGATATGTTTAATGCTTACACGCTGTATTTAGGTAGCATTGCATAACTAGTACGCATGACTCATACGTATAAGTGAATAGTACGTAAGAAGTTTACGACAGGCTCCATACGTATAAGATTCGCAGTGTGACCCACAGTGTAATACGGTATATACATTCATATGTGCATTGTTAAAGGAGGTGTCCCGCAAGCAGCTCATCAGATCTTGGCACCTTAGTTGATGAATACGACACTATTCTTCGCAATATTCTTGACAAGCACGCACCTTTAAAACATAGATCCATTACTATTCGCCCCTCTAATCCATGGTGTACTCCTGAAATTGATACGGCCAAAAACTTCGCAAACAACTTGAGCGAAGATGGAGAAAAACCAATCTGGAGATAGACAGACAGCTATTCAAATTACAGCGCATCGTTGTTGTTAATATGATAAACTGATGCCAAATCCAGATACTACGAAGACAAAATATTGCAATGTCAAAGCCAAAAGGAAATTTTCAAAGTTGTCGAGAGTCTCTTACACCAGAAAGGCAATGTCAAGCTACCCTCACACGCTTGTCAAAAGGAACTTGCACATCGATTCAATTATTATTTTGTCTCCAAAATTTCTAAAATACGTCGTGATCTTGATACCATTGCTCCAACTGCTCCTGTTCTGCCTACTGAGAATAATGTTGCTACATTCATGATGTCTTTCACGCCTGCCACTGATGATGAAATATATAAGCTTGTGTCGTCTTCACCTTCTAGGTCGTGTACATTGGACCCAATTTCAACATGGATGTTGAAAGATCACATCAACATCAAGGTGCCCGTCATTACTAAGATTGTAAATCTCTCTCTTGAAAATGCAACATTTCCGGACCATTTTAAAAATGCACTTGTTTCTCCACTCATAAAGAAGCCTTCCTTGGATGCAGACATTTTGAAAAACTTTCGTCCTGTGTCCAATCTGCGTTTTGTATCAAAAATTGTTGAAAAAGTTGTAGCACATCGTCTTGCTGCTCATTTATGTCTAAACAACTTATATGAACAACATCAATCAGCATACAGAAAATATCATGGTACAGAGACCGCTCTTCTTAAAGTACACAATGACATTTTACGTGAATTGGATGGAAATGTGCCATTTTTCTCATTCTTCTCGACCTCTCTGCCGCCTTCGACACTTGACCATGATATTCTGTTCAGGCGTCTTGAGTCAATTGGTGTCAAGGATTCAGCTCTGAGATGGTTTCAGTCCTACCTCAAAAGCAGAACTCAAGCAGTAAACATAAATGGAACTATTTCTACACATGTTCCGCTAAAATATGGCGTTCCTCAAGGATCTGTGCTTGGACCTATACTATTCACCATCTATTCCTCTCCCATTGCTAGCATTGCTCGCAAACACGAATTAGATGTTCATTCTTACGCGGACGATACACAACTATATGTGCCTTTTAATTTAAATGATCGTAATGATGAAATGTCGGCCCGTCAACGCGCAGAAGCTTGTATTTTAGAAATCAAGTCGTGGATGTCTGTAAACAAGCTGAAATTGAATGATGATAAGACAGAGTTTTTAATTAAGATGGCCGCCAACTATTTAAAATGGCTGCCATGGCGATTGATTTAATCATGTATAACACTTAAAAAGCTTCCTACATGGTTAAAACAATTGTATATGTCACTATTTGCCCATATCAAGAATCAAGGATAATAAATATTCCAAAAGGGCTGCCATATGAACAAAATGGCTGCACTTGGACTTAGATTTCCGTGCCAGGGTTGTGCCAAGGGGCGGGGGGCGTGTCTTAGAATCGGAGATGTATTTTGAATTACATTTTAGAACATTTTAGACCACGTGCCATACTGAGAGTGGGGGGGGGGGGGGGGGGTGGGGGGTTTGGAGGTATGCAGATCTAAAATATGGCGTTCCTCGAGAATCTGTGCTTGGACCTATACTATTCACCATCTATTCCTCTCCCATTGCTAGCATTGCTCGCAAACACGGATTAGATGTTCATTCTTACGTGGACGATACACAACTATATGTGCCTTTTAATTTAAATGATCGTAATGATGAAATGGAAATGGAAATCCAGCCATGGAAAGGAGGATGTTAAACATTTCCTTGGCAAGGAAATAAAAATGGAGAACAATACGAGAGAGGAAGTCTTGATAAAAATCAATCAAGGCAGGCTGGAGCTGCTTCGGCAGAAACAAAACCATTCTCTGTGATAAAACCATACCAATAACATTAAGGACAAGGGTTTTCAATCAATGTGTGCTACCTACCATGACATACGGTGCCGAAACTTGGTCAACAACCAAAGAAACTGAACAGAAACTTCTAGTAGCGCAGCGAGCCATGGAAAGGAGGATGTTAAACATAACAATACGAGACAAACAAAAGAACACAACCATTCGTAATAAAACTAAAGTAAAAGACATCATTGAAAAAATCAAGGAAATGAAATGGAGATGGGCAGGACATATCGCGAGACAGAAAGATAATCGGTGGACAATAAGAACAACCGAGTGGCAACCCCGTACAGGCAAAAGGAGAAGAGGCAGGCAGAAACAAAGATGGAGAGACGAATTAACCGAATACAGAGGAACGACATGGACAAGAGAAGCACAAGACAGACACAGATGGAAGATGCTGAAAGAGGGCTTCAGCCTACAGAGGCTGAAAAAGCCTAGGTAAAGGTAAAGGTAATGATGAAATGTCGGCCCGTCAACGCGCAGAAGCTTGTATTTTAGAAATCAAGTCGTGGATGTCTGTAAACAAGCTGAAATTGAATGATGATAAGACAGAGTTTTTAATTATGACCTCCAGATTCAATCAACGTAAAATAAGTGATCATCATATCAATATCCACACTTCTTCTGTTCTTGCTTCAAAATCTGCTCGGAACTTAGGAATTGTGTTTGATAATAATCTATGTATGGATGTTCAAGTTCGACGGATATGCCAATCAGTGTATTATCATATACGGAATGTCAATAGTATAAGGAAAATGTTAACATTTGAAACCGCAGCTACTATCGTCCATGCTCTTATAACTTCTCGTATTGACAATGGCAATTCTCTTCTTTTTGGCATCACTGATCACTTACTTCACAAACTACAACTTGCTCAAAATGCAGCTGCTCGCGTTCTCACAAAGACAAGGAAATTCGATCATATCACTCCAATATTGAAAGATCTCCACTGGCTTCCTGTTCGCGAAAGGATTCATTTTAAACTTCTTCTTTTAACTTGGAAAGCTTTGCATGGAACTTCACCAACATATATTGCTAATCTTCTTGTACCATATCATCCAAAACGTACTCTCCTGTCATCTGATAAACTTTTACTTGTTGTTCCGCGGACTACTTCTGCATTTGGAGATCGCGCATTTTCGGTTGCTGCACCAACTCTCTGGAACTCACTACCTTATAATTTAAGATGCTGTGATTCACTTGACTCTTTCAAGAACTTGTTAAAAACAAGATTATTTGACTTCGATTATAATTAATTTCTTTGTATATACAGTTAAGCCCACAATTATTCATACCCCTTGGAAAATATGAGTTTTTTGCGTTTTTCTCATATCTATACCAGCTGGAGTGGTGGAACTTTCGCTTTACACTAAAGACAATTAGTTTGCAAGTACAAATCAATATATTTGGGCTCAACATTTTTTGCATAACAATAGAATTGAACAAGAATTATGTTTTTTTGCCTGTCCAAAATTATTCATACCCCATACCAAGTCTAAGGATTGAGGCCACTTTTTGCGATAATACACATGTTTTTGACATTCCAAACATTCTTTATATTGTGTGATAGGCTTTTATATTGTTATGTAATTATTCCATGATGTGTGCATACAATGTGGATGCATTACAAACGTGTCCTATTGAATGTACAGTGAGGGATATTATAGGACAACACTCTAGCTCTTTGACAGCATGGCGAAGAAGATCAAATAACTTTTTTGAGCATATTGTGAATGCTCACAAAGAGGGGAAAGGCTACAGAGCTATTTCGAAACAATTCCAAGTGCAAGAATCCACCACACAAAGCATAATTAGGAAGAACAAGACGTTCAACTCACTAAAAAACATTGAAGGATGCAGTCGGAAGCCAGCGGTGTCCCCTTGTTTGGCAAAAAAAGTATTGCGAAAGGCCAACAACAATCCACAGATCACCATCAATGCTCTCCTGAACAACCCTGGCAATTATTGGACCAAGATATCATGGCGCAGACACTCCAGCATATATGGCACATGAGAGGTCTCCATGGAGGCCGACCAAGAAAGACTCTACTCCTTAAAAGAGACACAGAGAAACTTGTCTTGCATCTTAAGCAACCCCAACACTGAAGAACAAAAACTTGGATCTTTGTCCAGAAGTGCTCTTGCAAATGCTAGATGAGTTTCTCATTGTCTCTTTTCAGGAGTAGAGTCTTTCTTGGTCGGAGTCCATGGGGAACTCTTGTGTACTATGTCTGCTGGAGTGTCTGCCTTAATATCTTGGTCCAAGACTCACCACGGTTGTTCAGGAGAGCATTGACGGTGATATGTGGATTGTTGTTGGCCTTTCACCATACTGTTCTTGTCAAACAAGGGGACACTGTTGGCTTCCGACCGTATTCTTCAGGGTTTTTAACTGATTTGAACTGATTTGAACTGTCTTGTTCTTCCTAATTATGCTTTTTATGGTGGAATTTGGCACTTGAAATTGCTTCGAAATAGCTTTGTAGCCTTTCCCCTCTTTGTGAGCATTCACAATGCACAAAAAGGTCCTCATTGAGTTATTTGATCCCCTTCGCCATGCTGTCAAAGAGCTAGAGTGTTGTCCTATAATATCCCTCACTGTACATTCAATAGGACACATTTGTAATGCATCCACATTGTATGGAAAAATTGCATAACAATATAAAAGCCTATCACACAATATAAAGAATGTTTGGAATGTCAAATACATGTGTATTATCACAAAAAGTGGCCTCAATCCTGAGACTTGGTATGGGGTATGAATAATTTTGGACAGGCATAAAAACACAATTCTTGTTCAATTCTATTGTTATGCAAAAAATGTTGAGCCCAAATATATTGATTTGTACTTGCAAACTAATTGTCTTTAGTGTAAAGCAAAAGTTCCACCACTCCAGCTGGTATAGATATGAGAAAAACGCAAAAACACATATTTTTCAAGGGGTATGAATAATTGTGGGCTTAACTGTACATGTACATGTATGCAAATCATCCTTGTTTATGTATTTTTCATGTTAATTTGTATTTTTGTTTTATATGTTTGCGCCTCGGAATAGTGTTTACCTAGATTGACGGCGCATTATAAATGCCATTATTATTATTATTAAGCATACAAGTGTGCATTATATGTTGGAAAAATAACTATCGAGCCCAACTTTTGTAATTATATAGAACAAAACACCACACTTATGACAAAAACAAATAAAAGCCGCAATCTCTCAACATGCTCTTTTTAAAATTCGCGGCGATCGAAAGTCTCAGTGTCGATGATGTCATAGTTATACAATGCAAATTCGCAAATTTGAGCACCGATACCCATGACGTCATCGACACCGGGACTTTCGATCGCCGCGAATTTTAAAAATCGCATGTTGGGTGATTGCAGTTTTTATTCATTTTTGTGACTAGTATGATGTTTTGTTATATATAATTACGTAATATCGGCTCGATAATTATTTTTCTAACAAATAATGCTCAATGTTGTGCTTGCGGGACCCTTCCTTTAAAGGAGGTGTCTAGCAAGTACAGCATTGTCCATTATATGTTAGAGAAGTAATAATCGAGCCTTAATCGCGTAATCTATGTATTGAAAACATTATACTTATCATTAAAAAAACGCGGTAATTTTAAAGCCCGGTATCGATGACGTTCGGTAACTGGTGCTTAAATATGCGCAAGTGCATTGTATAACTATGACTTCATTGATACCGGGTCTTTAAATCACCGTGTTTTTTTTCTAATTTCATGTTGAGAGATTTTTATGCTAAAAATAATGTTTTGTTCAATATAACTACGCGATTTAGGCTCGATAATTACTTTTCTAACATTATAAAGGGTAATGTTTTAATATTCGCTAGAAGTGAAAACACGTAATACCGCTTAACAACAACAGAGAAATACACAGTGTAATGATTGCTATTGGGAACACAAAACCGTCATAGTATATATACACATTGTTTGATGTGTTACATACTGAATTAAACATACACATGTGTTTCAAGCGTTCCAGATGATAGCACGTAACAATACTTGATTATATTTATATCTCAATGGAGGATGAGGACCGTAGCGCCACTTCTGTTATTCAACACAGATGAGGTATTTATGATTTATCATTACGTATTTATCATATCCGCGCCTCAACTCCACGTACTCACACCGGAAGACCAATCTCTCTAACGAGTGTTTAGTTCAGTATTCTTGTGGAGTAGTAAATAACAAAGTGGATACTTTTCATTAAATCAAGTTTTAGTTTAGACACATTTTGACACGCAAAAATCAACCACATTTACGATGGCAATATATTTGAAACAATAGGAAATAATCTTAATACTATTAAACTTATTTTTTATATTTTCGTTTTGTTGACTTGATTATTAAACACACCCAAATGGCCGCAACAAACAGTAGTTGCCGTACACGTAATAATAGGCTGAAATTGCATCAAATATATAGATGCAAACGTAATCTATTGTTTTAAAAACCTTTATATAATCAATCACTTTTCAAAATGAAAGCATTTGTCTATATTGTAATGATGAAAATAGTGATTACGTTTCTATCCTCTTTACTTATGTGCATATTTATTATTATATTTGAAATCAGCTGAAATTGATATATCGGTGTTTTTTTTAATAATAATGTAACCCTATATTACATATACTTTTTTTCAATGTGTTTCACACGGTATTGAAAATACATGCGTTTAAAATATTCAAGATGATATAACACATGACACGTTAAACCCAAGTAGAGAACTCTGGCGGTGCAATGCTAGTGTCAACACATACCGTATATCAGTCGAGACACTTGATTAGATTTATATCTCGATGTGCTACGTTATGACTTATGTATGTAATATACAGTATATATGTACGCACAATAATGAAGGTTTAGATTGAACAATTGTAAATAATGTTTAATACTAATTAGCCCATTTCTAGCATTAACATTCCCAATACTTACAAAAAGCTTACAATACTTGATATTGCAATTTACTAACCAAATAATACATAAAAATAGCTAAGAAATTGTATACATGCAAGAGTAATCTATTGTTGTTAAATGTAAGATCACATGTGTGAATATTTATCAATCACTTTTCGAAATGAAAATATTTATCTATATTGTAATGATTAAAGCTGGCCTACCACTTTAGTAGTTCACCACAGACGAACTGGTCATACACCTGTTCACTTGATGACAGACTGTACAGAGTTAACATGGAGAAATTGTAACCTTGTCAAATTCCTAAGAGAACTGGATGTGGCTAGTAACTCAGAGTGGTAGCTCCCCTTTAAGCGATTTATTCCTCTTATTGTCTTTATTTTGTCTATCTACATTGATAAAGCCACCGTTTCTGTAACGCTTACTACGCAGTGGCCTGTGGGCGGGGTTTGAAGAAAACCACACGCGCATCCTCATCCAAGCAGTTTTAGCATTTAAACAGTAACACTCCGCTAAAATTGTTAAGGAGCAGTAGTTTTGACTCTATCTATATTCGAAATCAGCTTGAATCATTGTTCGTGTGTTCACACTGTATTGAACTCACATTGTGTTTCATATATTCAAAATGCCTACTAAAAGGTTTCAACAGTGGATATTGCAATTTACTAACTAGAAATTACATACACAATAGTTAGGGAAATGTATAGCTTACATACAAGAATGATCTACTGTTAATAAATGTAAGATCACATTTCATTAAATATTCAAAGTAATAACATTATAAACACTCTTTACTCAAGCAGAAAGCTCTGACGGTACATTACTATTGTCAACACATACCGCATATCAATCAAGACTTGATTGAATTTTATATCTCGAAGAGCTTCGTATTATAATGACTTCGGTGTACATACACAAAAACATTATATACATGTAAATAATGTAAACATTCGTAAAGAATTGGCATCAATAATATGTGATGTGATCAAAGTCAAAGTCGTAAAATATAATCATTTTTTCTCCACGCATGAGTTTTATAAACATCCATAATCCCAATCATGGTCAATAGATATGACATGTATAATAGATGGTGTGACCGGTGACGTAGTGCCCGGCGGTTTGCGTGCGCACCTACAGGGAATGTGCTTTAATTCACACTTGATAAATCATTACTTACCATGCTTACGGTGTAATAGTGCAGTAGTCATGGTACATGTATGCATCCCTAAGCACAATGAGAGACCAGGTTCTAAGTCTGGTTGCCCGGCGGTTTGCGTGCGCACCATAAGGGCATGTGCTATTAAAATTGGCGCTCAGTGATGTGTGTTTTGCTTTCATAGTATGATGTATGCAGTAGTCATGGACTATAGTACCTCTAGCATGTCTTTAGACCAGGCGCTAATCAATTTGTAAACACCACTGATGTAAACAACGGTCACCTCATCTATAGGCTGTACCATATGGAGTCGTGTATGGTCGCCGAACGTATATAGCAAAATAGCTAAGAACTATATTTTATTCTCATTCTTATTTAGTTTATGGTTATTTTGATCTTTTATCATAACATAACGCAGTTTGTTAGGGAGCAGTTCCATTTATACGCGATAAATTTATCGCGACTGTATATCGGGGCCTGATATGTTTTGGACCCGATGTTTTTCAAGTTGATTCGCGATAAAATAGTCATCAGGCCCCGATACGAGGCCTCTGCCATACCCTGTGGTATGTTTAGCAAATAGAGCGGGACATTGTTTAGCAAATACACGAGGATAATACAATTTACGTTAAACATCCATAATCAATAACATTATCTCTAAAAACATGAAATGCTGAATTTGTACCTTACAACTAGAATAAATAGCCCGAAGCTCTATTTACATACCGACCACTTATCTTTTGTTATATTTAAACAAGCGGTAATACGTAATCCTTTGCTTCTCGCAACTGTTCGCGCAACTGTTCGCGATAAAAAACTCATCGGGGCCCCGGAACATTCTCGCAATTTTTATCGCGTACAAATGGAACTGCTCCCTTAGATTTATTCTAATCAAACAACAACAACAAATTTCCCCCTTTATAAAATCGGCGAATTCAGCGAGCTGTTTACTAACTTCCTTCTTCGAATTAATCGCGTGCTTTAGCACACGCGCATATGACAATGCTGAACTATACACCATTGTCTCATAATATATAGTGCGTATCGGCTGAAAATCAGCCAAAACCAATCAAATTGCCTGTTGACATCCAAAACCACACCCAATACATAAGAATGTTTTTAATGTTATTTTGTTAAGCACTGTGTTACCATTGTATAATGTGTAAGAGCGCTATATAAGTGCTCATTGTTATGTTTTTATGTTATGTTAACAAGATAATCTAAAAGAACTTCTATCATTTGGTTATATCTAAAATCAACATTTCCGACTTCCGACTCATTTTCCTTGATCACATCACGTATAAGTAAATTCCAAGGAGTTGTACTTGAATATAATTAACGCGGTGCAATATACTGTACTGTCTCAATCGTGATATTTTTGGTAACACCTAGTGCTTTTCAAATGTATTTCACTTGTCTGCAGAACATTTTCTGGATAAATGAACGAGGGTACAAGTGTTTATTCTCAACGCTACACATAGCGTTTGTATTATAGTATTATTTGTAAATTACAAGTAGGGGCTAGGGGTGTACTGAAATATTCACTCGAGATGAAAACATATAATCACGCATAACATAGACAAGAGTGCTTAATGTGATGACAATACATACCGTAAATCAATCCAGACACTTGGTTGGATTGATATCTCGATGAAAACATATACTCACATAAATTATAACACAAGCGAAAGAACCAATGGTGCATTGCTATTGACAATCGAGACACTTGAGACGTGTTCACATTAGAGCAAGTTTTCCCCACCTCCCGGATAAAACCCTGGTATATCCGGATAAAATGCCTAGTATGAACGGATATTTGTGGTAAAAATATGATCCGAATTAGAATTTTTAAACCGGGAAATGCGCAGGTTTTAATCCGCATGCAATCCGGATATTATTCGCATCGATCGTAGTCTGAACGTGTTTATAAATCCGGATAAATTCGTGTCTCGGATAGAAATGATAGTGTGAACACGCGCTTGGTTGGAAATATATCACGATGAAAACATATAATCACAAATAACACAAGAGAGAACTAATGATGAATTTTATTGCTATTGCCAGCCAGTAGGCCTACATACAGTATATCAATCGAGACACTTGGTTAGATTAATATCTCGTTGGAGGATGAGGGTCGCCATGTCACTTCTTTTAAACCGAAAGAGGATTTGTGATTTATTATCAATATTTATCCGATCGACCCAGTTAAAAAAATGGGTAGGTCCGTGTAATTTATCATGGTTAGGTCCGTGCTTATTGTGAAAAATGAAATTGATACATAGATATTTCGTTTTGTTCACTTGAAACGTAAACGTAATCACTATTGTCATATTGCATCCATCCAAACTCACCAATAATACCTCCCAAAATAGATAAACAAATGTATTGATGCAAAAGCAAGCTAAAGTTTTTAGATGCAATATTCACCTCTGTGATAAACATATTTCAATTATCAAGCCAAAAATATAGATACCTGTCTATTATTAATGATACGATTACCCATTTTTGTCTTTATTTTGTCCACTTACTTTCAAATATATTTATTATATACATATAAAACCGGCCTAACTAAATTGATAAACCGTCTTTTCCTATGTAAACATTCACGTTATATACACACATTGTTCAAGTGCTTTGTAATACTGTATCGAACATAATGTACACGGTTGTTTGAAATATTCCAGATGATAGCACATAACAACGCTGAAGCGAAGCGATGGTGCATTGCTATTGCCAACACATACCGTATATCAATCGAGACACTTGATTGGATTAATATCTCGATGGAGGATGAGGAACGTCGCGCCACTTCTGTCATTACCACGGGCTATGTGTGGTTTATCATTACGTATTCTCAACTCCGCCCGCCCAGAGCAGGAAGACCGGTCCCGTTGAAGAATGGTACGGTCCGTGTTTTTATGCTCATAAAACAGTGACGAACAAAATTGACACTACTACACATCAGTACTTCAAGCGAAGCAGTTGTTAGTTAAACCAAGCTGCTCGTCGGAGTTGGCAACGCAGTAGTGGTGGTTGTCAATTAAGGGACTTAATGATTGAACAAGCTAATGGTAATTACAAGTATTTCGTTCAGCGGAACGTGATTTATTTTCTACAAAGCTACAAGTGCATGTATGCCTGTCATTTTAGTAAGCCTTGACTAGCTCTGTACGTTATGTTCTTTCTATACCATTTATAATTACAAGATTTTGAGTATACCGTTTCAATGTTTTATACATATACCTCCAACGTGTGTGTGTGAAGATTCATATACCTTACTCTGACATTAGTTTACTTTTATCTACAGTACAATCTACCAGGGCAACGGGAGCAGGGAGTATTGTTCCAAGGAAATGAATACAAACAATGAGGAAATATGATGCTCTCATTCACAATTCAATGGGATTTTCTAATCCGAATAACCCTTATGCTTCTGTGGAAGATTCTTTTTTTTTAATGTTGATAATTCTTTGCGTACAAATCCGAAAGAGGTGAAAGATGTTACTCACTGTGATCAATGACGTATTCTTTTTAGTTTTACTATCAACAATGGGTTATCCTTGGTGTAAGACAGCATGGAATTAACCTAGCACAAAATTCTCTATTGACGGATTAAAGGATTATTATACAGCTTTATTCCGTAATGGGGTCTTGACACTAGACTAACTTATGACTGTCTTACACCAATGATATACCTAAACAATATCTCAACTAATGAATACTTACCTCGCCTATTTTTGTTCATTTTCGCAGGTACACCACACAAGCTGAATTCTAATTCTACAGCTATGGCAACGCATATGTTACTACCGAAACAGGAACATTATTTCCTATAGCTTGTGATCTCTTAAGCTATATCCTCTACGAGTCAATGTGTATAACACCTGTGTGTGAATTGGATATGATATAACCAATGCTGGAACTATAGGAATACGATACTACTTAGGCTCAACTAGATATACCATAATGGTGAGTATAACACGCAATTACTTTAAAAACAAGCGAATTCTATGCCGTTTTCCAAACGACGTCCATTTATGACGGTGATTTTGTTATATGTATATTAACAACTACAAATTGATCAGTTCGTGCTTGAAATAGCAACGTATAACGTCTTATGTACGTTAAGATATTGTGATTGATTACGCAGTAATATTGGCCATAATGTCAATTTGATCTGTTCGAGTGAAAGAAGATGCACGACTCTAGATACTCTCAGTTTTTCAACCATCCGTTCTTTATAATATGTAGTTTGCATTAAAAGAAATTGTATATTTCAGTGTATCAACAATATACAATCAAAGAGAGGTTTTAATTTGTATTTGCTCTATGTGGTCCAGTTTGATTTTGGTAGGGGACTACCGCCATGAAATCTGCTTTTAGAGACCCATGAAAATAAATAGAGAAATCCAAAGAGAGAAGAAAGAATTATCACCAGCTAGATGGAAATAATTTTTAACTTAACATTAAACCGAATTTCAACAGTGTTTTATCATTCTTACTTTTTGAGACATTGACAATTGAGCGTTCAGAAAATGGGTATTGAGGCATGGTGTGGAATATGCGAGACATTTTTGGGCTTTATTGTTTACAACGATATAAAAAAAGCCCGACAACATTGAAGATGGAAAAAGGGAGTTATTTAATAATCACGCGGCTTTTTGCTTCATTCTGTAAACCGTGATTTGCTTTTTCCCACGAGGACCCTTTAAAAAGATCCAAACATTATCTTGATAGTCGGAGAAATGTATGAAAAATACCGATTTTCGTACATTTCGATGTAACTGTGCATGCCAGGGAGAGGAAGTCTGATTAAAGTTCTGAAAATGAATTAATTATTCCACTCTATTCAATCTCAGTCAAAACAGAACCACACAATACGTGGTGAATCAAAACAATACAGGGTGAATCAAAACATGATTGTGAATGAATTGTTCCGGCTGTTGTCATTGATGTGTGCAGGGAACCGTTAAATCTAATTAATTTCATCATCTGAACAAAATGAAACAAATCGACTATCAACTAAGCAAACTGTGCCAAGTGAAACCCTTTTTTAACCATTCCAATAGTTGAGTCGAGATGCAAATTTGACGTATCGTTGGTTGAACGGCCAAAATTAATTCAACCGGTTGCATGTGGTAGTATAAAATACGACCATAACTCTACTCAAGAACCTATACTGCCAGTATACTTTGATACAGTGTGTGACAAAAAAGTTCAATCCAAACAACTATTTCGGTAATACACAACAAATGATTGAAATAAAAAGCAAATAAATGTATTATACAAAGTGTCATAATATCCCAGAAATTTATTTCGCGTAGTTTGGAGTTTTCATCTTAAAGTGGAAGAACATCTCAAAATACGTGGGAGATTTTTCTTTGCTTGGTTACCACCGCAGAGATAGCTATCTCGTGATTTGCTGAGTGCCACGCAATATTAAACTGTCATACGCCCTTTTCCGCGTCAAATAACGTTCATGTATGACGTTGTTTTTGCTACATGTATAAAAAAAACACAAATTGATAATTTCGTGCACTAAAATAGCAGTACTTAATAACGTCTTTGAACGTTTTGATGTTTTGTTTTATATGGCTGAAATATTGTGTACAATGTCAATTCGACCTGTTTGAGTGAAACCAAAAAGGCATGACCATGATTATAGATCCTGTCAGTTATTTAATGATTTTTGAATTAATTTGTTTGTATATTTCATTTCGTCATCAATGTAAGGTTTTTAATTTGCCTTTGCTCCATCACGTCGAGTTTGTTTTTGGTAAGGAGAACCACCATGCATTTCCTTTGAGGGGTGGGGCCCGGGTGGGGGACCCATGTAAATCAAAAAAGAAATGCAAAGAGAGAAGAAAGAAATATCCTCATGCCATGCAACTTTTTTCAAAATTATTGACAATTGAGCTTTCAGCAACTGTGTTTGAGGAATATGTGTAAACAAGGGGACTTATATTTTTGAACGATATACAAATTTAAAGAGTGACAAGAAATGTCATTGAAAACTGTTACAGTTTTAATCCATTATTTGCTTCCCACGGGAGACCCTTTAGAAATCATTCCAAAATCGGAGAAACTGTGCAGCTAGAAAGAGGAAGTCTGATTAAATAAAAAGTATTTTATTTAATTCATCATCCGAAAAAGTTAAACAAATCGCCTGAAAAAATCAGGAAACTATAACAAGTTTGGCAAGCCGACTCCTTTTCTCATCATTCCTATTTTTGAGGCGAGATACACAATTGACGTATCGTTGGTCGAACAGACAAAAGTAATGCAGCCGATTGCATTGCGGAAACCACTATAACCTTGGTATACAAGCACGTACAGACGAAATTAATATTATGTGGATTCAAATATCAAAATGGATAAAACGTGTCTTACTGTAAATGTCGCCAATTATTGAAGTTAGATTCATAAATACTGGCTGATAGGTTATTGATTTTGGAATAACTGATGATACATTGCCTTTTCATGTCAGAGACATTTATTTCGCGTAATTGCGTTTTCACATTAAAATTCTCAAATTACGTAGAAGGTTTGCTTTTATAATAATAATAATAATAATAATAGCGTTGCTTATATAGCGCTGTTCCAAAAATGATCACAGCGCTTAACAAAAGATAAAACATAAACAATACAATTTACCCCAGGCAACATACAAAAGTGAATGGAAAGAAAATGAACAGATAATCAGTTACTAAACAAATGAGTCTTGAGATTATGTTTGAAGGTTATGATACTGTTGCTGGATCTTAATGTAGATGGGGTGCTATTCCATAGTGTTGGGCCAGCCACAGCAAATGAGTTAGCTCCAATGCGTTTATGGCTGGCTGGCACAACAAGACGGGTTTTGTCAATGGCAGATCGTAGACCTTGTCTAGATGGAACATAGATGGAAATATACTCAGATATGTATATGGGGGCAGAACCAGTGATGGATTTATAGACGTACAGAAGGGTTTTGAACTTGATTCTTTTATCAACTGGTAGCCAGTGCAGAGAATGAAGTAGTGGAGCAGATGAGTGACGTCTGTTGACTTTAAAAATGATGCGCGCAGCCTTGTTTTGAAGCCGCTGCAAGCGAGACTTGTCAGCACTACTACATCCAGAAAGAAGGGAATTGGCATAATCAAGTTTTGAAAGAACAAGGGCACGCATTGTGTGATTGCAAGTGTCAGTGTCAATAAATCTACGTATTCTGGATATGTTCCATAACCCGAAATTGATGGTGCGACAAATAGCAGTGACATAAGGTGACATGGTCATGGAAGAATCAAAGGTGACACCCAAGTTTTTAATTGTAGAGGATGGGGATATTTCTTCCAAACCAACAATAAGAGTAGTGTCACGTAATCTAGACAGGTTCATCCGAGTGCTAGCAATAAAGAACTCAGTCTTGGTCTCATTGAGCTTAAGCATATTTGCGGTCATCCAAGAATGAATTTCGTTTATGCACGCAGATAGCTTGAAGCAAGCACAGGCACAGTCACCTGGAATTTTGGGATTGAACGTTAGATAAAGTTGTGTGTCGTCAGCATAGATATGGAACTGTAACGGCCTAGATATGGAACTATATCGGCAAAGTTGACAACTATTTGGCTATTTCGTGACTTGCACATGATTTAAATAGAGTTTTTTTATAGCCATTCAAACGAAGACAGTGCCTGCCTACTGCCTATGTTAAGGTTTATGAGAAGGTCAAACAGGTACAAAGCACCAGGGGTCGCATTCTGACGCGGCTGCGCGTCCTGGACCTCTCACTTTCTTGTTTGACGCGTCAGGTTTCAAATTGGAAAGACTTGCGAGTCCCGATCAAAATCGAAGGGACCCCTTAAATTTGACGATGTATGGAAATGGAAACCTTAAGAAATTCTGTAAATTACATATCCATCCTTTGATCACAATATAAAAAAGATAACATTTTCAAATACCCAAACTTCAGGACCCCTCAATTACTTGGGGACCCCTTTTTGAAGTCCTACGGGGTCCTGAACAATTTCATGGGACCTCTCACATTTTTGATCCAAAGCACAAAGCACAAGTGTGAGAAAAAATTGAGGAAATAAAATGCTAACCATGTTGAGCTGTATTCAAATTTAGCTCTAATTTTCCATTATATATAACCATTTATGCTAAGAACAAAGTCATTAAATTAGCTACATAGTATCTGATAGAACATAATAAAATCAATCACAATCTATCCATTAAATGTCAACAGGTAATCCTGGTTTTATCCATTGATCTCTCATAAATGTTATGTGTGAATAAACAATGACTTCAAAACAAATTGTCGGGAATGAATAATTTTCTGCTGGAATTCCATAGCAATACCACAGCTCTAGAGGTCGCCTTGCTACTGTCATGACTGTCTGTTATATATGTCTATTCGTCCGATACGGGGTGTTCCAGTATCGGACAATACTAGTACAATCCAGAATCTGGGACCTAAAGTACCCTTTTCCCGACAGTTTTTACATTTCCTTGAATTTGAACACGTTTTATTTTGGAAATCACAATGATTATTTTTTTTGGTGAAATGCGATAGCTTTATAGCATTCCTAAGCAAGTTTAAAGACAGTTTTGATAACAATTTGCTGTGACACCACAATCTAGTTAGCAAACCTGATCTGGCCTATGCAAACTATAGGAACTCTTGCCCGGTGTGTTTTGTCTCAAACCAACAGAGGGCGTCCTAAATGTCAACAAATGTCACCTAATCTATAGGCTATGCCCGTTTCCCGCTTTTTTCTATTGATATTGTTGATTTGATTTGTTTTAAAGTCGATTAATATAAAGAGCAAATGTGAACAATAGCCCAACAGAAAATATCAAGGTTAATGAACTGATAACCAAGCGAGCCATAATTAAACTGGTTACTCTCTGCAAAGAGCTCTGATAATTGGACTGGTCAATTGGTTTACTACAACTCAGATATCTTTGAGTTGCTATCACCATGACCGTTCCTTTTCTTTTCGTTACATGTTGATAAACTGTGTACTTACCAACTCATGCCTTTACTTTTGAAAATGTTAGTAATGGCCCTATACATGTATTTGTTATATTTATTCATTTGGTTATCGCACGTCAGGTATTTGAAGTGAGTAAAGCTTTATAGCCTCGAATTTTGTGCTGCGCTTTAATATCAGATATATTTGGGTGTACAACGCAAACTATCTATAAAATATCTATATTTAGTTATAAATCGTTACGCACTGTTACACCCACACCCACGTACACTTGTTCTGTTCTGTCAATATTACAATGATGTATATTGTATTGGTAAAAATTGTTGGGAAAAGTGTACTTTAGGTCCCAGATTCTGGACTGTACTAGTATTGTCCGATACTGGGACACCCAGTACCGTTCGATATTGGTGCAAAGTCAGTGTTGCAGCATCGGATGATATTGGCACATGTAAAAATGTTCCAGTATCAGGCGATACTGGAACATAATTATGTACAAGTATCATTCAATACTGGGAAAAATCACTACTGGTAGCATGTGCACCACGATACTGGATCATAAAAGGTCAAGCGAGTTTTTTCCTCGGTCCTTTATATTTTGGTCTGCGCTAAATTTATTTAGCAACGAGGTGCTATAGATCCTTCTTTCAAAAGTCACATCGTGAATTAATATGTTGATACATAATATCACATATTCACACCTAAACATTCAAAATGTAGATCTTCCGGAATATAAGTCGTTATTTTAAGTTTCATGAGTAACAGGATGGATGGATTTCAGAATATACAATCCATGGTGTGGCAAATGAAATTCCAGAATTGGCCTGTGTTCAGAGATACCCAAAGAGTGCTCGAATGATAACAGATCAGAAGTATAGGCCCTATACACATGTATTTAAAATTATTCATGATTAGACAATAGAATAATTGGAAACAACAGAAAACATTTGATCAAGCCCCATTTGAAACCATGCCCCCCCCCCCCCCCCCCCCACCCCTCCCTTCCCCTCCTCCCAACGTCCCGGGATTTGTCCACCCACGTTTTGCATAACGTTTATCATACCGACTTATGATCTTAAGTGCGTTAAATTCGTGAATCATGCTGTTGCTAAAGAGACCGCAATATTCCATTAAAAACATGAAAGTTACACGCCTTGTGAATAATTAAAGTCATTAACGGTATTATCAGTCGTGTTGCTGATCCGTGTGAGGAGTCAGGTAACAAGTGGTAAACGGTGACGGTTTCGCAATTAAAATAAAATTAGGTATGTTGACATAATGTGTAGAGTATTGTGCAGAATTAGTGAGCCACATTTCAAGGCCAGGCTGCAACAATATATACGATCCAAAATGATTAGTTTTTATCTGCTGACTAAGATATCTGTTGACTCATTTTGAAAAAGTGTACTTTAGGTCCCAGATTCTGGACTGTGCTAGTATCGTCCGATACTGGAACACCACAGATAGTCAATCTGTGGACACACCTATTATCGTTCGATACTAGAACTTAATTATGTACCAGTATCGTTCAATACTGGGACAAATCTCATTGTTATCACGTATACCAGCATCGCCCGATACTGGAACATAAAAACGTTCCAGTATCGCTCGATACTGGAACACAAGTTGGTGTTCCATTATCAACATATACTGGAACAATAATATCGTACCAGTACGTATAGGTCGTTACTGGCAACTTTTATGTTCCTTTTATGTTCTTTCACATGGTTTCTATATTTGTTTTGTTTTCAGTATGGATTTATCAACATCTGTGTCAAGGCGTTAGTGCTCGAAAAGTTTGGAGAAGACGCATGGAAGAGCATATGGTAAGTAAGACTTTTATTAAAACTCGTTGCTTGCTATCTTTAGACGTATCCATAGATTTTAAAAACACCAACAAATGTTTATGAAAAAATCAAAGGAGTGCAGATATAATAATTACAATATCTTTTTTCGACCGTAGCAGTTTGTCCTTTCCTTCCAATTCAAGGAATACAAAATATGACCTTTTTATATACCAAATTCAGCTATTGCCGTAAAGACGACCTACTTTGCGCTGATACACTTCCGAATGGTCCGGTAAAAGGTTTCCGAATTCGATTTGACGAAGTGACACTAAATTATGAAACATGATACATACATTCACATTCCTCAATATAACTGACTGTCAGTGTAAGTTGACAAGGTTTTAATAGACGTGTTTTGGCCCTTGAACATGTTTAGGGGTCACACTACTAAATAGAGCTCCATAAGGATGTGTACAAAAACACTGATATAAAACTCTGTGTTAGACCACTAAATTGCGAAATTGGACCTTGTAGAGTGATTTTTTCTGAAAGATGATCACATTTTCTCACCAAAAAGTGAAAAAAATAGGTAGGTGAACCTGCTCGATTTGTCAAAATACGCCCATGGAGTTGACTACCTCTCTGACGAGCTTGGAAATGCCGCCGTAATCGTCAATGTTTCTAGTAAAAAACACAAATTTGAAAGATCTCTCAAAATTTATCTAGATGATATTCACAGTTTATAGTCAGGGTGCATGTAGGTGATGTCCCATTAATCATAATTAATCAAAAATCATAGTCATTTACGCAATTGTATTACCGTCAAGTTTTTTTAATTAAGGATTTTGCCATGCATATTTTCCGATTCTAGCTTTAAACACCGCCCTTAAGGTTAGGGGATACCCCATTTAGTGTAGTGCACCCTTAAGGAAATTGATATTGTGCTGAATGTACTTGAAATGTATTAAAATAGTTACCTTGAATCCTTTTGAACATTTTGTGATCATTTCAATGATATTTCCATGTTGTTATAATTATTTATGAGTGGAATTTGTCATGTATGGATACCTCCTATCTACTGAAGATAGCAAAATTAACATAGCAATATTACATTTTGTGAGGACAGCTACAATCCTTTTTAAAAGAAATACTTGTCAGGACAGCGTTCATCCTTTTTAAAGAAATTCTTGTTGTATTGAATGTCTAGGTGTGTTTTTACTGACAGGGTAGGGTACATGCACTGTGTTGTTGTACAAAAATAATCAAAATAGATTCCAAAATGATAACGTTGGTGACTTTCCCCACCAATGTTCAAATTTGATGAATTAATCTACAAAATAACAGCAGATGTACACTTAATCAGGTCAGACTTTGTTTATCATTTAACTTACCTGTTAAATGGTTTTGCCTCCAGAATGCAGGCATTATACACAATACCTTCATGGATGTGACCCTCACATCTTAAAATAGTTTTACAACTTGAGCTTAACTTAGTAACACAACCAGGCCTCAAATTTCGTCAATTTAGGGGCACGGCCACTTTGGCCTTAACAATAACACATTTTGAAGGGCATCGAGGCCATGTCCTGGGGCACCAAGGCCAAACCAATATTGGAATGAAAGGGCACCAAGGCCATTTTATATTACATTATTTATACCATAATTTCACATGTAAACTTCACTAGGACTTTTATTAAATACTTTACAGTTGAGATGGATGGAGATTGGAGATGTCTTTAATATGTTAAGTTTCGAGACGGGAATGGTGTCATGTGACTCATTCATGTCAGCTCTGCTCTGGTAAATTAACTATTTTTCAATTGGTTTACGTAAGTGATTGACATTGTTTAAGTTTCGGGCCCAGTTTTTTTGTTTGATGAGATGGATGCACAGTTAATTAGCGTTCTGGTGGATAGATGAAAACTTTACACCTTGAATGGACTGTCACATCGTCATTTTTGTAAAATTTTAAAGCACATTGCACCTTTCAAAATCGGATTGAACTTGGAATAATTTGATCAAAGTTAAGTTTATCGGAACCCCCAACCGTGAGCCAAAAGGGCACCACGGCCACTGTTAAAAATAGGGCACGGCCATTATGGCCGTGATTTTTTTACTGATCCGAGGGCATCGCGGCCAGATGCGAGGGCATCGCGGCAATGGCCGCGATGGCCGCGATGTAATTTGAGCCCTGAACACAACATAAGCTTAAGCCTACTCCATCCATCATCAATGCATGGAATAATAAAAAATTAAAATAAAATAAAATAAGCTTACTTCATAGATATTTCAAATGTGGCCAAATTTTACTCAAGGCTTCATAGTAAGTTACTTTTATGCTCCGTATCACCCCCCCCCCCCCCCCCCCCCCATGTACCCCATTGAAGTGCTTACTTGACATTTTTTACCCAAGTGGTGCACCTTAAAACTGTGCAGGACTGCTGCATTTGATCCGACATTGTCCGGTCAGATGAGATGAAAGGCAGCGGTTTGCTTAAAAATCATCCTTTTCTCTCTAAATAGCATAGAATTACAGTTTCCAATAGGCTTACTTACAAAACACGTCAAAATAGGTCAAATTAAGGCAACAATTGGATCGAAACAATCTCATTCTGGTCGAAAAATCCTTGTTTTACAATATTTGTCTCGAATAAAATTCAAAACAGCTGATTTCTGACCTAATTTTACTTAATAATGGGGTCAAGGGTCAAATATGGCCGAATTCCCTTAAGGAAATTGATATTGTGCTGAATGTACTTGAAATGTATTGAAATAGTTACCTTGAATCCTTTTGAACATTTTGTGATCATTTCAATGATATTTCCATGTTGTTATAATTATTTATGAGTGGAATTTGTCATGTATGGATACCTCCTATCTACTGAAGATAGCAAAATTAACATAGCAATATTACATTTTGTGAGGACAGCTACAATCCTTTTTAAAAGAAATACTTGTCAGGACAGCGTTCATCCTTTTTAAAGAAATTCTTGTTGTATTGAATGTCTAGGTGTGTTTTTACTGACAGGGTAGGGTACATACACTGTGTTGTTGTACAAAAATAATCAGAATAGATTCCAAAATGATAACGTTGGTGACTTTCCCCACCAATGTTCAAATTTGATGAATTAATCTACAAAATAACAGCAGATGTACACTTAATCAGGTCAGACTTTGTTTATCATTTAACTTACCTGTTAAATGGTTTTGCCTCCAGAATGCAGGCATTATACACAATACCTTCATGGATGTGACCCTCACATCTTAAAATAGTTTTACAACTTGAGCTTAACTTAGTAACACAACCAGGCCTCAAATGTCGTCAATTTAGGGGCACGGCCACTTTGGCCTTAACAATAACACATTTTGAAGGGCATCGAGGCCATGTCCTGGGGCACCAAGGCCAAACCAATATTGGAATGAAAGGGCACCAAGGCCATTTTATATTACATTATTTATACCATAATTTCACATGTAAACTTCACTGGACTTTTATTAAATACTTTACAGTTGAGATGGATGGAGATTGGAGATGTCTTTAATATGTTAAGTTTCGAGACGGGAATGGTGTCATGTGACTCATTCATGTCAGCTCTGCTCTGGTAAATTAACTATTTTTCAATTGGTTTACGTAAGTGATTGACATTGTTTAAGTTTCGGGCCCAGTTTTTTTGTTTGATGAGATGGATGCACAGTTAATTAGCGTTCTGGTGGATAGATGAAAACTTTACACCTTGAATGGACTGTCACATCGTCATTTTTGTAAAATTTTAAAGCACATTGCACCTTTCAAAATCGGATTGAACTTGGAATAATTTGATCAAAGTTAAGTTTATCGGAACCCCCAACCGTGAGCCAAAAGGGCACAACGGCCACTGTTAAAAATAGGGCACGGCCATTATGGCCGTGATTTTTTTACTGATCCGAGGGCATCGCGGCCAGATGCGAGGGCATCGCGGCAATGGCCGCGATGGCCGCGATGTAATTTGAGCCCTGAACACAACATAAGCTTAAGCCTACTCCATCCATCATCAATGCATGGAATAATAAAAAATAAAAATAAAATAAAATAAGCTTACTTCATAGATATTTCAAATGTGGCCAAATTTTACTCAAGGCTTCATAGTAAGTTACTTTTATGCTCCGTATCACCCCCCCCCCCCCCCCCATGTACCCCATTGAAGTGCTTACTTGACATTTTTTACCCAAGTGGTGCACCTTAAAACTGTGCAGGACTGCTGCATTTGATCCGACATTGTCCGGTCAGATGAGATGAAAGGCAGCGGTTTGCTTAAAAATCATCCTTTTCTCTCTAAATAGCATAGAATTACAGTTTCCAATAGGCTTACTTACAAAACACGTCAAAATAGGTCAAATTAAGGCAACAATTGGATCGAAACAATCTCATTCTGGTCGAAAAATCCTTGTTTTACAATATTTGTCTCGAATAAAATTCAAAACAGCTGATTTCTGACCTAATTTTACTTAATAATGGGGTCAAGGGTCAAATATGGCCGAATTCCCTTAAGGGGTCACACTACTAAATAGAGCTCCATAGGGATGTGTACAAAAACACTGATATACAACTCTGTGTTAGACCACTAAATTGCGAAATTGGACCTTGTAGAGTGATTTTTTCTGAAAGATGATCACATTTTCTCACCAAAAAGTGAAAAAAATAGGTAGGTGAACCTGCTCGATTTGTCAAAATACGCCCATGGAGTTGACTACCTCTCTGACGAGCTTGGAAATGCCGCCGTAATCGTCAATGTTTCTAGTAAAAAACACAAATTTGAAAGATCTCTCAAAATTTATCTAGATGATATTCACAGTTTATAGTCAGGGTGCATGTAGGTGATGTCCCATTAATCATAATTAATCAAAAATCATAGTCATTTACGCAATTGTATTACCGTCAAGTTTTTTTAAATAAGGATTTTGCCATGCATATTTTCCGATTCTAGCTTTAAACACCGCCCTTAAGGTTAGGGGATACCCCATTTAGTGTAGTGCACCCTTTAGGGTTTAGAGAAGACTGACAAAAGATGATACATAGGAAATATTACTTTATATACATGCTGAAGGGCCAGATGGAGATACAAGGTTTTGATAGAACAGCGAAGAAGTGATATATGGAATGGGAAATGGTTTACACATAAATAGGTTAATTGAGGTTGATGTGAATACGAATAATAGAAGGTTCGATGAGTTCCCTGCGGCTTAATTTCGAAAATGTTTCCGGAGGATGGGTGCTCAGATTCAAAGGAAAGGGACGTACCGATGGCAAGGGGTCGCATTCTGACGCGTCTGCGCGTCATAGACCTCTCACTTTCTAATAGTGACGCGTCAGGTTTCAAATTGGAAAGACTTGCGGGTCCCGATCAAAATTGAAGGGACCCCTTAAATTTGACGATGTGTGGAAAAGGAAACCTTAAGAAATTCTATAAATTACATATCCATCCTTTGCTCACAATATAAATTCATTAAAACTGCCCGTTAAAAAGTAAATTTTTTAAATACCCAAACTTCAGGACCCCTCAATTTCTTGGGGGACCCCTTAAATTTTTCTTTTGAAGTCCTACGGGGTCCTGAAAAATGTCATGGGACCTCTCACATTTTGGATCCAGTGCTATCCCTGCCGATGGCAAGCTTCAATGTGGATCAATGTTATTATCAATTTCATTCAAATTATTCAATATAATTATTGTAATCATAGATCGAGTTCATTCAGCATAATTTCAACCGTAGGGATGTTTGCCGAATCTGTTTGATATCTCTGCGCAATGTCTCGATCTAAAGGAGATATAATCACGAAACTGGACTTGACTAGCGCATGAAGCAAAAAAAAAACTACATAAAATTAGATTCATTCATTAAACAAAGTTGCCAAATCGGCGACCCATTCTAATAGCGGCATCACCGTTCAACCATTAGAACTTCAATGTTTCATCCATCGGCGGGACAATGAAATACATGTGAGTGGGTCTCATCTATATAACTACATTAATGGATTCATTCATTTCGGTAAAAGCTTTGACGAGAACGACACAATGGCACCATAAATCTACAGTCATTGACATTATATACTCGTTTTCTGAGGAATGTTCATACCGTCATGGATTACGGGACAAATTTGTGACATTTCTGTGTTAATGTTGCGAAAAGATTTCTGAACAGAAAACATGATAAATAAAACAGAAAATCATTTCATAAAATACTGACGTTGTCACCAGTTGGTAACATTTAATCAGCCATACAATGTGAAATAGGAATGATGATATATTATTTCAACATTCAAAAGATAATTAACATTTTATACATTTTATCGAGTATCGTTCTATACTAGGGTGAATTGCCATTAGGTCTTAAACCATTTTGTCTAAGACCTATGTAGTCTAATACCAATTGGTCTAAAACCAGTTGGGCTAAATGTCAGTTGGTCTAACATCCAATTGGTCTAATAACCATTTAGTCTAATAACCATTTTGTCTAAACCCAGTTGGTCTAATGCCAATTGGTCTAATATGGTATAATTTTCACTTGGTCTAATATCCATTTGGTCTAATAGTCATTTGGTCTAATACCCATATTGTCTAATAACCATTTCGTCTAAAACCCATTTAGTCTAATACCAATTGGTCTAAAACCCTTTCCAATGCCAGTGCCCTGTATAATGATATACTTTCCTAATTCCTAGACCAAAACATATTTCTTATCTTTACAATTATTCGTGATAAATCAGTGAGTGTTACTTGAAATTTGAATGGGTACGTTACTTTATCAAAAATACTGCTTAGGGAGCACATCAAAACTCGACCGCGCGGCAACCGCCGGTTCCGTCCGGTTGGACCGCATATCATTGTTTAGAACAATAGCAACCGGCTGCAACCGCACGGAACCCCACGGAACCGGCGGTTACCGGGCGGTCGAGTTTTGATGTGCTCCCTTACGATATTCATAACGGTTCAAAGTCAGATTGAAGTGCTCGCAAAATACTATTAATATGCTCACTTTTAATAGGAATACACTTATTGTCAATCTCATTTACCTTATTTCGTGGTTATAGTCACAATATTAATAAATGTCACAAAATAGTAGTAAATGCGCATTCAACTCTACAAAGAGTTTCAGTTTTCCTGTTATTTCGGAATTCAGAAAAATTAGTTTGTAAAATAATTCTGGTAAAATAAGTTTGTAAAATAATTCTGGTATATCAATATGATAATACAGTACATACTTTCAACATGCGCCAATGTCCTTGCACCATGCCCCGTGTGGTAAGGGAAACCACTGCAATCTTACTTGTCAAATTACTGTAAAACAACTTAATTTCGCTAGCAATTTAATTTCGCTACGAGATCCATTTCGCCAAATTAAATTGCCGCCAATTATATAATTGATAATGGTTATATATTGGAAAATAATTCAAATTAGTGAAAAGAGATTGCAGCAAAAAGATCTTTCTTTCTTTTTATCTGGTTTGTGAACAATCTGACGTCTTGAATTAATCATGTTAATAAAATGGATATATAAATCCGTACAAAATCTACTTTCCATGGTGTTAATTTTAATGAAGCCGATGCACACCCCAGCCAACATCGGACCCTGGGCCCACAGTGGGCCCTCATGAGAGACAAAATATTAAGGGTCCCATGAGGGCCCACTGTGGGCCCACGATTGATGTTGGTGGGGACCCATCCCATAATTCCATTCGCGCACCAATTGGATATTAGACCAATTGGATATTCGACCAATTGGATATTAGACCAATTTGAAATTAGACCAATTGGATATTAGACCAATTGGATATTAGACAAAATGGGTATTAGAACAATTGAATATTATACCAAATGGGGTTAGACGAAATGGGTTTAGACAAAATGACTATTAGACCAAATAGGTATTATACCAATTGGGTGTTAGAAATATTTGGTATTAGACCAATTGGAATTAGACTACATGGGTTTAAACCAATTTGGAATAGACATTTTGGCATTAGACCAAATGGGTTTAGACCATATGGCAATAGATCCTATACGATTTTACTGTTCCAGTATCGGTCGATACTATAAGACCAAATTGAGTTCAAGTATCGAGCGATACTAAAACGTTTTTATGATCTAGGATTGAACGATACTGGTACATAATGTGTTCCAGTATCGGCTGATACTGGAATATTTTATACGCTCCGATACTGGAACATTGACTTTGTACCAGTATCGAACGACACAGAGTGTTGTATCGGAAGATAATATTACAGTCTACAATCTAGGACCTAAAGTAAACCTTTCCTCATTATTCTTAACTTTTTACCTATACCAACGTACATACAGGGTGAGTCAAAATAGCCCGGTCCCGTTTTCAAAAAATCAAGAAAAATACTTCTTGTACAAAATTGGTAATTGTTTTCATTGTTTATGAGAGTTGACATACTTCTTGATACCTGGTGATGTTTTCAAGACAATATCATATTCCACGCCAGATTTATAATATTTTTACAAAAAGACGCGTAATCCAAAGTGTTCCAAGTTTGGTGGTGGATGTTAATTCTACTGTAATATTAGTTATTCATACAACACAACACACTGTGTAACTGTTGCAATTTATACCAAAATATCATGGTTTTTTTTGTTGAATCTCTGATAAATTGAACGATATTGCATGCAAAGTATTTAAATATATTATAATATAACTCAGTATTGCACAAATATATTCATAAAAATGGACTATGCACTTTGCCTGGTAAGTTGCCAAACTGTTTAAAGATATAAGATCTGTTTTCTCTCAGACTTCTCTCATATCAGTTCGATTAAAATAACAAGTTTCAAAATATTTTGGTCAACATTTTGTTAAAACTCAATAATGTTTGTTATAGGCTATCTCTGATTGCACGAAAACTATTGAAAACATAACCGCAAAGACAATAGAATCTCTTTTCCTATTGTAATTGCTGTGAATACCAACACGCCTTCGATTGACTTATTCAAAAGGCGCGCGTTAAACGTTTACATCCATAGGGATCCCTTAGATAAGTTGGGGAACAGACTTTATTTCACAGAATTTAGAAAAATTATCATATCTCCCGTTTCGAATAACAAATGTTAATGAAATAAAATTTAGGTTATAGCTAGTAATGCCACCTTGCTAGGCAAGTCATTAAATATATTCATTTTAAAATTTTAACTGGTTTAAAAAATCGGTGAAATCGGGACCGGACTATTTTGACTCACCCTGTATTTGAAATTAATCTTTTGATCTCATCGACCGTGCCTTAAGGTTCAGTCACACAGAAGACAGCTCCCGACCCAACCTCTTCCCAACTACACAAGACCACCATTTTTTCAAAATCGGCTGAAATCTTGTTCAAACTTGCACAATTTACATTTTGGATCCCGACCAGGGATGAGCAGGGATGATTAGTATGCGATATTCCCCGCCTTCAACGAGACAAGAGATGCTGAATCGCCTACCAGTAGGTGACAGCATCATAAAATCAACAAGATCAAGCATGTTTAATCAGTGACGACACTTGTATAGTCCGCGATCAATTGCCGACCTTGACACGACGGCACAAGCTGTGACATGTTGCTGTCAAGACTGCTCGCCGATTTGTACATGAGCAGCGGACTACTAGTCGGCGACTAATCTTCTGTAGTCGCCGATTTTAACATGTCAAGTTGGCTTGCATCTTCTCTCCCGCTTGGAGCAGACTCGATTGCCGACCACTCTCCAACTACACACAACCACTAATGTTGCGCGCCAACTCATCGGCTACCGCTTCAAAACCGCTCATGTGTCCATGGCGACCTTCCCGATTAAAAAAAAACCGCCACGATTTGTTTAGGCTGCGAGTGCCACGTGCACCCGACCACACAAGACTGCAAAGGACAGTTCCAGACCTTGCCGAAATTACACATGCAACAAAGAAAACTGCCTAATTATAATTTCCGATATCCGCACAGCTAGCGTTCCAACATAAACTGAATGTTCTAAATTTGCAATCGTTTATGAACAGTCCCGTAACAAACCCACCACGCTATTAAAATACAACCTCTAAAGTCTCTCGCACATCATTTGGGCTATACAAAATGTTGAAGTTCAGTATTTCAAACGACCGTTATCAATGTTTCGGTAAGTAGGTATTCTGTTACCGCTTTTCTACGAGGATACCTATTCCTTGCCCACCATCAGAAACGGAACCATTATAGACGTATAACATTATATATAGGTGGAAGCAAAATCATTCAGTAGCCAGGATAGTCAACACGATGGCGATATAAATCAAGCTACTCCTATTAGAGGAAGACTTCCCAACCCAAGTTACGTGATTTTTGTCGGACTCGAGTGAGATCACTTTAGTAGAGGAACAAATGGTCTGGAGTACGAAGATAATCAGTACATTAATGAGAGTATAGAAAACACAGTACTAAATGCTACATTGTGTCCAATAATTAGTTATAATTGAAGTAATATATAGTATTGGATAAAGCCAAATGTAGGTTTAATTAAATGAACAGATCACAAATGCATTTACACAAATAAGGAAATATTGCAACACTAATTTTGTGAAAATAATCATATAATAAACATATCTATAATATGAGCGCATTTAAGTGTTAATCCTTGTTCATCAAGAAATTATAGCTAATCAAATGTTTCTTTTTTCTTATCAAAAAATCCATAAATATCCAAAGGTTTTATTCATTTCAAACAATGAAGATTATCAGAAACGTTATAATCAGTAGACAAACACAAGCAATTGCAAAGATGGATGTATGATGACAATTATTCATAGTTTTATATGTTCAACTTATCGTGACTTCGAACAACACATGTCGGAACCAGTCCACGGAAACTCATGTCATCTCAAAGGGAGCATTTGGATCCAATTGCTCCCAATCAATCAAAAAACTACTCCTCCCACTACCATTGTCATAATTGTAAATTGTTTACTATAAGGATTCATGTCAATAAAAACCAAGGGGCGTCGAAATTTGCTTATTTTATCACAGAAAAAAATCAATACTTGAGATGACATGAGTTTCCGTGGACCGGTTCCGACATGATGCAATTGTGTTGGAAGGAACACAATGTCATGATTATCGGAAACGTTTTTTGCCATAGTCACGCGAGGATCTGTGTCCTTGACAAAATTGTATTGATAACACTATGTTTATTGTACGTTTGGTATCAAAATAATCATACTGCCAATTAATTTACCGGAGCTAAAAAGCTATAAGAAGAAGGTATTGATATTTTTGAGACACCATGTATAATGATAGCAGATTGCTTTTTGATAAAGAAAATATGCTATTAACGTTTCAAATAAGCAAGAGATTCAGAGGCAATGATAACATGGACTTCCGGTCAGCGGCAGTGGCGGATCCAGGAAAATGTTAGGGGGGGGGCCCAAAAAAATAAATTGTTGCCGGTACCATCCAAGCGGTGCACAGCACCGCCCTCCGAGCTATGCTCGGACAGGGGGGTGTCTGAGGGTGGATGTGCCCCCCTCAGAAGTAGAAATTTTTTCAATTTCCGAACTCATTTGGTGCGATCTGGTGTATACTTTTGACCAACATTTTATCAAAAAGCCACCTCTTAATTTCCAATAAATATTTTGTTTTTTTATCAATGCACGAAAGAAGTTGAGCATAATATACTAATATATTTTTGATTTAAGTATAGATGATTTGAAAGGTCGAACAGGGGGGAGTCTGAGGGGGGAAGTGCCCCCCCTCAGAAGTAGAAATTTTTTCAATTTTCGAACTCATTTGGTGCGATCTGGTGTATACTTTTGACCAACATTTTATCAAAAAGCCACCTCTTCATTCCCAATAAATATTTGGTTTTTGTTATAAATGCACGAAAGAAGTTGAGCATATTATACTGATATATTTTTGATTTAAGTATAGATGATTTGAAAGGTCGAACAGGGGGGAGTCTGAACTTCCCCCCTCAGAAGTAGAAATTTTTTCAATTTTCGAACTCATTTGGTGCGATCTGGTGTATACTTTTGACCAACATTTTATCAAAAAGCCACCTCTTCATTCCCAATAAATATTTGGTTTTTTTATAAATGCACGAAAGAAGTTGAGCATATTATACTGATATATTTTTGATTTAAGTATAGATGATTTGAAAGGTCGAACAGGGGGGAGTCTGAGGGGGGAAGTGCCCCCCTCAGAAGTAGAAAATTTTTCAATTTTCGAACTCATTTGGTGCGATCTGGTGTATACTTTTGACCAACATTTTATCAAAAAGCCACCTCTTCATTCCCAATAAATATTTGGTTTTTTTATAAATGCACGAAAGAAGTTGAGCATATTATACTGATATATTTTTGATTTAAGTATAGATGATTTGAAAGGTCGAACAGGGGGGAGTCTGAGGGGGGAAGTGCCCCCCTCAGAAGTAGAAATTTTTTCAATTTTCGAACTCATTTGGTGCGATCTGGTGTATACTTTTGACCAACATTTTATCAAAAAGCCACCTCTTCATTTCCAATCAATATATATTTGTTATCAATGCAAGAAAGAAGTAGATCATACGACGTATATACTGATTTTTTCTGAATTTAAGTATAGATTGTTTAAAAGCTCGAACAGGGGGAGTCTAAGGGGTGATGTGCCCCCCCCCCCCCCCCCCCCCCTCTTCTTCCTCTCTTTCTTTTTTTCTTTTCTTTTTTCCTTTTTTTTTTTTTTCCTTTTTTTTTTTTTCCCTTTTTTTTTTTTTTTTCCTTTTTTTTTTTTTTTTTTTTTTGGTAGGGGGGGGGGGGGGGGGCCCGGGCCCGTCGGGCCCCCCCCCTGTATCCGCGCCTGGTCAGCGGCATTAACTCGTTTACGAAAGGTTAATGTCCAGAAAGTCGAGCGACCTTTTTATAAGCTAAACATATGTGAACTTGTTTTTCCTAGAGCTATATCGATTCTGTTCTGTCAAAACCTTCCAACCGGCTCTTCAGCATGAATGAAGTAATACCTCCTGCATGTCCTGTATGCATTTAGGCAATCTGCTCTGAATATTTTCAAGGTCCAAAAACACATATATCAAAATATGTGTAAGTGCTCTTGCCCCTGAAAATGTATAAAGCAACGCTACATATGCATAACCGGTGGGCATCTTTACTTTATACACGCTAAATAAGGGCCAGAAAAACATACAAGCTTTTGACAGGACATCGACGATATGCTGATAATTATGTGTAGAATAGAGTTCATTGAAAACGCTTTCGGTCTTTTCGCACAATATTATAAGAAAAAAACCAAATTATGTGTACTTAAAATTGAAAAATTAAAATAAATAAAGGTTTAGCTCTGATGTTTATACAAATATTGATGGTTGACTACTGATGGACGTATGTTGATGATAACAACTTGAACAATTTGGGCAGTTTCGTTTCATAACAGCTTCAAGCCATTGGAAACTGACCTGGCGTACCCTGTGCTGGTAAACATATAAATACATTTTGGAGACTTTAAGAGAAATTAGAAATGTAATCAATTGTGCAGGTACCAATGCCCCGAACTAAATTTGAAATGGTTTAGTGTTGCTAACGTTATGAGGCATTTATTATATGAACTGTACCTTTATGATAATTTGTAATAACGGTAATCATTGAAAAAAATTAACCGCGACTGTCTCACACGTTAACGCTATGGTTATTAGTGATTGCCTCCTAACAGCATTTTCGCCTTTTTTCATTGTGAATATCATTTTAATTATAATTATGCTAAACTATTTAGAGGATCTTAATATTGCATGCGACCCCTAATCATGTTACATTGCAACGGACCACAAACACTTCAAATATGTTTCCCTATATCAATACGCCATCTACCATCATTTAGATGTGTATATTTTAATTTGATGTAACGCTAAAGTACTAACAACCGAAAACACGTAATGGTTATGAACGGAAATTGACCCATACTATTCCCGTCAGCTAATTTAATCGATGTCTAAAGTCACAAAATGAGGGTTTTATGTCAAATGCAAGCAACAACGTCTTACGGTTTGTTCGCTTATGGCCATGTGTTTTGAACGGGCGTTGCATTTTTGGTGACGAATCATCCATCTCTCTCTATTAACTCAACAACTAAATGTGGTAGAGCTTAATTGAGGTGTCATGTGAAAGCCTATTTATCTAGCTACAATGTGTGAATAACTCAGGTATTTCTATAAATGTTTGGCTGAGATGTGATTGATTATGTTGTGAAAGTCAGGGGTGGTGGCGGTGGCGGCGGCGGCGGGTGCGGCGGCGCTGTGTACAATCTCTATGGGGAATATAGAAAATGTTCCCAATTCTAAGTTCAATTTACTATAACTCCTCATCCCTGTATGGTACAAACATGATTTTGCTCTCATTTTATAGATTATTTTATATTCTATAAGATTCTGTTTCAACTATTGTGTAACAATTGTAATCATGAATCGATTGCATTGTCCTTGGCTTTGCCCCTATTCGCTACACAGTGAACTTGCCCTAATTCATCGGTTTTACATACATGACTATAAACAAGAAAATATTTAACCGATGACAGCAAAATTATACATTTTTGGAAAGCTCTCAAATAGGGGAATTCAAAAAATGCCGTTTAAATCAGGATAGGGTGCATACACCAAAAATATACTTGTAAACTCTTTTACTTCTCGATATAGTATATTTCAACATGTTTACCATTGACAACTATTATGTTCTGATGGGTAATTGCATGAGGAACTTAAATATGCACAGTAAAATTATGATTGGGATAGGTAGAAAAATATTATTGAGCTTAAATCTAAATATGAAAAAAATCGATATTTTTTGAACATTCTTAATCACAACATGTTACCATTAGGTCTTATCTAAATTCCAATAGCATATTTGAATTTCTTGTGAGATTACCGTTCAGAAAATATATACTTTTAATGGGGTAGAAAAAATAGTTATTGCGATATGCTAATTCGAATCTCAGATGGTGTAATATGTCAAAATCTGGACATGCAACGGAAAGGGTGGCGAGTTCAAAACACACAGCCTTATGCTGTTACTTATGATAAATCAATTATTTATATTCAGAACAGAATATTGACTTGACCACAATTAGAAATTTCTTGTGAATTTAAACCTTTTATAAATGATGGTATAGCACTAAAGGGCTCCGATATCTTAAAACAAACGGGTGGATTGGTAGGTCAAATGGTGGTATTTATTTCTAGACTTTATTTAGTCCATTTTGAAACCTAAGTGCTGTACCTTGTAATCATCATCACGCTCGTATTTGATGCCAAGAATGCATCCGAAAAAGTGAACACAAAACAATTGAGTTACGTAATACAACACTTATATACCTGTATTTCGCTCCCCTTGAGAATTTAGACAGATGGATGTCAAAAATATTCTAACCAAATCAAAACAAACTGATGTTTTAATGCCTTACATTAGGGACTTCCCATGTTTACTATAGGGGCTTCCCATATCTTCCATATGGGCTTCCTCTGTTTTCTATAGAGGCTGTCCATGTCTTGTATAGGGGCTTCCTATGTCTTCTATAGGTGCTTCCTATGTCTTCTATATGGGCTTCCTATGTCTTCTATAGAGGCTTCTCATGTCTTATATAGGGCTTCCCATGTCTTCTGTAGGGGCTTCCCATGTCTTCTATAGGGGCTTCCCATGTCTTCTATACGTGCTTCCTATGTCTTCTATATGGGCTTCCTATGTCTTCTATAGAGGCTTGTCATGTCTTATATAGGGCTTCCCATGTCTTCTATAGGGGCTCCCCATGTCTTCTTTATGAGCTTCCCATGTCTTCTATATGAGCTTCCCATGTTTTCTATAGAGGCTTCCCATATCTTCTATATGAGCTTCCCATGTTTTCCATAGAGGCTTCTCATGTCTTATATAGGGCTTCCCATGTCTTCTATAGGGGCTTCCCATGTCTTCTATATGAGCTTCCCATGTTTTCTATAGAGTCTTCTCATGTCGTATATAGGACTTCCCATGTCTTCTGTAGGGGCTTCCCATGTCTTCTATAGGGGCTTCCCATGTCTTCTATATGAGCTTCCCATGTTTTCTATAGAGGCTTCTCATGTCTTATATAGGGCTTCCCATGTCTTCTATAGGGGCTTCCCATGTCTTCTATATGAGCTTCCCATGTTTTCTATAGAGGCTTCCCATGTCTTCTATATGAGCTTCCCATGTTTTCTATAGAGGCTTCTCATGTCTTATATAGGGCTTCCCATGTCTTCTATAGGGGCTTCCCATGTCTTCTATATGGGCTTCCTATGTCTTCTATAGAGGCTTCTCATGTCTTATATAGGGCTTCCCATGTCTTCTATAGGGGCTTCCCATGTCTTCTATATGAGCTTCCCATGTTTTCTATAGAGGCTTCTCATGTCGTATATAGGGCTTCCCATGTCTTCTGTAGGGGCTTCCCATGTCTTCTATAGGGGCTTCCCATGTCTTCTATATGGGTTTCCTCTGTTTTCTATAGGGGCTTTTCATGTCTTATATAGGGGCTTCCCATGTCTTCTATAGAGGCTTCTCATGTCTTCTATAGAGGCTTCCTATGTCTCCTATAGGGGCTTCCCATGTTTTTCTATAAGGGCTTCCCATGTCTGCTATAGAGACTTCCTATGTCTTCTATAGGGGCTTCCCATGTCTTCTATAGGGGCTTCCCATGTCTTCTATAGAGGCTTCCTATGTATTCTATAGGGGCTTCCCATGTCTTCTACAAGGGCTTCGCATTTCTTCTATAGGGGCTTTCCATGTCTTCATAGGGGCTTCCCATGTTTTCTATTGGGGCTTCCTATGTCTTATAGAGGCTGTACCATTAATTTATAGAATAACCCAATGATATCGGATGGTTGATGAGTACTGACCGATGGTCGTACGACGATTATGATGACCTGATCAAATTTGGCAGTTTAGGGACAGTGTGGTTGTATAAAGCCATTCCAAACTGTCCTGGCATAGAGTGTTTTGCAACGTAATTGACCTCTGGAGGATTTGTATTTAATTAATTTTGAGGGTAACAATGCCCAAGAATCTTAAATCAAAGTCGTTGATATAAATAACGTTTCGACGGATTACTAAACCTTTTATCACTGGTGGTACATGATAGTAATGATATTACGTCAAAAGTGACCACAGATGTTACTGCCAAATAGTTTTGATACGTTTATACTGACTTCAAATGCAAGTTTAAAGGACCTATTATAGTATATATTAAATGGGTAATTTCTTTTCCTTCGTGGAATGATTTCGTTGAATTCCACAATGGTTATGAACAATTTACTGTCGTTGTTCTGGGAAATGAACTGTGGTCGATAAAGATAATTATATGATGTTTTCTCATCCAGTTTTGGAGGAAACAAACTGACACAAATGTGAACGATTACCTAACGGTAGCGAAGTATAATTCCAGTAATACCAACGTTATATTATGTGGTTGATGGACATTCGAAAGACGATAATCATGACGGACAACACCATAAACTTTTAATTAATTAACCATTATAAAGTTGGCGTTTTGTTGCATAACAGCTTCAACTGTCCCGACATAGTATTTTGCAACATAATTGACCCTCGTTGATTTTGTTAAGGGTGACGATGCCCTAAAGATAAAATCCTAATCGTTGACTAGTCTCCACGGATTACAGGTACCATATTTATATTATGGTACTTGATAAAAGAGTTTATCCATCATGTAACGGATTAGCTGCCATCTTGTCGGGACTAATATACAAAACGACACATTATTACTGTTAACCTAGATAAAGATTTGAATGATTTATTATTTGAATGAAATGAAGTGACATAACGTGAACGAATCTCAGATCATTGATTTATTCTAGTTTCGAGAAAAAACGAAGTGACATAACATGAACGAATCTATGAGCAATGAAATGGAATTAACTGTCTGATTCATATTACATTATTGCGTCTCAAACGCAACGGTTGCCAAAGTCTGGCAATGTTTATGCTTTATACTTTTGTGCTTAAAATCCAACAAAAAACCCACAGAAATGTCAAGTAATACAGAACTTTGAAATGAAACAAACTGTCGTATTCTCCATATGACATTATGGTAGCAGATATATTATTCGTTTAAATGCTCCGAACTGGCAATCATGTCTGTAGCGAAGTAATTGAACTTCAGGGGCTCAGGCAGCGATATTAACTATCCATGGTTTACGAAAGTATAATGGCCAGGAATCTGGGTTACCTTTTCTATTAACAAAAACAATATTATTAATACTTAACCAAAATGTCACAAAATGTTTCGATAACGTCAAAATTATTGAATTTCATCACCATATTTGGAATCACCTTGAGAAATACATTGAAATAATTACAAACATGTCTAGTATTGGTGCAGTAATTTTTGAGATAAGACTTTGAAAGTTGGGAAAGGTTTTTGAAAAATCAGTTTTGAATATGGTAAACTAATACTAATAGCCGCGTGAAAAGTTTAAGATTAAGGCTATATATGATTGGATGATGACTGGTGAGTGTATGTTAATGTGATGACTTGATCAAATGTGTCAATGCGAGGGGCAATTTTGTTGCGTTACAGCTTCAATCAATCTCAAACTAGCCTGACATACGCTATTCTACAACATAAATTACAATTAGAAGATTTTGATTTTTAATATTTTTGTTATTATTATTCATGGCAGCAATAACACCAAACTACATTCATTTATCAAATTTACAGTTTTAAGGCTAAAATAATCTATACAATGCTGGGGGTTCTTGACAAATGAATATCAAGGCCATTCCAAAGATAGCTTCATTTCAATTAACCTAGATCATTAGTACCTTTTTCATCATCGATATTCCTTTTCGAATAAGAATAAACGAAGTCACCCAAATTGAATTGAATCTGTGATGAAACTAATGCAAGGGCATCGTATAGCGTTGAATTGACTAATGGTATCAAAGTACTGTCGATTGGGTCGTTCGTTGTCAATATTATTTTTACAAATGCTAAACGATAGCGTATCTCATTTCTGCACGCGCGCGGCCCGTAATCCTGTTAGTAATATACGATGCACTAGTAAAGTAACGACCAAACAAAAATAAAAACGAAACACAAAAGATGTTCCACGTATCTGTCCGGCCCCTTACTTTTTTCCGATTTCAACCAAATTATTGAACACTTTGATAATTTGTGAATATGTTTTAACATTGTTATAGAAACAATTAAGAACATTTGTTTGGCAATTTTTCTTTTTTCTTTTTCCTTTGGTTTTTCTTCAAGAAAGAACCCAGGGTCAACTTTTAAAGCTTTGAATTTTTGAACTGTTGTTATGAAAGGAAATAAAATACACATACCGGATGTAAAATATATATTTTTTGGTGGCCTTAACACTTAATAGTTTCCAAATGGAAATAAACCTGACGCCATACCTGAGAGCTACATTTATGTCTACAAATGGACAAATTTGTCGGCCTAATCAACGTGTGCTTAATACGTTCTGCATAAGTTCCCTGTACGTTCGTGGTACATTAGACATACGTTGACATACGCTGACATACGTTAGAGGTACGTTACTCGTAAGTTGGTATACGTTGATGTACGTTGGCTGAAAATATATAGCTATCTAGCATTGATATAAAACCAAAATATTGCAATTCGTTGGGAAGTTGGACGTTCTTGGACTCTGACAATTTTCGAGCTATGTTTTGTATACGTCGGCATACGTTCAGGCGATACGCTATGGTGTGACAGGGCCTTTAAGGCCCTGTCACACCATGGCGTATCAACTGAATGACAACGTATGCGAAATATCGAAAAATACGTTGGTGTACGCTGATACAAGTTAGGGGTAAGTTGGGGATACGTCGTAATACGTTAAGAGCACGCTGTAATACGTTGTGAAAATTTGGAACACGTCGAGCCCGCGAAAAATTATTGAGCATGTTCAAAATTTCTTGACGTACTCAACGTGTGCTTAACTTACGTTCTGCATAAGTTCCCGATAGGTTCGTGGTACGTTAGACATACGTTTACAAACGCTGACATACGTTAGACATACGTTGACATACGCTGACATACGTTAGAAGTACGTTACTCGTCGTAAGTTATAGGTTGGACCTATCGATTTACCCTTCTAGATATTTCAACAGTTATCATCTAGGCTGCGTTTTCTTGAACTGGCAACACTTGTCCCACCGTGTACGAAACTCAATTTCTGCAGCGGCATAAGTCACGTGTTCGTTGTACGCCGAGGATACGCTGAGGATACGTTGAACACGGCAGACATACGCTACGAATACGTTAAGCATACGTTGGTCATACGCTCGCCGATCGCATACGCTGTGATACGCTGTCATAAGTTTGTTATAAGTTAGTGATACGCTATCAATACGTTAGTCATGCGCTATGTATACGTTTAATACGCTATGGATACGTCCATTCCATCACCGATGTCGACTTTTCCTACGCAATTCGTTGGGAATTTCTTGGACGTTCCTGGACTCTGCCAATTTTCGAGCTATTTTTTGAATACGTCGGCATACGTTCAGGCCACGTTCAGGCCATACGCTATGGTGTGACAGGGCCTTAACGAATAAACAATACACGGATAATCGCATTTGAAATCACCATTCCTCAATTTCTGTAAAGTGAAAACAAATGGAAGAGTTAATGCGCCCTCCTTATCAAATTTGGTAATTTAGCTTATTATGAATTTTGTTTCTGATTATTTGGTACTAACACAATCGATCTAGTATCACTTTGAGGTAAAATATATTTTAATATATTTCATATTACAGATTGAAAAGTTTGTTCAATCCGTAATTTCGTTAACTAAATATTATATACTTTTAAACACAAAAGAAACACACTATACAATGTAGTATCTAGTATAATCTACTGGAAAACGTATTACAGGTACTTACAATGAGTAACAAGAATACATGCATAAAACAAATGGAAAAACCTACTTATCCATGATTAACTTATTAGCCCCATGTTAACCTGCCATATAGCCATGTTGTAACATGTTATTTTGACTTTTAAATGAGCAAATAGAGTAGGTAAATTGTGTACGTGGCTGTCGGTAAGGGAATATTAGTGATTGTTAGAGTGAATTTTGACAGCCTCTTACATGTTATACTAAACCGTTTTATCAAAATTAAAAAAAAGATTTGCAGCTTATTTCTGTCCCGTATATCGGTGCGGAAAAGTTATACGAAACTTTAAGTTAAGCAGTGTTCTATATCATTGTCCATGCCTTTTAGTATGGATATAACCCGGGGATATAAACAAATTGACTGCAGCACAAAATATGACCCCATGATTGGAAGGTGGCAATTTCCAGTTTCCGATCAGATCTGAATAACCTCATTGTGACATCGAATGGAAAGAGGGGATTACTAGCTATACATAGGTACCAAACAGATAAGCATCGAATTCTACGAGTATTAAGGTTGGTGTCAACCCTGTTTGGCGCCAAATTTATCAAGCACTGTAACTTTTAAATTATAAATGTGATGTACATAAAAGTATACATTTTTTGTAATGAAATGAGTCAGAGAATTCATTTTTGGTATCAAATTTTACTTAAATTAGTGATTTTTACATTTTTGCCCAAAAATCACCTTTTTGGCGTCAAAAATTGTCAGACAACCTAACAATATCAGTTTTTATTTTAAAAATGCCAAATTTTCACCAAAATCATCTAAAGTCAATTATCTAGGAGGGAATTTTTTTTTTTGGCTTAAAATTTGTTTGTTTTGAAAATATTGACCAAAAAGTGCCCAAAAAATGTTTTTTATCTCAAATATCTCATTTTTGGCACTTTTTGGTCAATATTTTCAAAACAAACAAATTTTAAGCCAAAAAAAAAAATTCGCTCCTAGATAATTCACTTTAGATGATTTTGGTGAAATTTTGGACTTTTTAATCAAAAACTGATATTGTTAGGTTGTCTGAAAAATGTTGGCGCCAAAAAGGTGATTTTTGGGCAAAAATGTAAAAAACACTAATTTGAGTAAAATTTGATACCAAAAATGGATTCTCTGACTCATTTCATTACAAAAAATGTATACTTTTATGTACATCACATTTATAATTTAAAAGTTACAGTGCTTGATAATTTGGCGCCAAACAGGGTTGACACCAACCTTAACGAACATTTAAGAAATGGGGTTTTGTTTTGTTTTTTTAAATTCTGAAAATTTGTGTCGGTATTCACTTGTCAAGTTATTTTCGTCACTTAAAAGATGATGAGATGAGTACAATAAAGTGCTCTTAGTCACATTCTTCTGATTTGACACGAATTGTTTTGACGGGGTAGATGAAAACTCAGATAATTATCATACAAGTACAAGATTTCTTAACTGGTTATACGTTATTTTGGGATCATTCGTACAGTTTTTTTTAAACGAAACAAACCAATCTTTTAAAGTTGTGGGTGTCATATGTTATTACTCCTTGAATTACTAACTTATATTTTTGGTTTTTTGAAACATAGCACTCAATCAGTTGGATATGCCCAAGCTTCGTATTTCTAGACGATCTGAGATGCAGGGTATAAATGAAAGGCATTCATATACACTCTGTGTAGTGTCGAACCAATCAGAAAGCAGGAAACTAGAATACGCGGAGTGCATTGATAGTGTATAATTGCACCACGCGCATTATTTGGATTCGTTGGGTTGGTAAGACAGCACTGGTTCGCCGATGTTACTGCGGGTATTCATCACAAACTTGTTAACATGTTTTTATTCGTCATTAAAGAGATTAAAAGTATGCACAGTATTGTGATTTTGATATGTAGAGTGTCGAGTATGAAGGTAAATATGGATGCTCTCATTAGCACTCCACTGCGGTGTCGTGCCATTATTACACATCAACATCAGCCCGCGTGCATTGATTTGTCTAATTTCTCTCAAAACGAAACATACGCATTTATTGGCTTATAAATAACCCACCGTGTCTTTTCTGAAGAAAGATTAAAGATGTCTGTCTACATAGTCGCTTTTACAGTCCCTCATGTCTTTTACATTATTAATTTTACTTGCGCAGACCAAATTTATATTCCAATAATTAATGTCAAACCACATGATATGTTACTCTAGAGTAAACGTGACATTTACATTGACACCAGAGAACTGCTTTGCATAACACATAATTCACATACACATGTACATAGGTTATGGGAAATCCTTAAGGACATGGCAACAGTTGCGTTGATGTCATTTTTTCTTATTCTTACGAGAATTTGAGAGATGGATAATGCACAATGTGGTATTTACGTATCTCGCAGTTTTAAAGCAACTCATCATTGATTATAGTTTAAGGTGAAACACTAATACATTATTCATACAATGACTGTGTCTAATATATGCATTAGTAGTAGGTAAAATACATCAACTCATATCAGTAATTTATAAGGTTAATAGGAATTTAATTCCATTTCAGAACCTTGCCATTTACCGAGACGACTTGTCAATGTACTCGGTTACAACATCACATTACCATACGGTGTCTTCTTTTTAAACACTATGGGCCGTATTCTCGTACTAAATACGGTTCTAGCTTGAACCGTGCCTAACTCGTGTCTAAATTTAACGCGACATTTTCTTTTTAAATGACGTGTTCAGTAAAACACGGTTTTAAACTCCGCAAATCTCGTCCCCAGAGTGGTCGTGCGTTCAGTGTACACGGGTATTTAATTTATTGATTACAATATAGATATCGACCGAATTCCTTATAAGACTACGCGATCTAGATGAAGGCATACCGTTAGTGCATGAGTTTAGTTAAGCGATATGTTTAAAGTCAAAGTTAAACGCGTATTTAGCTTAAATCGCGTTTAAATACGTACGAGAATACGGGCCTACATTATGCAATTGCAACTATAGTCTACTTGGCCTTCACGAGACGGTGACGTAACTGCGTATTCTACTAATTGCAGCATTTAACGCCTGCGCCTACTCGAGGCGCTGGCGTATACACACGAGCGTTAACAGACGGAAGATACATACGCGTGCGTAAAAGCTGCGCCTGCTAAGTTACGTCACCTCTAAAGAGGTAGCCAAATAGAGTATAGAAGAGAAAACCTTGAAAATTGAAGCTCTGATATAATTCCACCAAACGGTGAAGTTAATAAATAATTGATGTCATACAGTATCTTATATTATCTCTTCATGACTCGTGTCAAAGGGGTAAAATATCTATCCAAAGCATAATAATGATACAATGCTTTACGCCAAATATGTATTGGTCTTGATCATTGTTGATATGGGTTTTAAAATATTGTGCTAGACTGCGTCTCGTCCAATATGTATGCATTTTTGACATATCAAAATGGTTTATATAATATGCGCAATGATAGCAAATTAGCTTTTAAAAATATGTCATTAATGCTTTCAACTGGCAACCAAGTCTGTCGCGAACTTCAAGGGAGCCGAATTTATGATTTAATAAAGTATAATGGCCAGAAATATAGGTGACCTTTTCTATTAACTAAAACATATTTGATCTTGTTAACTTTAAGGCTATATGCTATAAAAACAATTTGTCTACAAATAATGGTTATAATTTTTACCTAGGGGATATATTTGATCAGACCAATCGTCAAAACCGTTTAAGGAAGAGGCTGTTAGTAGGAAATCTACGTTGAATAACATTAACTTGTTCAAAGGTAATGGTTATTTTCCACGGTTCATGTTGGAAACAGCCAATGGAAAATCTAGGTTCGATATATAATAAAGTTAAATTTTAATCAGAATAGAAGTTCTCTTAGATAACCGGAGCATAAATTAAAGTAACATAAAAATAATAGTTGCATAGGTTGTACGAATAATAGCTTCCATGGAAAGCCAGGCCCTGGAAAATCTACATTATACTGAGAAAAATGTTTAACAACATTACATTGCTTGGTTGATATAAATGATAGATAGATTTCAAAATATAAAATAATGGTAATTTGTTTATGTACTTGTAGAAGGTATTGGCTATACTAAAATGTGCACTTTGACGGGTAAAACCATGGTAAAACCTGACAATGTCACTGAAGATGTTGTTGCACTCTCCTGACGAATTCATCAATATCTTCGGATACATGAACTTCGAATAAGCGGAGCGGATGGATCTGTATCCATGAATCACCACAATTCGAGGGTTTTCTAACGGACTGTAACCATTGCCTTAGTACTGTTATATATTCTGTTACAATCATTATTATAGGCCATTGTATTGTTATATTTCCTACATGTTTTTGGAACGCTTGAAACTCTCAACAATGACTTTGTATACATTAACGCCTGTTCATCTGGTTCCCATGTAAACACAATCTCTGTGTTCTAGGGGGTAATCCGATCGCTGCGAACACGAGAGGGATAGAGTACGAGACCACGTTCTTAAGTTCGTTGTTAATATAATTCACGCCAGTGGTTATACAGGCTGTCCCAAAATGATTAGTACCCATCGATGCCCAAAGTTCAATAAATTTTGTCATCATTAAAATCAATGAGATTAGATCCGTTGTTGTTCTATCATATTTGCTATATTCTACCCTTTTATTAGAATTTTAGATCATGAATATCGGACTTATCTTATTGAAGTTACACTCCATTGTGTAAGACATGGTGATTTCACCTTTTTGGCAAAGTGCAAAAAAATGTGTTTTAAACAGCTTGATTGAAAGAAACTAATACATTCTCTCAATAATACGTTTGGTTCCTTTCTATTTTAAACTGCTGTTGTATCATATTGTTGTTCAAACCATTAATACTTCTTCATTTTGATTCAAATTGAAGTGTAAAAATGGATCGTCACGCATGAGCGACCCCAAGCTTTGTTTCTATAATGAGCTACTTCTGAGGCTAAACTTGAGGGACATTTAAACAGGTAAAGACGTGGTCATGGGTAATTAGCAGTGGCTTAGACTTCTTTTTCATATTGGGGATGCAATTTCCTACAAACTTGCTAAAAATGATATAATCCCTTAGTGTTTAACCTCACGAAATCCATTATCCAACGTGAAAATGAAATATATATAAGCCACTGGTGATTCACCAAATACCACTTCATTTAGAAGTCGCTAAACACTTGTCAAATAAAACAATGCACGGGGTCACTCAAGTGTGACAAACTTCTGTTACCCGTTAAATTGAATTAAGGAGAATAATTATTAATGATTTGAACACCCATAACTATTAACAGGTACATCAGAAAGACACACAAGATTATATTGAGTAGACAAGAGATTATGAGAATACACAAGTTTCTTTCAAACAAGCTGTAATAGCACACACATTTTTTTAGCACTTTGTCAAAAAGGTAAAATCACCATGTTTTACATAATGGAGTGTATCTTGAGTTTGATAAATCCGATATTCATGATCTAAAATTCTAATAAAATAGTACAGTATGACAAAGATGATATAAAAACAGCGGACCTAATCCCATCGATTTTGATGATGACAAAAATTATCGAACTTTAGGCATTGATGGGTACTAATCATTTTGGGACAGCCTGTATTATTTCACTATTTAGTTAAGACGTTGAAACAAATCCTCTTCTACGGGCACGACCGACCCATTTCTTTCGAATTTGAGATTCATTTAGTTTATGCTTAGAATGGGGTTTTTTTCTCTTTTCTTTTTCTATGACTTTTTGCAATTTGTTGATTTTTTCCCCCGTCACCTAGGCTTGAATGATATTTGTTTATATGATGAGTTGATGTGCGAATGTCGAACGGTGGAAGAATGATAATGTGATGACTTGAACAAAATATGGCAGTGGTGGGGAGGGGGGAGCTCTGCTGCGTGACAGCATTATGCCATCCGTGCTGTTGAAAAAAACCTGATCATCACTATGCTAAAATATCTGCTTGTGACACTCGACAGGTGTTCAAACTTGTAAACAAATTGACTGTCTACAAACATGCAAAAATACTTCCTTCACACAGCTCTAAGAAAGTTTTGGCTAGTCGATTTAGCGATTTTTTTTTACCAGAAATTAAAATAAAGAACATTCAAAATCTGTTGGACGATATGTCTGTCGAAGCCAATCTCATTTCAGATACCACGATTGTGAGCGAGAGTATCTTTGAGCAATTTCAACCACTAAGTCGTGATGAAATCTTTGCAATTATCAACAAATCACGCGTAAAATCTTGTTCTCTAGATCCACTGCCCTTTGCCAGCCGGTGTTATTAAAGAGCACTTACCTGAACTGTTGTCGTCAATTACTACGATTGTAAGCGCTTCTCTTCAATCGGGTGTATTTCCAGACTGTCTTAGAGAAGCTCTAGTAACACCTTTGACTAAAAAGGCCAATATTGACGACGAGGAATTAAAGAGCTATCGCTCTGTATCAATTCTCCCCTTCCTTATGGAAAGGTTATTGAGCGTGCTGCCATGTGTCAGCTTATATCAAAACCAAAGAGCTTTACAACAAAAGCCAATATGCATATCGTCTGTGCCACAGAGTTGAGACTGCATTGCTTCGTGTAACCAACGATTTATTATGTACTGTAAATATTCATGGAGAAGCCGTCCTTATCCGCGCCACTCGACACGGTAGATCATGGTATCCTGCTTGGAAGATTAAAATCAAGATACGGTGTCTCAGGCATGACTCACAATTGGTTCGCATCCTATTTGAAGAACAGAAAACAACCCGTGATTATCGATGGTATGGTTTCCACTGGACTTGATTGGGGCGTCCCTCAAGGTTCCGTTGTCGGATCTGAAATGTTTGTTCTCTAATCTGCACCAATCGAAGACAATATTAATAAGCATGACCTTTCCAGTATCTCCTACGAAAATGACACACACAGCTATACGTAGTGATTACACCATCAAATCGCGATAGAACTGTGGCCAAACTTGAGAACTGCATCAAGGATATTCGCTCTTGGATGGCACTAAACAAACTCATGTTGATTGACTTTAAGACCGAGTTACTTCATATCACATCACGGTTTGCCAAAAACGTCACCAAGGTAAACATCAACATCGGCAATACTACAATATCTCCATCAAAGGATGTTCGCGATCTTGGTGTGCTATTTGATAGTTTTCTTACCATGAGCAGTCATATAACTAGTGTGTGTAGGAGAGCGTCTTTTGCCATCAGGAAAATTGGAAAGATACGTCGTTACCTTGATAAAGCAAATGCTGAAAAAATGGTTCATGCTTTTAACTCATCCCGATTTGATAACTGCAATAGTTTTCTTTTTTGGACTCCTGAATAAAATAATGATCTTAATAAACGTCAGTGTATCCACAATATGGCGGCAAGTGTCATCTTTCTGAGTAGGAAACGCGACCACATCTCTTCAGTTATGTGCAATCTACACTGCCAATTCGCGAGAGGATTGTTTTTAAGCTTTTATTTTTAACTTTTAAAGCCCTGGCCGTTCAGGCACCCACACCTCTGAACTCATTAGAGATTACAAACCGAGCCGGAATCTAAGATGATCATCTCTACATCTGCTTCATGCAACTCCTAGCAAAACAGTAACTTACGGTAGAGGTTTCGCAGTGACTGTGCCAAAGATATGGAATTCCCTTCCTCTCCAACTCCGAACTCCACAATCAACAATTCAGTTCAAATCTCGCTTGAAGACGTATCTTTTTCAAAATGTTTATATCAATAGCAGCTGATTGTATTGTTTCTCCGATGGCTGTTTTAACAATTTTGTTTGTAATTTTAGAGGTGTTCTTTGCATTGTATATATTTGTGATCTTTTTAATCATGTGTTTTAATATACGTGTAGTTTTTATGATCTTCAACATTTGCATGATGTCCAGTGCATAACATGAATTGTATCAAATAAATAGCATGATATCTTCTTTCTGCAAATCATGAACACATTTTATATTGTATATTCCCGACAAGATGGCTGCTAATCCGTTACATGGATAACAACTAAAGCCGAAAACGATATCTTAAATATACTCGTATTTTGCCGATTTAAGGCTTTATGAATAGACCGCGTCTGTTACAGATAAATGGTTGAAATGTGTTTTTATTACCTGAGTAAGTCCAATGGTCGATTCATTTCAATTAAAGCAAGATCATTAGTGAATTTTGTCTTTCGGTTAAGAAGAAATGAAGTCAAGCCAAATGGAATTGAATCTGGGAGCAATTAAATGAAATAAATTAACTAATGCATAGGCATCATAACTTAAATATAGCGTTGAAAGTCGCAGTAGTGGTTATTAATAATTGCCTAACGGTATCCAAGTATAGTCGATTGGGTCGTTCGTTGTCAATATTTAAACAAATAAATGATAGTGTCCCGTGACCGTGACCCGTAATCATGTTAGTTACAACGATAGGATACTTACGAAGAGAAATCTGTGGTCTACCGGCACTGATTTTTTTTCTGATTTAATGTTTTTTAGATTTCTTGTAAAATAAACCGTTTTTTGGAATTTTTGCTTTATTTAACAAAATAAGAAGAAACCCGGCGTCAAATTTTACAGCTTTAAATTGTAAGACAAACTACGTCATTTTATAAACTTTTATAGAAAAATCACATACGGGATGGCATCTTTTATTGTGGCCTAAACACTCAATAGTTTCCAAACGGAAATCCACCTGACGCAATCCCTGTCAGCTACATATGACAAATTAGGATTCCTTTTGCACAAAAAGCAACAATAAAATGTAATGCTTTGTTTGCTGACATTGCTACTTCTATTGAATGTCATTCATTTGGTAGGAGAAGAAAGCCATTTTGTTTTAGACGCTTTAATAAGTACAATGGACGTGAATTATAGCCCGAAAGTGTTATACCACCCAACAATTGGTATACTGCTTTTATAGGAAAATATTAAGTGAATTTTTACTTCTAATATAAATAAACACGAGGAAAATTGCAGTGACATTTTGAAGACTGTTTTTTTATAGAAAAAAATATTGAGTGAATCTTTACTTCTATTACAAACCACTAGAGAAATTGTACTGACATTTTGTAGACTGATTTTTTTAGGAAAATATTAAATGAATTTTTACTTCTATTATAAAAACCACTAGAGAAATTGCACTGACATGTTGGAATCTGACTTTATTATTGATCAACCTTTATAAAGTAAACATCAAGTTAAAATATGGGGCTGAATCGAGCCGTTCACCTGTAATTGGCTATTTTTAAAAAACTTAAAAGTGTTTTGAAACTGATGTCTTCGAATTGTTTTCTTCACGGGAATGCCAGGTTGGGCAGTTAATATGGTTTCAGCAATATAGATCCTAGAGTCAAAAACCCCGCGCCTTTATATGATTTAGCGTCAGCGTTACCATTTACTGCGTACTTCTTGATCCATGCACTGTTTGGATAGGCGTGTAGTTTACAAATGGCAAAGCGATGCGAACTGCTCCTTTCACAATGAATGTGCAAGGTGCATTATAAAACATAGGTTGTGGAATCAGTGTATCAAGTATGTCATGCTCAGCGTGAATCGCTTATTCATATTTGTGGGTATACATATATCTACATACATGGGTTTCAGTCTATTTTAAAGTTAATTAATTTCAGGCTAAGTGGCATTTTTTCAGGCTAAGTGGCTGTCAATTTATGTTTGAAGAGAAATTAATGATTGTATAGAGTGCATTACACCCTCTTCCATAAGTTAAACATTGTTAAATTAATAGACAGATTTTGCATTGCAGCTAATTTCTAACCCGTATATCGGTGCGGAAAAGTTAAACCGTCGCTGTTCTGTGAAAACCGCGTATCTCTATATGGCCCTTCAGCATGTATAAAGTAATACTTCCTATGTAAAACCTTTAGACAGTCTGCTCCAAACATGTTTAAGGGCCAAAAGCACATCAGTCAACACCTTGTAAGTGCTCTTGCCCCTGAACATGTATAAATCAACACTTCCTACGCATAATCGTTGAGGAGTTCTACTGTATGCATGCTAAAGGGTTCGAAAAACAGATTTTGAGAGAAAAGCGACTATTAGGGTGTTGAATTGAACACTGTTATAGTCACAGTTTTCCCTTTTCTTTTGGTATGGATATGACCCGGGGATAAAGTCAAATTGAAGGCAAAACCTAACCCTTGTCAGGCGAAGGTAGGTGGGGGAGATGGTAATTTCCGGTTTCGCGCAGATTTTGGTTTGACATACAGTAGTTAATAACGTCATTGTGGCATCAAATGAGAAATGTTTGTACTTATGGTCAATGGAAAGAGGAGCTTCATACATATCTGTTGGTACCAAACACATAAGCATGGGATAAATACGAGTAATAACGAAAATCTAAAGATGGTTTCCTTCTTCGGATGACGATACAATAGCACAGGAGAATAAGGGTTTATTCCCATGTATTTCCCGTTGAACAACTACAATTTACAGACTGGATTCATCTCGAACAAAACGTGCGGATGGTCTAACTGCTGGACAGTTTACAATTTCTTTTCTTGATTCGAACGCTTGGAGGGGAATATGTCTTAATTAATAACATTTCTCACCATTGACAGCAAGCTTACCTGGTCAAAGCACATCTCAGGCATTGCAACTAAAGCTGGTCAAAAGCTTGGCGCTCTACGCAAAGTTGCAAATAAACTGGAGGCTAAAGGTAGATCTACTGTCTACAAGTCGCAAGTCCGCAGCATTATGGAGTATGCTTCACTAAGTTGGGCGAATGCTTCACCCACCATCCTAAGCCAGCTTGACAACATCCAAAAGAAGGCACTTAGAATCATTGGAGTTAATGAAGCTACTGCTCGTTCACAGCTCAAAATTGACAGCCTGCTTCACAGGCGACAGGTAGCAGCGGCTACGGTCTTGTACAAGATGCATACTACCAACTGCCCACAAGATCTAGCAGGGTTACTTCCCGCACCATATGTCCAACGCCGTGCTACCCGTTCGAGCGTATCAATGCCAGTCCATGCTCTTTCTCTGCCGACAGCCGTTCATCTTCTCTCAAACTCTTAACTTGTCATAGCCTTCACACTCTTTCATGACACCCTTCATTCAAGTCCTTTCAACATCCGACTGATACATATAATAGCATGGTGGTCATGGGTTAAGTGTAGGTTAATGCTTGGTTGGGGAGATGGTGGTCCTGTAAAGCATGTAGCGAGCTGGGCTGGTGATACGGTCATGCCCCAACATGTGACAACAGGTAGCTCCTGGTAGATTTAGTTCCCAAGTTTGTTGTGTAGTTTCTCTTGATGCCCATCAGACCTCCAGATATTATTATTTTTCTATAATTTTTGTGTCTTGTTTATGCATATTTTCTGAGTTGCAGTGAACCAATTGATTGGCCTTTCAGAGCTCTCTTTCGAGAGTTACCAGTTTGATTTTTAATCACTCTGGTCATTAACCTTGTTAATGTCTGTTGGGCTATTGTTCACATTTGCGCTTTATATACAAAAAACAAAAAAAACTAAAACTAAAAGTCACACAAATCTGTTGAAATGTTACCATTTTTTTCTCAAAAATACAATTAAAAATAAATTCCGAAAATTTCAACAACACATATTCCCCAAATACTTGATGATCTTGGTCAGTCAGACCGTAGAACATGTTTATTTCGATGCGGAAGAGACGAATCCAAAAATGTCAACAACAAAAATTTCCCCAATTCTTGATGATCTTGGTCAATCGGACCGTAGAACTTGTTTGTGTTTTCGTCGCGGAAGAGACGAAGGGGGAGTACAAAAAACTGCTCAGCCTCACATTCTCCCGATTTGAGTTTTGACCAAAAGAAGAAATTCTGAAAAACTTATTATATCCCATAATGCATAATCAAGTGTGTTCTTTAGACTTATCAGTTCATCGTGAGTACAACAAAGTATCTTTTCATAATCGTGTGACCTCTACCATGTAGGGTCTATTATCTCTCTACACACACTCTTTACAATGTAAGCTTTTGCCCATCGTCATGCCTTGCTGATCAATTGAATGACCGCGGGAACCTTAAACGCCTGGTAGAAATTCAGTTTTTCTAGACGTTTTCAGAAGCCGGGATCAATTGCAGGACAATAACCTACGGTGTCTTGTTTGAATCAAGACTTTTAGATGTCTACATGGTCGCTTTTACTATCCCTCATGTCTTATATATACATTATATATAATATCAAACCACACAATATGTTACTCTAGAGTAAAAATGTCATTTGCATTAGACATATTTACATTTACCCCAGATAACTTTTTTGCATAACACATAATTCAAATGCACATGTAAATATGTTATGGAGTATCCTTAAGGATATGGCAGCATTTGCGTTGATGTCATTTTGTTTTTCTTACTAGTATTTGATGACAGATGGATGACGGACAATGTTTTATATGAGTAACTTTAAAGAAAAATCTAGAATAAAGTAAGATACTCTGGAGAACGGTGTGCTGTCTTTTAAAGTCACTTGAAAGGTGAAACTGTTTGAGGTTTTTCTAAGTGAATCAGAAACTCTGTGGGTGTATTAGGCATAAGAAAAGAAAAGATTTGATGAGAAATTAAGGATTTAAATACAGATACTCTGCCAGGATCTGTGGTTATTTCTCCTTGACTGATTTGAGTTGAGTCTTTTGAAAGTAAGATTAAGAGGCCCGTGTGACTACGTATTTTGGTGTTTAAATTGCTTCATGGGTAGCACTATAAGTCAATATATACTTTACTCATAGAAAATTATTCGTTGTCATGCGCACATTTGACATTTATTATTCATTTTGAAACTCTTTTACTTATACTACCCGCCTACGACAAAAGAAAGGTATGGGACACTTTGATGTTTATAGATATGGTAAAATTACTATTTTTGAAGATATTTCCATATTTCTTCAAGCAATTACTTATCTTTTTTAAATATTAATGTTATTTAATGTCTTTCTATTGCAGAAAATGTAAAAAGAATGAGGGAAATAAAATGTTTATGCTATTAAATTACTTAAATTAACCTAAACTATGTGTCCCATATTTCCTTTTGTGGTGGATTTTTGTTATTTGCCCTATCTCTTTACTGTACGAAATCAAAGGAACCAAGTCCTCTTTACAAGAATTTCATACTTTTGGTGGTGTTTCAGGTTCCACAGTGATTTTAAAGTGACTGTGTAGGTCTTCTGAAGCTAATCAAACCAAAAAGTGTATTTTGAATGAATGTGTCCCATACTTCCTTCTGTCGTGGGCGGGCAGCATAGTTTGAACCCAATTTAGAGGCAGTGGATATCCTTACACTATCATGAAATCAGTATCTCACAGTTTTATAGAAACATCAACAACATTGAATGGTAGATTTAAAATTATTCTTTGACTCATTGTAAATGTCATGGGTTAAAGACAATGATAAATACCGGGATATCCGCTTGGAGAAATGTTGCCTTCTTTCACATACGAACATTTAATATGGGTATGCATATTTTAAATTGTAATTGTTCTCTAACAACTTTAATTAAACAATGTAATGATATATTAAACAAACTGCCACCATTTTACAAAATCTTGATACAAATATGGGTCAAATGCAATACGGTTAAAGAAATAAAGCATATAGAAAATCATAACAACCAAATAAGTTGGAACAATGAGCACATTAGATACAATGGTAAGACTATTTACTTCAAGCTCAGGATAAAATCCGGGATCAAAACGATAATCAACTATTCTGGTAAGATAACAAAATGTTATTGAATTTAAGAAGTGAAATGCCAAACAACGGTGGTTTGATAATGATATATTTAGCTCCTATCAATGCAATTCCTAAAGGGTGGAAATGAGTAAAACATCCTCATATAGATGTTAAATGTATTTAGTTGAAATGTACCGATAGAGATATCAACATATAAGGCAACAGTAAAAGATTTTAGAAAAGAAAGAATGAAAAAGATCCGATAATTCCAATATGCCAATATATCTGGCAGAGAAAATGTCCGAAATTTTCTTTTAAATGGCATAAAATCCGGAATCTTATCCCATCTTTAACCAATGAGGGCAGCAGATTGATATCACTCAATCGGATAATCATTAGTAATATCTACTCTACAAAATTCTTTCTCTTTTTTTTCTGTAAGAAAATACAGCCAATATGACTAGAAGCAAATACCATTATATTCGTTAAAAGTATCAAAACGTATAGTATTAATAAAAGATTTTAAAAAAACCGTATAGTACTAACACATTTTGATGTTTTATTTGGATTTTGCCAATTTAAAGTCAAAGTACAGAGAGATTTCATAAATAGCATAATTATGATAGCGAAATTATCAATAAGTCAATTTAGATATGGGAATCATCCCAATCTTATATTTCGTTTTAAATCTGAATAGAGATCAATTGAGATTTAATTACATTATAATTAATAAAATGCCTCTATCTAATAGATTTGATTAGATTAAAAATAAGACTAATGGATAAAGCATCATCTCGTATTATGTATTATTAATTTATAAGGTTAATAGGAATTCAAGTCAATAAGTCAATTTAGATATGGGAATCATCCCAATCTTATATTTCGTTTTAAATCTGAATTGAGATCATCTAAATGAATTGAGATTTAATTACATTAATTTACATTGACCATGCGTAACATGAGATGTGTGACTATATTGATATATGTGATTTTGTTGAGAGAAAAAACAGGGTGAAAATTGCGTAATCATGAAAAATGTGTAATTGAATAATAAACTTAAAAGATAAAACAAACATTGGTTGTGGTTTTAGGTCAAACCTTGATACAATATTAATACAATGCTTATATCTAATAGATTTAATTAGATAAAATTTAGACTAATGGATAAAGCATCATCTCGTATCATACATTATTAATTTATAAGGTTAATAGGAATTCAAGTCCATTAACGAGTTAAGAGCCTTGTCATTTACCGAGATGACTTGTCAACGTACCCGGTTACAGCATCAAATTACCATAGCGTGCCTGCTTTTTTAAAACACTACATTATGCAATTTCAACTATAGGAGAAAACCTTGAAATATTGAAGCTCCTGATATAATTGCACCAAAAGGTGAAGTTGATATAATAATCAATAACGGATATCATACAGCATCCTGTATTAACTTTATAATGCTCGTATTAAAAAATAAAATATCTAATATACACAAAACGTTTTGACTTGTAAGTGAAAATTACGTTGAGTAAAGCATCTTCTCAAGATATTCAAGTATAAAATATAATGATAATAAAGGTAGTGAACCAAATACGAAACAGATAATCGGTTAGTAATCAGTCCGATGATTATTGAAACAGTCAAACTGCTACCTCAAAAAAGATATCAATTAATTAAATACATCCATACCTTTTGGTTTTGATTTTGAAAAATGAAGTATTTTCGATTCAAACCACTGTATCAAACTATTACAATGATCACTTTTCTAAAGGTAATCATTATTTAACACTTTTCTCCAGTTTTGTTTCTATTTGTTGTTTTGTTTTGTTTTGCTTTGGAGTCCAGTCCGAGGCTATTAATATATAATGTGTTTTTTCTTAAACTTAAATTTCTTAGGCCAATAGAATGCCTTCGAAATGTGTTGATTCATAGATACGGATCCATCCACTCCACCAGATCGAAGCTTATGTATCCATAGATACGGATGAATAGGTTCTCAAGTAGTGTAAGAGATGCAACCCAATCGAAAGGAGAGTACGCCAATACCTTAAGTGACAATTTTGGTTTTACCCGTAATTGTTTGATATGTCAATGAGCACATGTTATGACATAAAAGCCAATACCTCTATGGACCTTATTGAAAAACAATTGCCATGAAATTTCCCTACCGTCTAGGCTGCACGGCAACACTTGTACGTATGACTCATACGTATAAGTAACTTGTACGTAAGACTTGGGTTATATAATTATATGATAGTCATCACAGTAATGTTTTACATCAAACTACATACAAGCACCATTAAAAATAGAACTAAGACCAATGGAGATATATCTATATGATTGCAACTTTTATGGGTGCTTGTACGCATTGCGGTGCAATATATTACTTTTGCAACTATCGTATAAGTCTCACGTTAAAGTCACTGGTAATGAGCCATACGGACTGGTTTTACAGTGCGGTCCTATAATCCAAAGAAACGTATGTTTACCATTGTCCATTTAATGTAGATTTTCCCGGGCCTGGCGTTCCAATGAGGTTATTATTCGTGCAAACAATTGCGATGATTATTACCATTATTAAAGGAGCATTGAGAGATGTATCGATATACTATATGAGCAAATAACGTAAAGATAATCATCAACATAGCCCAAATCCAAAATGTCATACAATTCCGACATCGCCTTCATGCAAAATAAGCAAATAACGGTAATTCCGGGTTGAGATTTGCCGCGAAAGTACGCATGTAAAACGATCGCATAACTTCCGAATTCAGCACCTGCTTTCGATATGATCGCTTTCGATATGATCATATCGAAACTAACAAAATCATGACATTTTATATGATCAACGGCGAATGTTGGTAAACTGTTTCAGATGGTAGTTAGTATATGCCTAAGTATTACTTTGATGCAAAAAAACCCGGGTTTCCAGCACTCCCATACGTATCTCTCAATGCCCCTTTAATGAAACGTAGAATACCGGCTGCCCAGGTTATATTCTCATGATAATATCCATGCAACTTCATTAATTATCGAACCTTGATTTCCCAGCTATGTTTTCAACATGAGCAGTGCCAAATTGACCTTTATTGGTTGACCATTTGATTATGACCATTTGATGACCATTTGACCATTTATTGGTTGACCTTTTTTTTTCTTCTTTTTTTTCTTCTTTTTCTTAATTGTATATTTATATATCTGTTTTTATCATAATTGCTGATGTAATAAGTAGGTCATGTATTTTATCATGTCATTATTTTGTTGCATGCTGTAACTATATTGTATTTTAGATTGTGTTTTAATGTACAGCGCATTGGTCCATGGGAAATGCGCTTTATAAGTATCTTGAAATAATGACTATTATCATTAATGAAACATTGTTACCGTACTTCTCCAAAGATCATTTCCTAATGACTGGGTTTTCCTAGTGATCACGGATTGTGACTACAATCAGTGCAGTTCGTTCTTAAAGGTTAAACATAGAATACTAATTAGATGCTGGGATAGAATTGTACGCCTACATCTTCAAAAGAAGTATGTTTCTTAGTATATCGTAGACTTTCCAGGACCTGGATTTCCCTTGAAATACTATGAGAATGACCATTATCCACAGAACATTGATTACCAAGCAGCCCAGTATACAGAACGGCATCGCAGCTCTCCGATGCGCTCATGCTGTTTGAGAAATATATATATATAGTTAGCGAGTGAATTGCAGTAGTATGTCCACTGGCAAGTAAAGCAAAGTAAAATAAATAAAAGCTCTTCTGATGAGATTAATAATTGCCAAGATTTCCCACACGGGCGCTGAATATGAGCATTATACACGGTGATTTTATACACGGTAGGTCGCTACCTGGATTTTCTCTTACGCACGGATTACGACGATTGCCAGTGCAAATTCATCCCCGACAAATGTTTACTTTAAATAATATACTAGTTTACTGGTAATACAACGTAACATATCATAACATTTGGTTTTCGCGATAAGGATAAAGTACCATGTCATTAATAAAAATATATCGACCGTGCACAAGCAAATGAGTGGAACCCTAAACCTACTAGTATGTTTACTATGAGTCCCTTGCTTTATACACTGCCATACCTGTTTCGCATTGGCTAGATCAACTTAATGTTTCACCAGCTCGATGGTATCAATAACAAGGGTAAAAAACAACTTGGCCGCAAGGAAATAATAATAATATGAGCGTGCGATCCATAACGACGTAAGACATACACTATCTTTAACTGGTTATCTTTTCATTTCAATATTTTTGTTATTACAGCCAAAAAGCGTCGGTTGACGACAGCTTCATATCTCATGGAACGTATGATGACGGGGTCACACTTCGACTCGTGCAAGCCGCTAGCGATGTTTCGGGTGAGTATTAGTGTACGCCATAACATTAATAATAATAAAACAGTCTTATTCCTGGCAGGGGTAGGAAACCAAGCTCTTTTTTTCTGCTTATCTCATCTTATACTATTCTAGAGACATAATGAGTCGTTCAAATTGAGTTTTATCACATGGGGTTTTCTTTAGAAAACATGAAGACTTTAGAAAGCAAATTGTCAAGGTTTTACAGTTTTGGAATCTCAAAAACTTAGTCGATCATTCGCCTTAAACCCCGATATACGTTTTGTCCGATATACATGTATTAAAACTCCAAATAAAGTAATTTGAAATCAAATCTATTATTCTTAACACATTGTTATTATTGGTCTTATCGAGAAATTGACCATTAATATGTTGGCACTCATTCATGTCGCCATTCTTCAAACAATATGTAATATATTTTTTTACAAGCACATAGGTGTTCTCTTTTATATTGGTATAAGAGTGAAAGTGTCAAGCCTCGAACCTAGAAAATATCGTCGTATTATTTTACAATACGTGTTGTTCATGTACAATTTAAAACAAAAGTATTGTTTGGTTCGTGCCGTGTCTGTACTATTCAATTAAGGCAAGAATCAATGAAGTCCAGCATGCTTAGCATCACTGCGGTGCAATTATATACGCCGGGCTACATTTTCCCGGCAAAACCTATGCCACGTAAACCAATCCAGCATGCTCTCTAGCTGTTCATTAACCTACAAATATATGTTAACTGGGTCGAATCATACGTCTTCTCTTGTAACTTAAAGGAAATGTCCTGAAAGCACAACATTGTGCATTATATGTTAGAAAAATAATTATCGAGCACAAATTGCGTAATTATATACAACAAAACATCATACTTATGATATAAAAAGAATAAATACTGCCATCTCTCATCATACAATTTTTATGATTCGAGGCGATTGAAAGTCCCGGTGTCTATGACGTCATGGTTATTGGTGCTCAAATGTACGCACGTGCATTGTATATTAAGGACATCGACAGTGAGATTAATGCAACGGTCCTTATGGAGGAGAGAGTTACTTTCTATAGTCAGCAGTGCCATAATTCGTATAATCCTATATTTGTCTTATTATAGAATAAACTATGGCGATGCATTTTTTGCATGAATACAACGAAGGTCAATCAGTGAAACTGTCAGGCATTCTTTTCTAGTAAATATATAGTTCCAATACCTCATCAGAACCGTTTTTCCCCTCTACATACAAATATAGCCGTTCCCTTACTTCTATGTTTTTTACAAAATGTACATATTGATTAGAATAATGTTGAATACAATAAAAAGGAAAAGGAAATCTTCAACATTTCCGTTCATTTGAATCCTCAATCCCCACCTTCCATTCAATTTGGTAATGTACTGGACTGGTTCCGATTGACCTTGATTGACAAAATGTGGTGTTTAACATCCGTGTGAATAACGAAAGGTGACTACTATAATAAGTGTAACATGCAAAAAAGGGTGGTTAAAACGTCAAATCGTATTTTACGTTGATATTGACAAATCTTTTACTTTACACTCAATATCGTCCGTGTTTTTGATTAGCTGCCTACACAAAAGTGTTTGCAATAAGGTTCGCACGCACAATCCTCCTTATTCAATACAACCTGGTAAATGATCTAGCAATGGACCCACGTCACATGAGGTTGAGCTCGCGTAAAGTACGCCTGCTCAACCTCACCCAAAAACGGTACCTGGGTTCTCTGTTGTGCGCACTACGTCATCTCGACCTCAAGGCTCTGATTGGTTGGTGCTCAAACGTGAGAACTGAAAAACTCATGAGCTTTTCCACGCACCATCACGCCCCACTGCGTCGGTGGTTACGGCGCAGCGGGAGCTGCGTTGTTGGATACGGCGCAGCGTGACGATCGTTAAAAAGGCTTCAGTTTAAATGTGACCAATCGGGTGCTTTGGTGTTGTTGGTTGGCAGTATTTTGTGAGTTCAAGCATGCGTGCGCAGACTGATCGAAGTGCGCCCACGTATGTCGAACTGTGGCCAGGAGATTATGTGCCGTAGGTCCATTAGTATAACCATTACTTGAAATGTTCAGATTACTTGACAAAATAATGTGCATTCTAGACAAGAGATACTTTAATTTAGTGTTACCTCAAATTTGGCCGCTAATCCCAAACACGGAAGATGTCTAAAAGAAATGCCGATGCCCTTTAAAGTTGCTGTGGGAATATTGGCGTGTCGACGCGTTTATTATTATTATCATTCCTAATGAAAACACATCTCTCTAAGGAAAACTCCGACACACTATCAAGTTAACACAACATTTATCTTTATCACCCACGAGCGATATACCATTCTATATCAATTTGGGAGGAATGAGGATTTGCCACCAAAATTAATTTCCTACAACTAGTAAACTCGTAAAATCTCAGTAATGAAAATAGACGGTAATAGTTGGTCAATGTATAGAAAGTCGTTAACACCTGCAAGGCGACGAAAGTATTTGAACCGAATTTTCACGACAAAAGAGGTTGCTATATATTTTAATACAAAAATGAGACATTTGTAATTCTGCGAATCCGCTATATTCACAAACTTTAAATCCATGTGAAATTGTACACTGTTGATGTTACAGCCCAATCGCTTTAATACAGTCTACTCCTTTTACGCTCACTTCCAAGTCAGTTTTCCTGGGAAGAGGGTACATAAATCTGACAGCATATCACGAACAAGTAGAAAGATACGTTTTAAAGTCAACCGTGATATATTATGCGACGCCAACCCTAAGACAACATCTATCTTTATCACCCTCTGGCGATATACCATCTATATCAATTTGGGAGGAATGAGGATTTGCCACCGAAATTAATTTCCTACATCTAGTAAACTCGTCCTATCACAGTAATGAAAATGGACGGTAATAGTTGGTCAATGTGCAAGTCGTTAACACCTGCAAGGCGATAAAAGTGTTCGAACCGAATGCTTTTATACATTGTAGCGTAAACTTTACAATTTTCACGACAAACACGTTCGTAATAGTAGAATAACCGACATTTCTGTAACATTAAATGTTGTCGAATTGGTACGTTTAGCCTCGTACGAGAAGGAAACATTTGTAATTCCGCGAATCCGCTATATGCGCAAACATTAAATCCATGTGAAAATTGTACACTGTTTACATGGTTTATGATATAGTTCAATCGCTTTAATACTCCTCGTACGCTCACTACTAAGTCATTTTCCCTGGAAAGAGGGTACATCAGACAACATTTATCTTTATATACTATCTATATCAATTTGGAGTGTGAATTTGCCACCGAAATTAATTTCCTACATCTAGTAAGCTCGTCCCGTCACAGTAATGAGAACGAACAGTAGTAGCTGGAGTAGTTAATTAATCCAGTCTTCTGCAGCGACTGTAAAAGAAGACTAGTTTGCCATCAGAATTTTGAGGTGCTTTATCTGACCCTGAATAATTAGCGCAGTAACGAATCAGCGTTCAGTATCTGTTTCGCGCGAATTTTCGGATTATCGGGGCTGGGTCGTCCGGTATGATTCATTCTGTTTCTGGCTTCATACGGGTCAGACGTACACTGCTTTAAACGCCATAGCGACTAGCCAGCTTCAGTTTTTCATTTGCTTCAGTTACTGTGTACCGTTCGTTTTTGGGATCAGCTTTCCGGGCAGCAGCTTTCTTTACTACCTTGTGGGAGCCAAGTTTACCCACCGGTAGAGTATTCACTTTTAATAACTTTCATCAATAAATCATCAACCATTGGGGGATTTCTGAACAATTTCGTATTCAACGCATCTGGCAGTAAATATCATTGACACTTTTCCCGTTTTGGATGTGGTGGTTCTGTTTTTCGTTATAATTAACTTTTGTTTAGTCGCTATGGCACCGGTCCGCAATAGTCGCGGAAGGAAACGCAAGGCGTTGGAACCGCCACCACACCGTCCTTTTCCGGCAACACGGCATCTGGCATCGGATCGGGCAGAAGGTTCGTCCCGCCCACAGGCATCGAATCGGGCAGAAGGTTCGTCCCGCCCGCCGAGCACAACAACATCGATTCGGGCAGAAGGTTCGTCCCGCCCGTCGAGTACAACAACATCGAATCGGGCAGAAGGTTCGTCCCGCCCGCCGAGCACAACAGCTAACCAAACCCGTCACCAAGGCCGCGTCATTAACAACAGTCGCCAGTCGCCAGCAGCGTCTGTGGCGAGTGGTACTAACAGTGAAAATGCCGAAAACCAGTTCTGTACAACATGGCCGCACCCATGCGGAGGCAGTGGGGAGTCCGACACCAATTCAGGGAAGTAACAGACCAAACCCAGACGTTTCTCGAGCAACCAGCACGTTGAATAGCAATCAGGCGGCGGGTGAGAACATTGTGCAAATACACATCTTGATAATAATGTCTTTGTTGCTAATAGTCATGATAGTTCTCCGAACAATACACGTACTATCAATACATGCAATAACAATGTCAATGATACCAATGACGTAGCTATTAATTCCACTCGTAATAATAATATTAATGCCATTAGCCTATTAGTGTCAATGTTGCAATTGGTCAAAGCCAATCTGTCCCCGGTAATACTACTCAGTCTACTGGTAGTTTCAACCCTCTAGTTCAGGACCATTTCATCCGTTAGGCCTCAATAATAGGCCTAATGATTATGCTAATTTTCTTGCCCAAGTACCCGTTGGAAATATTGCACCGCAACAACAACCCTCTGGTTTTGGAATGCCTCAACAACAGGAAAATAATCGGGTTAATACGGATTATAATATCTCACAACAAATACAACAAGCTCGCAATTTAGTGGGCGTGGCTATTGTCAGTAATCAAAACAGTACTAGTAGTGGGGTATGTCAGCTAGCGTTAGTCAACAACTCCATTAACCTCAGTTTCCAATCCTCTATCAACACTATTGATTAATTGCCGTTCTTGTGTGTATGAATTCCCAGTAAAATTTAACCCTATTTAAAAAATAAAAATAAAAAATAAAAAATAAAAAATCTTGCGGGGGGGGGGGGGGGGGGGGGGTAGTTAGTTTTTCTTTTGGGGCAAACTCCTTCATTAGGAGCTTTGATTGGCGGTTGTGATTGGGGGGAATTAAATTGCCCACTTTCGCAATTGTAGTAGGTTTACCGAATGTTGCATGATAACAATGGGAGCGATAGCCGTATAATATTATATAAGCAAAGTAAATTAACAATTATTAAAGGAATAATGTGATCATGCGAAAATCAGGTAAATTAAAAGTACCATAAGTGTATGGCAAACAAAATGTTTGGTCAAATGAGGAGGTGATTAATTAATTATCCACCTTAAATGCAAATCAGTTAAATTAAATGTATGGCAAACAAAATGTTATGACAAATGATAGGTGATAAAATGTCCACCTTATATGCAAATCAGTGAAATTAAGTGTATGGTAAACAAAATGTTATATCAAATGAGAAGGTGATAAAATGTCCACCTTTATGCAAATTGGTTAAGTTTGTGTAGGGCAAACAAAATGGTAAATATCAAATGATAAGGTGTTAAATGTGCTAAATGTATGGAAGCATCAATCATCCGCCGTACCGACATGCGGGTGAGCCATGTATAGACACAGGCTATAATTGACAAATCTCGATACACCAAATAAACGCCAAAATGTGCATTTCAGCAATGACGGATCGTGCAAATAAATAACGGATCGTGCAAAAAATGACCCGTATGTAGCAAGAAGCTACCTTTACCTCATACCTCTGTGTCGACTCCCTCAAACTTTATGATGGCAATCCAGTCTTCTGCAGCGACTGTAAAAGAAGACTAGTTTGCCATCAGAATTTTGAGGTGCTTTATCTGACCCTGAATAATTAGCGCAGTAACGAATCAGCGTTCAGTATCTGTTTCGCGCGAATTTTCGGATTATCGGGGCTGGGTCGTCCGGTATGATTCATTCTGTTTCTGGCTTCATACGGGTCAGACGTACACTGCTTTAAACGCCCACCCAACCCACCCTTGTTTGAAAGGGGGTATGTGGGATAGCGGCCCCGGGCTTACTTTTAGGTGGTGCCCTTAATTTAAGAAGTCAAGTTTGTGGACAAGGTATGGTAGAACTCTGTGTTCTTCTTATCCTTGGCAATATGATATCCCGGGGCAGGCCAGCATGGAAGGTTGTTCTCAAACCAATAAATACAGTGGTTAAATTGTGACGTCGTGCTTAATAATTTCTGGGTCCGGTCTTACTTTTAGGTGGTGTCCTGAATTTAAGGGGTCAAGTTTGCGCACTGGGTACGGAGAACACTGCATTCTTTAGTATCTCAGGCAATCTGATATTCCGGGTAGGCCAGTATTATTATTAGTACTATTCTCGTAAGAATGGTGGTACACGTACGCGGAAGCTTGGACACCCATTCTGGGTCCTCCTGGGGCTTGCTTTGTAGGTGGTGTCCTTAATGTAAGAAATCAAGTTTGTGGACAGGGTATGTGTAGCTCGCCGTGAGCTTATCTCCTTGGCAATCTGATATCCCAGGATAGGCCAGTATAGGTAGATATGGCGGTTGTGATTGGGGGGAATTAAATTGCCCACTTTCGCAATTGTAGTAGGTTTACCGAATGTTGCATGATAACAATGGGAGCGATAGCCGTATAATATTATATAAGCAAAGTAAATTAACAATTATTAAAGGAATAATGTGATCATGCGAAAATCAGGTAAATTAAAAGTACCATAAGTGTATGGCAAACAAAATGTTTGGTCAAATGAGGAGGTGATTAATTAATTATCCACCTTAAATGCAAATCAGTTAAATTAAATGTATGGCAAACAAAATGTTATGACAAATGATAGGTGATAAAATGTCCACCTTATATGCAAATCAGTGAAATTAAGTGTATGGTAAACAAAATGTTATATCAAATGAGAAGGTGATAAAATGTCCACCTTTATGCAAATTGGTTAAGTTTGTGTAGGGCAAACAAAATGGTAAATATCAAATGATAAGGTGTTAAATGTGCTAAATGTATGGAAGCATCAATCATCCGCCGTACCGACATGCGGGTGAGCCATGTATAGACACAGGCTATAATTGACAAATCTCGATACACCAAATAAACGCCAAAATGTGCATTTCAGCAATGACGGATCGTGCAAATAAATAACGGATCGTGCAAAAAATGACCCGTATGTAGCAAGAAGCTACCTTTACCTCATACCTCTGTGTCGACTCCCTCAAACTTTATGATGGCAATGCACGAAGCGCATGGTAAATACTCGAAAAGGTGATGCGGCGTCATTTATAGTATTTTAATAGCACCGACGTCTCATGACTGGAAAAATGCCTTCAATTTTTATCAACTAGAAAGTTAAACAATATGTATCTATCCCCCACCACCCGCAGGCTGCATACTATCTTTATCAATTTTGAATGAGAATTTTTGACACTGAAATTGATTTCCTACATCTAGTAAACTCGTCCCGTCACAGTAATGAAGATGGACGGCATTAGTAGGAGAAGTAGTTGGTTGATGTACGTATTTGGGTGTTTAACCTTAAAGTGGGGCATATACTGATTGTAAGACATCATAAAGCTGTAAAGTCCTCAAATTCGGCAATTGTGGATTTTACACTAGGTTAATTCCGTGCTATGTAACACCAAGGATACACCTAGAGGCGAGGATGTGTACGACCTGTAATCTTTTACATTTACAACTTACTGTCAAAATAATATAGGTCAGTGCGTATTCCTTTTTATTTGTATTTCAATAAAAACACGTGCATTTCTCAATATAAACACGTGCAATAGCGATGATTATACTGATTCACACAGTTCCCCTGATAGGAAGGTACTTAAATACTGACAGTATAGATGAGGTGACCGTTGTTTACATCAGTAGTGTTTACAAACTGATTAGCGCCTGGTCTAAAGACAGAGGTACTAGTCCATGACTACTGCATACATACTATTCAAAAGCAAAACACACATCACTGAGCGCCAATTTTAAAAGCACATGCCCTTATGGTGCGTACGCATACTGCCGGGCAACCATATTTAGTACCTGGTCTCTCATTGTGCTTAGGGATGCAGACCATGACTGCACTATTACACCGTAAGCATGGTAAGTAATGATCAATCAAGTGTGAATAAAAGAACATTCCCTGTAAGTGCGCACGCATACTGCCGGGCACTACGTCACCGGTCACACCATCTATATCACGACAAATGAAGTGCCGTTTAACATTCAAAGTACAAAGAGGAATTTAAAAAGTCAGTCATGATATTATATTGACTTATTGCCATATTGATTTTATTTGAACGCAATTTAGGGTTGCCGGTTCCCTTAAATGTTTCCGTACGGATATTAGCGTATCAACGCGTGTATTGCTATTATCACTCCTAATGGAAGCACACCCTCAGACTCACGACGCACAATATTCAAGTAGCTCACAAAGTCTCTATAATATGTAGGACTTCGACGCTTCAAAACAATCGGTTTATCTATCCCCCACCACCCGCAGGGTCATACTAGCGTTATCAATTTAGAGAGTGAATTGACACTGAAATTGATTTAGTACACTTGTCCCGTCACGGGAATGAAAACGTTCTGTATTGTCGGGAATACTTTCTTAGTGTACCTACTTTAATGTACGTAAGCCGAAACCTTTTACATGTTAAACGTATTTATACTGTTAAATATAGTATTTTCGCGACACCAAAGTTGTGAGATTTTTGAAAATAATCACATTTTTACAACTTTTCTTGAATCCTTCTCAGTCACAGATATTTGCAAAATATTTTACATTTACAAAATAATATCAAAATGATACATCTCATCGCTTAATCCATTTAAAGTACAGGAGTTTAAAAAGTTAATCATAATATATTATATCAATTTATCAGCATATTGACTTTAATTGAACACAATTTAGGGTTGCCGGTATCCTTACAAGTTGCCATCGGGATCAACGCGTTTATTGTTATTATCATTCCTAATGACAACCATGGACTGTATGAAAACATACCTTGATACTCATGACGTATATAATATGCAAGCAGCTAACAAAATCCCTACTACGACTCCGACATTATCAACCTAAGACAACATTTATTGTTATCACCCACGGGCGGCGTACTATCTATATAAATTTGGAGTGAGGATTTGCCCTGAAATTAATTTTATACATCTAGTAAGCTCATCCCGTCACAGTTATGAGAACGAACACTAGAAAGTCTGCTCCGGAACGGGAACGCGTTCGGCTTGAGGGCGTGCTATTTAGTGACGCACTGCCGTCAATTCTTACACATGTGATGCATCAAGTGACAGGAGTCCGTCTTACACTGAGTGACGAATAAGTTTAATATTTCAATAGAGTGCGGGGGCGCCCGGCACGACATCCTGTCACAGATTGAGAAGATAAACATATTTTGCTGATTTTCAACCATAAAATAAGTCTCTTATTTGTGAGATAATGTTAAAAAATGTATTACTGTTACTACGAGGCGTATATTTTCTGTAATAATGATCACACTTAACCTAGAAATTCATTAAAATGTAGTAAAGTCGCCTAGAAAATGGTAGTCTCATCGCGGTATATAAGCTCAAAAAATGGTTGAGGGAGCACACAACTAAATAGGTCTCGCGACACGCTACCGACGCGATCAATCAAAGTTGAGTACGACAATAGTTCCTATTTGGCGGGAAAGAGAGTTATTTTTTGACGGTTTATGATCTAATTTTTCACTAATATGTTGTGATTGAAATGTGTAGTTGATGTTCTGACATTTAAACTAGGTGATTTGAGGTCAATTTTAATTTCACGGACCGATTTACACATGCGGTAATATCCAGACCGGAGACTGAATTTAGATAGGCATATCACTACGTTGTTATGCGGCGGCTTATATCAAAAAAAAGTGCGCGGTAATGTTACCTTCATATTCAGGTATGTTGTAGATAACCCTTGTGAGTAAAACATATCAAAATCTCATTGAACCAAACGCAATAATATAGAAACTAGAGCCATTTAAGTAAGCCTTTCCTAACAGTAAAGTCTATGGAGAGCGTCTTGGTGTTGTGCTCCCTTTAATTTCGACCTGTATTGTGAGAGGTTGGGGTCAAATTTGAGTTAGATTCATCGGACTATCTGCCGCGAGGAATTGTGGTAGGCTGCCCTCAATGTGTTAAGATGTTAATTTTTATTTAGGGTTGAAAAGCGAAAATGCAACGGTTGCACAAATTGACGGGTACACGTTGTCATGGTGACGCAAACCAGTCAATTTGTAGCGCCCTCAAGTGAAACGGGCTCTTGTTCCAGAGTTGACTGCTAGTAGCTGGAGTAGTTTAGTTAATGTTCGTAGCGCGTGGTAAACACTTGTGAGGCAAGGAAATATTCAAGTAGGGTGATGCGGCGTCATTTATACCAAAAAGTGTAGTGTTTTCATAACACCGACTTCTCGTGACTGAGGAGAAGTGTCTTCAATTTGCATAATGTAGACAGTTTCTTTTACTGTGTCATGAAAATGAAACATTGGCGAGCAGGGAATATTCCTGAATGCATCACAGTAGAAAATATCGCAACATATAACGTGCATGCGAAACTGTTTTACTGTTTACACTCTCTGGAAAAAGTTACAGTCCAATATTATTTTGATTGTATTCAAGTATGGGCAATTACCCCTCTCACGCTAACTCAGACAGTGTCACTTAGAAGGATGCACTTCACTGAGATGGACACTGATGACTAACGAGTGACATTTTCACAGTAAAGGGTCATTCAATTGAACGGTGATTGCGAACCGTCTGGTACTTGTGCGCCATCATGTGAAGGCGTCAAAGAAATAAGTCGAGATAGGTCCAAATTGCGTTGACAGACGACACTATTGTGACCTAACAGCCAATGTAAAGATGACTGTGTACATGTATGCGGATCCTGGTTAGCTTAAACATTTCCGCGATCCAAGACTACTTTTCTCACAAAGTGGTTTCTTGGTTCTGATTTCACTCAAATTCGCTTTCTTTGTAGAGAATCCGAACTGTCGAATATCTGGTAATACATTGTTCTCAAAATAATGGGGTTATGAGAGTAACTTATTATTGATATTTGCTATTCGGTATGAGTATTATTGGATGGTTAAGAGTAGTGCTAATTATTGATCTTAACCGCCTAACAGCACACGATTTGGTAATTGAGAGTAGAAGTCATTCTACTATGCTATATTAATAGTTATTTATTATACAAAACCAGTTATTAAATTTGTATCTATTTTTTCTAGGTTTTTTTTTTTGGGGGGGGGGGTCATCTTCATTTTCTTTTTAAAGCATGTGCACACATTATTTACATGAAAATCCCCGAATCTTAATTTGGTGACGAATACCATATACGATAAATACATTTCTCTGATAAACATTCAATCATTGGCAGGTCTTTTTTAAATGGTACACACAATGGTGAAGTATCACTGTTCAGTTATTTGAACAAACGCTATGTTAAATAAATATTTCAACTTGTAGCTTAGACGATGACTATACCTCCCAGGCTATACCTACAGGTACAGAAACAAGCCCGTCGAAAAGTGCTAGACAGGCTCTCACTCAGTGATGTGCACGTGAGGGATTTTTTATACGAATGACAATGCAACCTCACTGACTACGAGGGATGGTGGATACATTTAGTCACTGGCTTGTTCAAAATAAGAAAAGAGACAAATTACGTGATGTGATATGTCATTTATCCGTGACTTATTATAAATTTAAAAAAAACTCATGCCAAATGAAATGAGCATAAAATTATAAAGATGGATAGACAACAAAATAAGAAGACGTTGTCCAGTCCAAATCAGGAAGGCAAGAGAAAGAGGGAGAGAGAAATAACTGGCTTTACATCTGGTGTGGACTATCAGAAGCCTGGGCGTGCACCATTGAACACTTCACAGATGGATTAAAAGAATTAAATTGTTCACCCCTACTGATATAGCTTGGATGAGTAGGGAAATTACGGAAATCTGGTGTTGCCAGATCTAGTTGCAAAAGTAATAGGGAGCTTTCGATTTGGACGACGGATGCTTACTACGACGACGGTAAGATGACACCACGAGTCATGTGCGCATGCGTCGACTTAGCACTCCGTCTGTCGTAAGAAATACTATAATATAGTATTTCTTAAAGAATATAACACAACCTTCCTTGCGCCTTTGATCTGTCTGCTTCACTAATGCAGCCATCGAGAGTACTACAATAGTTATATTGTTAACGCCAGATAAGTAGAGAGGTTTCTAGTTAATCACCGATCTTTTTCCGATGCTTTTAACAATAGAACGAAATACCGTTGGAAAAGCGCTTTTAAATCGCTAGAAAAATGCTTTAAAAGCACTGAGAGTTTGGATATGGACCCTAACATGGTTATATCAAACGGTTGTTATCACCATAAAGTGTACACTATCTACTGTCTACTATAATTCCGCGAGCATCCTCGTCTTCATACATTTCGATGGGGGCATTCATCAACTGTTCCATGACCAGCTTTAGGGATATCTACACATTCTCGTTACGCCCAGGGTTAATAAATCGTCTGTAAAACGTTATGTGTTTTAGGCCAGTAACAATTAAACCTTTATGCACAGAGTGGCCACTGACAAGCAATACCAGATGGGTTCTCAAGAACAATTTAAACACATCGAGTATGTTACACAATGGCAGAGTGTTTCGGACCACTTGATATTAATCTATACTAACTCAAAATATGGTCTTAACAAAAATACAATAATCGTATAGAGCTGATGATTTGTGCAAATTATCATCATTGGGTATGGGTTTTTTCTTCGATCTAAACTATGTCAAAATGCCTGGAAAATATTATCGCAAAGTTATTGAACAAACTTCCTAACTTGTAACTAAGACAAGGACTCCCAAAAGGGAATTGAAACAACCCCGTTAGAAGTGCTAGAAAATTTCTCATTAAGTGGTGTGCACTCATATGCGAAATTGTGTGATTACAAGTGATACTTTAGAACATTTGCTGGCAACAATTTCAAAATTTTACGATATCATGATAATATGATAGCAATATGAGCAATCGTGTAACGTAATATGGAATCTTTAACCAACATACTCACAACAGCCTTGTATAACATAGTTATAAATATCAAACGGTGGTTTTCACACCGTCTACTGACATCCATCTCCCGAACATCCTCGATCGCATTCCGACATCCCTCCATCGGGACATCCTTTAACTGTGCCATGACCGTCCTGCAATATTATTTACCGTAAACAACAACATTTGATATATACATTGTTTGGCCAAAGTTTATTTACGGTCAATAAATTCACACGCCGTCTGTACAAAACGCTATGTGTCCATTTTAAAGGCAAAGGTCCACTATGCCTAGTTCGCCAAGGGTGAACTGACTTACACCTGTTCATATTTTGTGACAGGTTGAATAGAGTTAAGATGGAGAAATCTCATCCTTGAGATATCCCCAAACGATCTGACTGGTAAGAGTGGACCTAAGGATTTAGGCCAGTGACAATTGAATACTTCATGTACAGACTGGTAGCCAACAAGAAGTCCCATATGGTATCTGCAAGGCAAGTTACACACATTACAAGCTGTACGGAATGTTCTGGACTACCGGACATGCTGTGCATTCTATCAGTCGTGATAGTCATTTTAGTGTTGATATGGATAGCAATCAGTATATGGAGCCACATATGAAACTATTTTGTGTCAGTGTTTCCTCAATCTAAACAATGTCATAATTGTTTGAAAATGTCCAGGAATTCGATTAAATGCCGTGTGATACCGTCTTTAACCTTATTGTTTAGATAGACAAGGACTCCAAAACGAAATAGAAAACAACTGGATTTGTTTTCAATTTAAGACAAATGGTACCATACACGCTCTTAGGCATAGCCTCCATACAATTGCTGTAACTTCTTCATTATTTATTTAATCTGTATCAAATTATACATTTTCTTGAGGAAAAGGGTTCAATGAATCCAACCATGAACATAAAATTAACCATGTTGAAGAAAGTTATAAAAATATGGTTTTGACCCTTTTTAGGTTTTGTCAAGATAGCTAAAAATATATGTTGTCAAATTTCGTCGTTCTAGATTTATTATAATCTTAATAAAATTCTCTAGGAGATTTTGTTTCGTTTTTAATATCTGATTTATTTTTTCCAAAATCATGAAAATCACATTTTTGGAATTTTTTGGTCAATAATTCAGAAAGAATAATGAGATATTCAATAACAAAAAGAACCCTCCTAGGGAATTGTTTTAAGATGAATTTGGTGCAATTTCAGCATTTTTTACCAAAAACTGAATTTGCTACGAATGCAGCCAATTTTGAGCCAAACATTTATTTTTTTGGTCAAAGATTTGTAAAAAAAAAATGTTTGGTGAACTTTGATACCAGAAATGGATTTTCCTTTCCAAAAATGTATACTTTTATATACATCATAATTTTTAATAGTTCAAAATTATAGCGGTTGATAAATTTCATGTTATGATGGTTCACAGCCCATGGGATATGCACTCATACGCGACATTGTGTGATTACAAATCTGGAACATTAGAACATTCTCTGGCAAAAAATTAGCATTTTACGATATCGTGGTATGATAACAAAATGAGAAATCGTGAAACGTGATATGGAATCGTTTACCAACCTTGTAAGAACATACTAACACCAACCTTGTAATATGGTTATAAGTATATATCAAGTGATTTTTTTACATAGTGTCTACTGACATCCATCCCCTCGAACATCCTCGTGTATCGACAGCCCTCACTCGTGGCATCCTTCAACTGGGTCATGACAAGCGTTAAGAAATCTGGACACTATTTTTAACAAACCGTCTGTATAAACGCTCAGTAACAATTTAAAAAAGATGACCGGACATATTATGCATCTTCAAGTCGTTATTGTTAGTAAATTAGCATACAAAAATATGTCTGCATATTATGTAAATTACCTAGACCTACCCCAGTGACTTGCACGTGTTATTGGTATGGATAAATCAATCGTCAATAAAACACACTTTTATCGGCAAACTATTTTTTAAATTTTTACTAAATTTAAACAAAGTCTTCTATCTTGCAGCTTATAAAAAAGGAACCCAAACGGAATAGAAACAGCACGGATTTTTTCTTTCATTTTACACAATATGGTACCATACACGCTTTCATTAAGTGTACACATGCTCGGCATTATTATGTGATATCACATCTGAAACATAAACAATATACTATGTCAAACGTGTCAACCTTTATACGGCATCTTGATATCAAAATAGTATGAGAAATTGAGAAACGTGGTAGGCCTATGGAATCGTTCACGAATCTTCTAACAACATCAAACTAGTTACAAACCTATAAGTATCAAGCAGTTGTTTTCACACTGTATACCGGCGGCACCAATCTTGCTTGCATCCTTGTCTAATGGCATCCTTCCCCCATCAGGGTATTCCTCTGCTGTCCCATGACCGGAAATCCTGTCACTTTAGTTTGGCCCATAGTTAATAAACCGTCTGCAATAACGCTATACTGTACTTGTTTTAGAAACCTAGTGACGATTAATACTTTATGATCAACATGGTAACTGGTAAGTACTTCCAGATGGTCGCCTACGGGCTTGTTAAAACACATCAATTATGTAAACATGCTGACAGAGTGTTTCGGACAACCAGACATTAAACTGTGTATTCGCTCGGTCATTAAATTATCCAATGATGATAGAATGCGGTTCTTTAAAAGGACAGTTTTAAAGGATGACTGTGTATCAGTTGTCTAGAGGTAACTCTTAAAAATAAAAACATTTCCACTTTGGAACCAAGGAATTTCATTAAGGGCGAACGGTAATCCTCTCGGAAAATGCCGAGGTCCCAAAGTAAAATGTGTTGATTCTTCACAATTATTGACAAAACAAAACACGGACAATTAAAATAGTCATTTAACGGTACGGACGTGAATTGTACTATGGTTAGGGGGGGGGGGGGGGGGGGGGGGGGCAGACTGCCGCCCCCCCCCCCCGGACACTTAAAATGGGGACGGAGAAGCGGAAAATGGGGACGAGAAGAAGGGGAGAAAAGAGAGAAAGAAGGGGAAGGAGAGGGAGAAAGAGAAGAGAAAGGGGGAGGAGAGGGCGAAAGAGAAGGAAAAGGGGAAGGAGAGGGAGAAATTGACCCTTATATCTTGACTGTGCTGCTTTTTGGACTGTGCGATTCTTTTTACCGTGCAAAATTTTGTGACCGTGCGAATTTTTTTTGCCTTCGAACATTATGAATCATATCATTTTAGTCCTTAGTTGTACTATAATTTCAATGGCATATTTGGTTTCCTCGTGCAATTTCCCTTCAGAAAATGTATACTTTTACTACCTCAAGGGTATACTATACAAATATTGACTGTAATGAGGGGCATGGTACACATTATAGGCCCAAGGTAATCACGAAACCAGACTATGCCCGATGCGCAGCCGAGGGGCATAGTCTGGTTTCGAGATCACCGCGGGCCTATAATTTGAACCGTGACCCGAATGAAAGCAGTCAATATTTGATTTATATACCAAATATATAGATTGTTGTAATTTCATTGGTTGAAAGAACACTGCTGATTAAATAGGTAGGCATAGGGTTACATTGAATCAAAGCTCTCTTTCTGAGAGCTATGAAATGAAAGCATCTGTCAGATGATCCGAGTTGGCCTATTTTTCTCAATATTTTTAAACTTTTGCTTCAGATATCATATTTAGTGTCCGAAGAATCTGTATAGCTTGGTTAAATAGCTCACACTATTTCAATTTCCAAGAAATACTGGCTTGAATTTGGACTGCCCTATTCCCGCTACAGTCAAAAATGCTGTTCCGTTCTGTTAATCGGTTTCCGAATTTCGAAAGCGTTTGTACAGCTAGTTTTAATCTTACCGCAAATTTAAAACTGCTAGGTGAAGATTTTAACAGCGTATTTGACTTGACTCATTGTAATTAGGTTGTAAGCTGAACCATTGACATCTTTGATGCCTTCTTCGTCAACAAAAAAGGTCAAGGGAGGACAAACCGATGAATATTTGTCAGCCATTTCTATGATTTCGTTCACGCTACGAGGACAGAAACTAACGTATGCATAAGACCAAAAGGCTTGCGATAAATAAAAGCCAACAGTCAACAGTTCAAAGATCAACCACGGCGTAAATACATACAGGGTGTTCAAAACGAAATCGTTCGCCGTACTATTACGTCAGATCCGGGCGATTTGGGTAATTCAAACCGGGTCACGGATACGGATCGCTTGATTTATCAATCTTGGGGTGTGATGCCATCAGAAATGACTATGCCCGGGCATTGTTCAGAATGATTTGAAAATGGATGTCTTTGTCAAAAACATATGCCGTTCTGCTTCATTTGCTCTGTATCGTATTGGACAGATTAGAAAGTTTCTCGACAGAAAATCAACTGAAATGCTGGTACATGCATTTATTACATGTCGCTTAGATCAATGTAACAGTCTTTTACACGGCCTTCCAAATTCGCAGATAAACAAGCTTCAAAGAATTCAGAACTCTGCTGCAAGATTAATCACTCTTTCACGCAAACATGATCACATAACTCCAACTCTCCGTGATCTGCATTGGCTGCCTATCAAGTATCGTATTGTGTATAAAATATTACTTCTGACTTATAAATGTCTTCATGGTACTGCGCCAATCTATCTTCAAGATCTAATCAAACAATATACACCTTCACGCAATCTTCGTTCTTCATCTCTATCGCGTCTTGTCTGCTCTTCAACGTCCACTCAGTATGGTCAACGTTCCTTCTCTGTGTCAGCTGCAGAACTCTGGAATAATATTCCACTTCATGTGAAAAATGCAGAGACTATATTTCAGTTTAAGAAATCCTTAAAGACTCATTTGTTCACAAAGGCTTTTTAATTGTAGTCCATATCCATGTATTTGTTTGTTATTATGTTTTTATGTTAATGCGCTTAGGGATCTCGATGTTAGGCGCTATACAAATATGGTTATTATTATTATTATTATTATTATTATTATAGTTGTTTTTCATGACGTCATATTGCAATTGGAGGCATAGCTTGATTTTCGCCTCACTTTTAACCAATCAAATGACAGAAATATATATACGCGGTATATATAAGCAAATATAAATGTGTAAAATTAAAATCATGTCGCGAAAGGCAAAATCCGTGTGTAACACGAAAGGAGGCGAGCTTTAAACGCGTGACCCTATTAATTATTCTTTCAAAACATTACACTTGATGGCATTGTTATACAGTTTCCCGATATACAAATTAATCAGTCTTGTCAACCAACGAACCACTCGCATATCGAGTACACTGCGTTGTGCATGTACACCGTGCGTTTGTGGCGTTACGCGCGCTTGTTTTCTCGATCGAATTTGTACGCGCGTATCAGTAAATGACGGTATTTTATTTGAACGCACCTATCGCGCATATTCATGAAGTTTTGAATTAAATCTAGTGACCTCTCTCCCCCATTTAAGCTCATCAACATTAACACAGGTGTAAATACGGATCAAAGTAGGTCAAAAAAAAATTGCGGTATGGTATGGGTATGTTACCCACATGTAAGGAGAAACTAATGAAATTAATTATACCGATTATACAGATTAACCCATTTTGCCGAGGCATTTCTCTCCTTATTTAGAGCAATTTCTTCTAACCTAGACAACTCGGATCACATCACATTGTATACGGCCATGTGTTTTGAACTCACCACCCAAAAAGGGTGGAGGCGTTGCATTTTTGGTGACGAATCATCCATCTCTCTTTATTATCTCAACAACTAAATGTGATAGAGCTATGGTTGAGGTGTCATGTGAAAGCCTATTTATCTAGCTACATTGTGTTAATAAATCAGGTATTTCTATAAATGTTTGGATGAGATATGATTGATTATGTTGTGAAAGTCAGGGGCGGTGGCGGTGACGGCGGCGCTGTGTACAATCTCTATGGGGAATATAGAACATGTTCCCAATTCTACGTTCAATTTACTATAACTCCTCATCCCTGTATGGTGCAAACATGATTTTGCTCGCATTTTATAGATTATTTTATATTCTATAAGATTCTGTTTCAACAAATGTTACAACTATTGTGCAACAATTGTAATCATGAATCGATTGCATTGTCCTTGGCTTTTTTCCTATTCGCTACACAGTGAACTTGCCCTAATTCATCGGTTTTACATACATGACTATAACAAAAGAAATATTTAACCGATGATAGCAAAATTATACATTTTTGGAAAGCTCTCAAATAGGGGAATTCAAAAATGCCGTTTAAATCAGGATAGGGTGCATACCTAAAAATATATATATACTTGTAAACTCTAATAAATATGAAATTTAAACGTTTGTGCTCATTTACTTCTCGATATAGTATATTTCAACATGTTTACCATTAACAACTATTATGTTCTGATGGGTAATTGCATGAGGAACTTAAATATGCACAGTAAAATTATGATTGGGATAGGTATAAAAATATTATTGAGCTTAAATCAAAATATGAAGAAAAGAAATCGATATTTTTTTTGAACATTCTTAATCACAACATGTTACCATTAAGTCTTATTTAAATTCCAATAGCATATTTGGATTTCTTGTGAGATTACCGTTCAGAAAATATATACTTTTTATGGGGTAGAACAAATAGTTATTGCGATATGCTAATTCGAATCTCAGATGGTGTAAAATGTAAACATCTGGACATGCAACGGTAAGGGTGACGAGTTCAAGACACACGGCCATACCAACAAATGTCATGGTGAAAACAAAAACTAGGCAGGAGGTTGTGAATTAACGTCTTAAAAATCATGTGTCAAGCGAAGACCAACCCTCAGATATCAACCTCCCCTTTGAGGTGTATTTGACAAAGCAATTTGAAATGCTTTTTTTTATATAAAGTATAATTTCATGACATTTCTCCTCATCCATCAATCGAATATTTTATGTTATATCTGATACAGACAAAATTCAATACAAACACAATTTCAGGAGAATATTGAACCATGATATCGATAATATTTCTTATTTCATATTGTAATGCTTCACATTTCTTCCGGTGTTAAATGGAATACCATAAGCGTACACTATATCAGCATACTATTCCCTGGGTGTATAAATAAACTACGAGTGTTTTTAGTGAGAAATGTTGAGATAAGTGCAGAAAGCGCTTAAAGGAAATAAATAATGTAGTAAATGTATCTCAAATATAACAGACAGTATAATACATAACGATCGTATTTTGAAAACGCGTAGCTTTAGGTTCTGTATAGTTTAACAGATTCTGCCGGCGACGGTAACGGATCTATACATTTTTGGTGATGATACGAGGTATTCCCAACGCCCCCGCCCCCCCCCCCCCCCCCCCCCCCTCCTTCGACGCGTCATAGTTTCTGTATCCAATTTCATCAAAGTAGGACAACATTTTGTATAAGAAGATGAGCTGCCACGTACCAAGGTAAATAAAGGAAGCTCGGACTAGATGACAGTTAATCATATTTTTGATAATCGCGAGATAATAACACGATCGTTCATTGTTTTATTTATTTTCAACATTTTAATCTATGAGATCAAGTGCCAGATCAAATGCAGGATGCAATTGTTGTAAACAAAAGGTCACATAACTATCTCATATGATAATTTATTTACCAATTCACTTAGTACCACAAAACTCTTCTCATTCCAGCCATAACATAATTCGTCTGTGGTATTACGTAGTGACGTATAGTGTGTTAAAATAAGAGCTTTAGCTAAGGTTTAGCTTCATGCATGTTAAGTCAATTTTGGGATTATGGGACTTTGTCAAATAGTTAAGAAAACAATATTTCAAACAGCAGGTTATTACAAAAACAACAACAGTTTACCATACGTCACTATGTAATACCACCTACCACACGTCACAATGTACTACCCCCGACGAACGGTCACCCTTTAACAAGGCGCACCTGCAAAATTCAGTACTTTGGGAAGACTAATACGATGAGAATTGATCTTCTTCACCCCATCCCCCCATCGCATTAGGTAACAGTGGATCTAATTACATGAATTACGTTGCAATTTTTAAATTGTTCATGTTCCCAATTCAATATAGTTTATAAGATTCTGTGCAATGTATGCTAAAAACTACAACTCATGGATCATTATATAAGTCTAGAGTAAAAGGAGGGCTTTGTCTGGAGGGATAAGGAAGAATATTGGTTAGGGAGCAGTTCCATTTGTACGCGATAAAAATTGCGAGAATGTTCCGGGCCCCGATGAGTTTTTTATCAGGCCCCGATGAGATTTTTATCGCGAACAGTTGCGAGTAGCAAAGGATTATTTATCGCGAAGCGTATTACCGCTTGTTTAAATATAACGAAAGTTAAGTGGTCGGTATGTAAATAGAGCTTCGGGTTATTTATTCTAGTTGTAAGGTACAAATTCAGCGTTTTATGTTTTTAGAGATAATGTTATTGATTATGGATGTTTAACGTAAATTGTATTATCCTCGTGTATTTGCTAAACAATGTCCCGCTCTATTTGCTAAACATACCCCAGGGTATGGCAGAGGCCTCGTATCGGGCCCCGATGTCTATTTTATCGGGGCCTGATGACTATTTTATCGCGAATCAACTTGAAAAACATCGGGTCCAAAACATATCAGGCCCCGATACAGTCGCGATAAATTTATCGCGTATAAATGGAACTGCTCCCTTACGCAACTCCGTCTTAATAATCAACTAATATAATAAAATAAGAACGAATATTATAAAATACACATACAGAATCTAGAGTATGATGCTCACACAGTGATAGCGTCCATTATAACCACTGATGACCCGTGGCACGGGACGACCGAGTTCTAAGTATTCATTACCGCCGGTATCACGTCGCTAACGCCTTACAATGCTTCGTTCTACAATCAAATACCGTATCATAAAAGATAAATGGAGCCGCTTTGCAAGGGTGGTGCTTAATGCATTCCATGAATAATACCATTTTCTGCTATATCCCCAACAGACTTGCTGCTAGTGAAAGAAAGCCTAGTCGAGGGACAAGAGGAGATGAGTTTAATTCAAAGGACGTCCGTATTTATAGCGAATTTAATTTGTTCTACCCTTCGGCAAATTCGACAAATTGAAGCAACGTTCATTTTCTAGACATCTAGACAGTTATAAAGTCTATTCTCTGTCATGAAAAATTGCCTTAGCAAAAACCGAAGTGTGCGTTGATACACAAATTAATGTTTAAAGTGTGGTATACATGTATTAGCTTCGTATAAAACACCTGGCGCTTTATATCCTTGTAATAAAACTGCGTAAAAGGATTAACATGTTAGAAATGTCAAACTAAAAGAACACTTGATTGATACTATGCACGGACTATCTGCTCAAGCTACTATTTGATATATGTTATACCTTATTCTTATATAGTGGGTGTGGTTTGAGATGTCAGCAGGCAATTTGATTGTTTTTTGGCCGATTTTCAGCCGACACGCCCATACATTATGAGACACTGGTGCATAGTTTGGGGCGGGGTTTAATTCATTCGAAAAATAATTACTTCAGCGCGTATGATCAACGCGTCATCGCGTTGGCGTGCCCTACACAAAGTCGCCGCCGTATGCGTTTTGGGTATAACGCAGCGATGACAGATGCGTGTGTGCTAAAGAACGCGATTAATTTGAAGCAGGATGTTGGAAAACAGCTCGCTGGATTAAAACATAGTTCTTAGCTGTTTTGCTATTATAGACGATGGTCTTATAGTGTATAGGCTGCACCATATTTGTGTCGTCGTGTATGGTCGCATCCTATACTATACATTATAAGACCATCGTCTATAGCAAAACAGCTAAGAACTATGTTTTATTCTCTAATAAATGAATTGTCCAAGGGAAACGTAATCTGGGAAGTACTCCAAGGGGATGAAACTTGACTTGCCAATCGGAAACCATGTCATCCGGGAACATCAACTTTTTGGGCTGATAGCTTGATGGCGCTGCAGCGCTTTCTGTATGTCGTCTGCTTATGTATTGACTTACATCAAGTCTGTCAGACACAAACAACAACAGCATATATTAAGGGGAAGTGATAAACTGAGCTAAACATGTATAAAACAAACCATATAGGTTTTTCTATCCCAAAATTAACAGGAACCCTGAGTACTCCTTTCGGGGACGATTGTAAATGTAGAATAGTTAGGGTACCTGTAGCCACAAGGGAGCTTAGAATAGTTAGGGTACCTGTAGCCACAAGGGAGCTTAGAATAGTTAGGGTACCTGTAGCCACAAGGGAGCTTAGAATAGTTAGGGTACATGTAGCCACAAGGGAGCTTAGAATAGTTAGGGTACCTGTAGCCACAAGGGAGCTTAGAATAGTTAGGGTACCTGTAGCCACAAGGGAGCTTAGAATAGTTAGGGTACCTGTAGCCACAAGGGAGCATACTATGCCTTCCACACACACAAAGTTGCGTAGAGATATTTAATGTGTCTTGCGCCCTGGGGTACATGGACATTCTTTATCCTGTTCAACATGTTCAAACTGTCCGGAGTGATGCAATTCAGAAACTTATTTCGGTCACTGTACACTGCCTTTTTGTCGTTGTACTTATTGGAAAGTGGAAACGTGCAGTGGGCTATAATTTGTCCAATTGCGATGGATAAAATCAATCTTCCAGACTAAGTAATTGGAGAAGGATTACGTAACCGTCGTTACTTCCTCAGGGGAAGTAAACTATTCTCTTCTTGTCCCACGAATAAGCTGTCTTTCACTCGCAGCAAGTCTGTCGGGAATATTGTAGAAACTGCTTTTATTCATGAAATGAATTGCTTCATTGCAAATCGGCTCTATCTACCTATACTTTTACGATATCCTATCGTAGAACTGAACGCTATAAGTATGAGTGGCCATAGTATAAACAAAACGTGTAAGATAATACGTCTAAGGTAACACGTAGTACGTGTAGGTTACACGTAGGACTGTAAACTTTGACGTCTAAGATGTATCTTAGACGCCTAAGATAACATTCTCGCTTTATTCCGTTAACAATAATATTGTGACACTTTGGATTTAATATTTGCAAACAAGTATTAATCAAACAAACTCTGGAGGTGGGAGAAAATGGAAAAACAAGGACAAAACAATATTAGATATCTTACAAGCTTATGCTATTTACGGAATAAACCCTTTTTGTTAACTGTATTTGCTCATCTTCGACGTGTAAGATGTATCTTAGACGTATAACCTTACACGTTATACGTATAACCTTAGACGTATTATCTTACGTTTTTCATACGATGGCCACTAATACATAAGGCTTGTGCGACGTGTATCTGACCCGGTGGGGGGGGGGGGGGCACTCAACCTTTTTTTGGGTAGGGGTGTGCCGCCCAGGGTCTCAAAAAGGGGGGCTACAGAACTGAACTGAGTCGATTTTATGACGAAAAATAGGGTCTTAGGAACTAATTTTTTTCCAAAAAAAAAGGTCTTGAGAACTGGCCTATAGTTCAATTTTCGATTTATTTTGGTTTAAGAACGCAAAATTTTCGAAGAATTAGGGCTTTGGAACACAAAATTGGGGCTTTGGAACGCAACATTTCGCGATTTTTGAATTTTCAATAAAATTGGGGTCTTAAGAACTGATGCAGGCTCAAAAGGGGGGTCCTAAGAACTAGCAGCAGAGGGTGAAAAAGGGGGTCTTCAGCGCGGCACATACCTATACCCTTTTCAAATGTCAGTGCCCCGCCCCCCCCCCCCCCCACCGGGGTATCTGACCGTGATGAATACTTACTAGAACTCAGTCGTCAAGAATCGTGTTTTTACAAATGTTTGGTTAGTGTGATTGAATATTTAGGGGCAAATCGATAGTCCCCGCTCCCGATTAAAAATGATCTTTTCTTTAGACTTGTGAAATATTATTTTGCAATGAAAATTTAATCGAGAACAAGAAAATAACTGTCCGAATATCATTGATATGAATCAAAAGTAAAATTAATGTAACTATCTGACTATCGATATCACATTTCATAATATTCATGAACTAATCGTGTGACTCTGCAGAGACAAAGTTGAATTGAGATAGGTATTTAACAAATACAACATGGTTGCTACTTGTAGTCACCAGTCACCCAACACCTAAGGACCAGTAGTTTGCACTACTTTCCCGATACGAACCTCATACATTGTCAAAACTAAATTGAAAATTGAAAAAGCTTACGGTGCTCCGCGTGCCGTGATTTTTTTACTAATCAACATTTGAATCATGATTTGTAAAATCAGTTGACTTTTTAATTCTTTTTTTAAAAATCATTTTATTCAGTGAATTTTGCTTTATTCCGTATTAAAACGAAATAAATAAATGTTACAAATGTTGATTAGTAAAAAAACGTATCGATGGGCTCGTCCTCTGGATGAAACACTATCATCGAAAACCTGACCCTATATTTTACAATGAATGCGAACGACCTTCACGGATTTTTGTATACGGCCATGTGTTATGAACTTGCCCCCTTTCCAGTTGCCTGTCCAGATTTTGATATTTTACACCGTCTGAGATTCGAATTAGCATATCGCAATAATTACTTATTCTACTATAAAAAGTATTTTCTGAGCGGAAATCTCACAAGAAATTCAAATATGTTATTGGAATTTAGATAGGATTTAATGGTAACATGTTGTAATAAAGAATGTTAAAAAAATATCTTATGTACCTAAAAGAAGTGGTCTTCATTCTGCCTCTGACTCTCGGATTCTCACTGTACCTAAAACTCGTATGTGTCCATTGTAAAGGCAAAAGTCCACTATGCCTAGTTCGCCTAGGGTGAACTGACTTACACCTGTTCATATTTTGTGACAGATGAAATAGAGTTAAGATGGAGAAATCTCATCCGTGAGATATTCCCAAAGGATCTGGCTGGTAAGCATGGTAAGAGTGGACCTAAGAATTTAGGCCAGTGACAATTTAATACAACCGGACATGCTGTGCATTCTATCAGTCGTGATAGTAATTTTAGTGTTGATATGGATAGCAATCAGTATATAGAGCCACATATGAAACTATTTTGTGTCAGTGTTTCCTCAATCTAAACAATGTCATAATTGTTTGAAAATGTCATGGAATTCGATTAAATGCCGTGTGATACCGTCTTTAACCTTATAGTTTAGATAGACAAGGACCCCAAAACGAAATAGAAAAGACAAATGGTACCATACACGATCTTAGGCATAGCCTCCATACAACTGCTGTAACTTCTTCATTGTTTATTTAATCTGTATCAAAGTATACATTTTCTTGAGGAAAAGGGTTCAATAAATCCAACCATGAACATAAAATTAACCATGTTGAAGAAAGTTATAACAAATATGGTTTTGACTCATTTTAGGTTTTGTCAAGATAGCTAAAAATATATGTTGTCAAATTTTGTCGTTCTAGATTTATTATAATCTTAATAAAATTCTCTAGGAGATTTTGTTTCGTTTTTTGAATTATTGCCCAAATAAGGCTCCAAAATCATGAAAATGACATTTTTGGCATTTTTTGGTCAATAATTCAGAACAAATAATGAGATATTCAACAACAAAAAGAGCCCTCCTAGGGAGTTGTATTAAGATAAATTTGGTGCAATTTCAGCATTTTTTACCAAAAACTGAATTTGCTACGAATGCAGCCAATTTTGAGCCAAAAAAAATGATTTTTTTGTTGTCAAAAATGTTTGGTGAACTTTGATACCAGAAATGGATTTTCCTTTCCAAAAATGTATACTTTTATATACATCATAATTTTTAATAGTTCAAAATTACAGCGGTTGATAAATGTTATGTTATGATGGTTCACAGCCCCCTGGGATATGCACTCATATACGCGACATTGTGTGATTACAAATCTGGAACATTAGAACATTCTCTGGCAAAATAATTAGCATTTTACGATATCGTGGTATGATAACCAAAATGAGAAATCGTGAAACGTGATATGGAATCGTTTACCAACCTTGTAAGAATATACTAACACCAACCTTGTAATATGGTTATAAGTATATATCAAGTGATACATACTGTCTACTGACATCCATCCCCTCGAGCATCCTCGTGTATCGACAGCCCTCACTCGTGGCATCCTTCAACTGGGTCATGACAAGCGTTAAGAAATCTGGACACTATTGTTCGCCCAGAGTTAACAAACCGTCTGTATAAACGCTTAGTAACAATTTTAAAAAGATGACCGGACATATTATGCATCTTCAAGTCGTGATAGTCATGTTATTGTTAGTAAATTAGCATACAAAATATGTCTGCATATTATGTAAATTACCTAGACCCACCTACCCCAGTGACTTGCACGTGTTATTGGTATGTATAAATCAATCGTTAATATAATACACTTTTATCGGCAAACTAATTTTTCCATTTTTACTAAATTTAAACAAAGTCTTCTATCTTGCAGCTTATAAAAAAGGAACCCAAACGGAATAGAAACAGCACGGATTTTTTCTTTCATTTTAGACAATATGGTACCATACACGCTTTCATTAAGTGTACACATGCTCGGCATTATTATGTGATATCACATCTGAAACATAAAAAATATACTATGGCAAACGTGTCAACCTTTATACGGCATCTTGATATCAAAATAGTATGAGAAATTGAGAAACGTGGTAGGCTTATGGAATCGTTCACGAATCTTCTAACAACGTCGAACTAGTAACAAACCTATAAGTATCAAGCAGTTGTTTTCACTGTCTACCGGCACCAATCTGGCTTGCATCCTTGTCTATTGACATCCTTCCCCCATCAGGGTATTCTTCTGCTGGCACATGACCGGAAATCCTGTCACTTTAGTTTGGCCCATAGTTAATAAACCGTCTGCAATAACCCCGGGGGGTTACTCGCCTAAGACGGTATACGGGGGTGTGCCGCTCTAATGGGTAGCTTTTTGGGCACATAATCCCTAAACATGGGGTATGGTTTTGTGCTGAAAATCCCTAATAATGGGGTCACTTTTTACAAATGGGTCTAATTTCGCGAAAATTTGCAAAAATTAGGTATATTTTCCCGATAACTTGCGAACATTTGGTCTCAAATGAAGCAAAACCCCTAAAAATGGGTACCAATTTTTCCAAAACCACCCCTAAAAATGGGTATGGGTTTCGAATCTCCAGCGGCACACCCCCGACCAAACCAAATCCGAGTACCCCCCCCCCCCCCCGGGCAATAACGCTATACCGTACTTGTTTTAATAAAAACCCTTTAAAGGGGAAGTGCTAGTACAAATGAAAGACTTTGATATTTTTTAGGAAAGCATTTGGTAGAATAATGACATGTAATTGGGTAATCAGTATTGGCACAAGAGCAGGCAGTGAACGTATTGGCAAATTTGGGCATGATATCAAGTAATGAATATGAAGACAAATTTGCAGTAGTTGTCCGTACTGTATATATGTGAAAATCAGACACAATTAGGCAAGATATCAACATTGAGCTTGTATTTGATTATTGTAGTAGAGATCTTCCGCTTAACAATGGTACTCTTTTTTTAAGCGGAGTTATATAATTTTTCAGTTATAGTCTTTATGAAAACTCCAAACTGAGATATCATCCTTTAAAGATGTACTTATAATGTACTAACGATGTACTTTTATTTGTATTTTTTTATTTTTTTATTTTTTGGTTTGAATTTTTAATCTGAAACTTTCACATTAATGTTATAAACACTCTGAAAATGAATTATTTACAAGAATCACCTCCAATTAGGGTTTGGGCTGTACTCTTTTTTTAAGCGGAGTTATATAATTTTTCAGTTATAGTCTTTATGAAAACTCCAAACTGAGATATCATCCTTTAAAGATGTACTTATAATGTACTAACGATGTACTTTTATTTGTATTTTTTTATTTTTTTATTTTTTTATTTTTTGGTTTGAATTTTTAATCTGAAACTTTCACATTAATGTTATAAACACTCTGAAAATTAATTATTTACAAGAATCACCTCCAATTAGGGTTTGGGCTATTACTTACTCAGTTTGGAGCTCTGCCCAATTCGTGAATTAAAAAGAAATTTGGAAGAAATGAAACAATCATTTGATCTTGTTGTGTGCATTCATTGGCGGCGTAGCTACAGGTAACCCACCAAGGGTCATTCGGGGGGGGGGGGGCGGTGCAATTAACAATTCAGGGGAGTTAAAGGGTTTTATATATATACTTATCTCCAATTTCATGGCGTTTCTCGTCGTGGGGAATCAATACCAATCCTAATCACCTGCAGCAGAGGCTTTGTCCCAGGACCTACCGGGCCGGGGCCCTTATGTAATGTGGGCCCTGGACCCCACGCCACTCTCGTGCCCCCGGGATGACAAGCCTCCTGGCTACGCCCATATGTCGCAAACAATTGACTTCAAAACTCATAAAACGACCGCCAATTTTGTATTTATTTCATTAAGCCTACCAAAGAATGGAAATTAACTACCCAGTATGATTTGTTTGTGCAGTTATAAACGATATCTCCATCTTTGGCAAACACGAGAGTAAACATTTTAGAACCACCCTCTCCATAGGCTTTATTGGTATAAGTGTTGTAAAAATCAACACAGATTGTCAGAGGTAGGCTATATTTGCTCAATAGTGAATTAAAAAGTACAATAGTTTTTAAACGGCTTTCGTTGAATAACAAAATAACAGACATAAGGGACACTTTCTATGCGGCTAGTTTTACCAGAGTGATATTACCTATTACACCTCCCTGGTTTTGCCATATAAAAAAGATTTTGCAAAAACCTTTTCTAAACTTTCAAAGTCTTATCTCAAGAATAACTGACCTAATACTAGACGTGCTTGTACTTATGTTAATTCATTTCTCATGGTGATTCGAAATATATGATGATGAAAGCCAATAAATTAAATACGTTTGTGAAACATTTTGTGAATTGTATTTTGCGTGTGCATAACCGCTCGCATGGACAGCGTTACCCTATTCTATATTTGCCTAAGTTTGCTTCCCCCCTCCATTTCTTTACATTGCCACAAGCTAGTGGATATTTATCGCTTTGTTTACCTATCGGAGTAAATATACTTTACACAGGCTAGGCAAACAACTGCGGACATCATCTCAAAATTTCACCCCGGGCGCTAAACAACTGAACACATCTCTCGTCCAATCAAAGCCATGGACATAGATGGATTAGGCGGCGCTTGTAAGTGACCCTGATCATGCTGATGCAATACACATAGCATCCAAGCGTCACACTTCTCGATCAACCAATATACCCGTATGAGAGTGTCATTTGGCTGGACCCGTTCGATAATTATACCGATTTGGTCACGGTTTCCTGAACCAAGTGACTCGAAGTCATCGCGTACTTGGAATATTGATTTTGAATTCAGGCTATAAGAGCTAGCTATCGTGATAGCTAGCACAAAAACCTAGTGACGATTAATACTTCATGATCAACATGGTAACTGATAAGTACTACCAGATGGTCGCCTACGGGCTTGTTAAAACACATCAATTATGTAAACATGCTGACAGAGTGTTTCGGACAACCAGACATTAAACTGTGTATTCGCTCGGTCATTAAATTATCCAATGATGATAGAATGCGGTTCTTTAAAAGGACAGTTTTAAAGGATGACTGTGCATCAGTTGTTTAGAGGTAACTCTTAATAAAAATTCCATTGAAATGGAATGGGGGCGATCCAAGAGAAAGAACCATTATCTGTTGCATACCAAACAAAATACCATGGAAATGGTGTATGTATTTTCCATAATTCAAACAAAAAATCAAATCAAAACACCGCAGTCTAAAAAAATAGTACAGGAAACCAATAAAGTTGATTTGTGTGCATGGAAGGGGGGGGGGGGGGGGGGTGGATACCATCTGAGAACAATCTAGGTATATATGACAGCCACAACTCCCCATTTATTCAAAGATTTTCTGATTTACTAGGCAACCTCACAACAATTGGGAGATTTCTCCTTAGTCAAACAAGATAAGCTAGTATGTCTCTCTGTTGGGAGTCTAATAACATCTCTCTGATTGAATCATCAAGGCTAAACAAATATAGCTTTGACTCTATCAAAGACTGCAGGACTGTTAAAATAAACTGCATAGGTGCATGTAATTTACAAAGACTACAAACATGGCGGCCCCCACTTATGTCTAGAAAGACCAAAATGTGTAATTTTTTGCAATCTGATGCTATAAGGGTGGCTTCGCCCCCCAAAAATAAAACATTTTCACTTTGGAACGAAGGAATTTCATTAAGGGCGAACGGTAATCCTCTCAGAAAATGCCGAGGTCCCAAAGTAAAATGTGTTGATTCTTCACAGTTATTGACAAAACAAAACACGGACAATTAAAATAGTCATTTAACGGTACGGACGTGAATTGTACTATGGTTATGAGCTCGCCTCCCAATAAGGTGGTGCTGTTACACTTTTTAGTTTCATGCTGTCATATTTCTTAAATATTCTTAAAACCACAAAAGCTATTTCAACAAATTTGGTATCATTTTAAAGCCCTAATAACAGGCTATCTGCCTGCAAATTGATATTGTTATAGCTATTACAGAAGGGAAATACAGCCGTTTGAAGTCTGGGGACCAGGGGTGGTGCCGGAAGGGGTGCCGCCTGTATAAACTCAAAGGGGATAAGTCCATGCTTTGTTCTTTTTACAATAACTAGTCATCCCCTGATGTTACTAACACCACTCTAGTCCCATTTTAAAGGGTATTTAGTAATCATTAAGGATGTGGTTCAACAGACTTGTTATATATTTGTAACAACTAAATAATTATGGATAAGACCATGATCATCAGCTTTCTTCCTATTCGCTACACAGTCAACATGAATGATCAGCCTTAATTTACCGGATTTATAAAAATGACTATAACAGAAAAAGTGTTCATCCTATGATAGCAAAAGTATACATTTTTCGAAGCTTGTAACTAGAGAAATTCAGAAATGCAGGTTAGCTCAGGGAAGGGTACATCCTTAAAAAATATTTCTGAAAATTCTATCAATATATCAAATAAAAAGATATTCACTTGCCGGTACAATTACCTTACTGACTTAGTAACCTTTGACAATTATATATCATCTGATGGTTAATTTCATGAGGAATTCAAATATGTAAAGTAAATAATGATAGGGGTAGGTATAACAAATATATGGATCTCAAATCAAAAATCAAAAAAATCTGATATTTTTTCGAACATTATGAATCAAATAATTTTAGTCCTTAGTTGTACTATAATTTCAATGGCATATTTGGTTTCCTCGTGCAATTTCCCTTCAGAAAATGTATACTTTTACTACCTCAAGGGTATACTATACAAATATTGACTGTAATGAGGGGCATGGTACAAATTATAGGCCCAAGGTGATCACGAAACCAGACTATGCCCGATGCGCAGAGGGGCATAGTCTGGTTTCGAGATCACCGCGGGCCTATAATTTGAACCGTGACCCGAATGAAAGCAGTCAATATTTGATTTATATACCAAATATATAGATTGTTGTAATTTCATTGGTTGAAAGAACACTGCTGATTAAATAGATAGGCATAGGGTAACATTGAATCAAAGCTCTCTTTCTGAGAGCTATGAAATGAAAGCACCTGTCAGATGATCCGAGTTGGCCTATTTTTCTCAATATTTTTAAACTTTTGCTTCAGATATCATATTAGTGTCCGAAGAATCTGTATAGCTTGGTTAAATAGCTCACACTATTTCATTTTCCAAGAAATACTGGCTTGAATTTGGACTGCCCTATTCCCGCTAGAGTCAAAAATGCTGCTCCGTTCTGTTAATCGGTTTCCGAATTTCGAAAGGGTTTGTACAGCTAGTTTTAATCTTACCGCAAATTTAAAACTGCTAGGTGAAGATTTTAACAGCGTATTTGACTTGACTCATTGTAATTAGGTTGTAAGCTGAATCATTGACATCTTTGATGCCTTCTTCGTCAACAAAAAAGGTCAAGGGAGGACAAACCGATGAATATTTGTCAGCCATTTCTATGATTTCGTTCACGCTACGAGGACAGAAACTAACGTATGCATAAGACCAAAAGGCTTGCGATAAATAAAAGCCAACAGTCAAAGATCAATCACGGCGTAAATACATACAGGGTGTTCAAAACGGGTCACGGATATCAATCTTGTGGTGTGATGCCATCAGAAATGACTATGCCCGGGCATAGTTGTTTTTCATGACGTCATATTGCAATTGGAGGCATAGCTTGATTTTCGCCTCACTTTTAACCAATCAAATGACAGAAATATATATACGCGGTATATATAAGCAAATATAAATGTGTACAATTAAAATCATGTCGCGAAAGGCAAAATCCGTGTGTAACACGAAAGGAGGCGAGCTTTAAACGCGTGACCCTATTAAATATTCTTTCAAAACATTACACTTGATGGCATTGTTATACAGTTTCCCGATATACAAATTAATCAGTCTTGTCAACCAACGAACCACTCGCATATCGAGTACACTGCGTTGTGCATATACACCGTGCGTACGTGGCGTTACGCGCCCTTGTTTTCTCGATCGAATTTGTATCGTGCATATTCATGAGGTTTTGAATTAAATCTAATGACCTCTCTCCCCCATTTAAGCTCATCAACATTAACTCAGGTGTAACTACGGATACTTGTAAAAGGTTTGATGAAAGTAGTCAAATGTTTTTTTGCGGTATGGTATGGGTATGTTACCCACATGTAAGGAGAAACTAATGAAATTAATTATACCGATTATCCCATTATGCCGAGGCATTTCTCTCATTATTTAGATTTCTTCTAACCAAGACAACTCGGATCACATCACATTGTATACCAACAAATGTCATGGTCAAAACAAAAACTAGGCAGGAGGTTTTATATTAAGGTCTTAAAAAGCATGTGTCAAGCGAAGACCAACCCTCAGATATCAACCACCCCTTTGAGATGTATTTGACAAAGCAATATGAAATGCTTTTGTGTATATATAGTGTAATTTCATGACATTTACCCCCAGTCATCAATCGAATATTTTATGTTATATCTGATACAGATAAAATTCAATACAAACACAATTTCAGGAGAATATTGAACTATGATATCGTACCGATATGATAATATTTCTTATTTCATATTTTAATGCTTCACATTTCTTCCGGTGTTAAATGGAATACCAAAAGCGTACACGATATCAGCATACTATTCCCCGGGTGTATAAATAAACTACGAGTGTTTTTAGTGAGAAATGTTGAGATAAGTGCAGAAAGCGCTTAAAGGAAATAAATAATGTAGTAAATGTATCTCAAATATAACAGACAGTATAATACATAACGATCGTATTTTGAAAACGCGTAGCTTTAGGTTCTGTATAGCTTAACAGATTCTACCGGCGACGATAACGGATCTTTACATTAAGTGATGATACGAGGTATTCCCCCCCCCCCACCCCACCCCCCCCCCCCCCCCCCCCCTTCGACGCGTCATAGTTTCTGTATCCAATTTCATCAAAGTAGGACAACATTTTGTAAAAGAAGATGAGCTGCTACGTACCAAGGTAAATAAAGGAAGCTCGGACTAGATGACAGTTTATCATATTTTTGATAATCGCGAGATAATAAAACGATCGTTCATTGTTTTATTTATTTTCAACATTTTAATCTATGAGATCAAGTGCCAGATCAAATTCAGGATGCAATTGTTGTAAACAAAAGGTCACATAACTATATCATATATGATAATTTATTTACCGATTCACTTAGTACCACAAAACTCACCTCATTCCAGCCATAACATAATTCGTCCGTGGTATTACATAGTATAGTGTGTTAAAATAAGATTTAGCTTTAGCTAAGGTTTAGCTTCATGCATGTTAAGTCAATTTTGGGATTATGGGACTTTGTAAAATAATTAAGAAAACGATATTTCAAAACAACAGGTTATTACAAAAACAACAACAGTACCATACGTCACTATGTAATACCACCTACCACACGTCACAATATGTATTACCCCCGACGAACGGTCACCCTTTAACAAGGCGCACCTGCAAAATTCAGTACTTTGGGAAGACTAATACGATGATATCACCCCAACACCATCGCAAATTCGCATTAGATATAAAACAGTGAAACTAATTACATGAATTACGTTGCAATATTTAAATGTGCCATGTTCTCAATTCCATATACACTCTTATCTTGGCGAGATCGAAATGGGTTAAACAACCTTAAACAACCTTAAACTCTGGTAGTTTCGTTATTCCTCCCTTCTAATTATTGGTTAACGACCGTTAATTTTCGGTCAGTTTAACTCTTAATCAATTATTGTTTTAAACTTTTTAACCAATTAATGTTTAAAACGCTCTAACCAACTAAAAGTTTAACAGTTAACTAACTTGGTTGCTTTTAACCAATTTAACCAATAACTGTATAGGATTTAGTATAACGCTTTATACTGTTATTGTTTATGGAATCAACAGTTATTAACCAGTAACTGTATAGGCTTTATACTGTTATTGTTTATGGAATCAACGTAGTAGTCCAGGGTTATTGGCAAGTTGGAACCTATCATCAGAGCTGACAGCGATATTTGAAGGTAAGATTATAATATACGTTTTGCAATTACACAAACATCATTTAGGCCTACCTGGCAGTTGATTTGTGTAATTGCAAAACGTATATTATAATCTTACCTTCAAATATCGCTGTCAGCTCTGAATCTGATGATAGGTTCCAACTTGCCAATTGATATTTAACCCATTCTGGAGGGATAAGGAAGAATATTGGTTACGCAACTCCGTCTTAATAATCAACTAATATAATAAAATAAGAACGAATATTATAACATACACATACAGAATCTAGAGTATGATGCTCACCACAGATAGTCTGCTCACACAGTGAAAGCGTTCATTATAACCACTGATGACCCGTGGCACGGGACGACCGAGTTCTAAGTATTCATTACCGCCGGTATCACGTCGCTAACGCCTTACAATGCTTCGTTCTACAATCAAATACCGTATCATAAAAGATAAATGGAGCCGCTTTGCAAGGGTGGTGCTTAATGCATTCCATGAATAATACCATTTTCTGCTATATCCCCAACAGACTTGCTGCTAGTGAAAGAAAGCCTAGTCGAGGGACAAGAGGAGATGAGTTTAATTCAAAGGACGTCCGTATTTATAGCGAATTTAATTTGTTCTACCCTTCGGCAAATTGAAGCAACGTTCATTTTCTAGACATCTAGACAGTTATAAAGTCTATTCTCTGTAATGAAAAATTGCCTAAGAAAAAAACCGAAGTGTGCGTTGATACACAAATTAATGTTTAAAGTGTGGTATACATTAGCTACGTATAAAACACCTGGCGCTTTATATCCTTGTTATAAAACTGTATGTCGTCTGCTTATAAAACTGCGTAGGATTGACATGTTAGAAATGTCAAACTAAAAGAACGATACTATGCACGGAATATCTGCTCAAGCTACTATTTGATATATGTTATACCTTATAAATGAATTGAGGACCCTAGATCTAAAAGGGGGTTAAGTCACAATCTTGTGAAATTGTAGTTAAGTATCAGTTTCTGCTACAAGGAGGATCTCTGCACCCTCTCTTCAAATGTTACAGTTAAGTCATGTGGTAAAGTTATGTAAGAGTCCATGGGAGGTACAACCCGAGTGGGTCAAGTCCACACATGGACACAATGAAATCCAGTTCTGCCATTTTTCTCAATGTGACTTAACCCCCTTTTAGATCAAGGGTCCTCAATTGTCCAAGGGAAACGTAATCTGGAAAGTACTCCAAGGGGATGAAACTTGACTTGCCGATCGGAAACCATGTTATCCGGGAACATCAACTTTTTGGGCTGATAGCTTGATGGCGCTGTAGCGCTTTCTGTATGTCGTCTGCTTATGTATTGACTTGCATCAAGTCTGTCAGACACAAACAACAACAGCATATATTAAGGGGAATTGATAAACTGAGCTAACCATGTATAAAACAAACCATATAGGTGTTTCCTATCCCAAAATTAACAGGAACCCTGAGTACTCCTTTCGGGGACGATTGTAAATTTAGAATAGTTAGTGTACCTGTAGCCACAAGGAGCATACTATGCCTTCTACACACACAAATATGCGTAGAGATATTTAATGTGTCTTGCGCCCTGGGGTACATGGACATTCTTTATCCTGTTCAACATGTTCAAACTGTCCGGAGTGATGCAATTCAGAAACTTATTTCGGTCACTGTACACTGCCTTTTTGTCGTTGTACTTATTGGAAAGTGGAAACGTGTAGTGGGCTATAATTTGTCCAATTGCAATGGATAAAATCAATCTTCCAGACTAAGTAATTGGAGAAGGATTACGTAACCGTCGTTACTTCCTCAAGGGAAGTAAACTTTTCTCTTCTTGTCCCACGAATAAGCTGTCTTTCACTCGCAGCAAGTCTGTCGGGAATATTGTAGAAACTGCTTTTATACATGAAATGAATTACTTCATTGCAAATCGGCTCTATCTACCTATACTTTGACGATATCCTATCGTAGAACTGAACGCTAGAAGTATGAGTGGCAATAGTATAAACAAAACGTGTAAGATAACACGTAGTACGCGTAAGGTAACACGTAGTACGTGTAGGTTACACGTAGGACTGTAAACTTTGACGTCTAAGATGTATCTTAGACGCCTAAGATAACATTCTCGCTTTATTCCGTTAACAATAATATTGTGACACTTTGGATTTAATATTTGCAAACAAGTATTAATTAAACAAACTCTGGAGGTGGGAGAAAATGGAAAAACAAGGACAAAACAATATTAGATATCTTACAAGCTTATGCTATTTACGGAATAAACCCTTTTTGTGCTAGCTATCACGATAGCTAGCTCTTATAGCCTGAATTCAAAATCAATATTCCAAGTACGCGTTATTTATAATGACTTCGAGTCACTTGGTTCAGGAAACCGTGACCAAATCGGTATAATTATCGAACGGGTCCAGCCAAATGACACTCTCATACGGGTATATTGGTTGATCGAGAAGTGTGACGCTTGGATGCTATGTGTATTGCATCAGGGTCACTTACAAGCGCCGCCGAATCCATCTATGTCCATGGCTTTGATTGGACGAGAGATGTGTTCAGTTGTTTAGCGCCCGGGGTGAAATTTTGAGATGATGTCCGCAGTTGTTTGCCTAGCCTGTGTAAAGTATATTTACTCCGATAGGTAAACAAAGCGATAAATATCCACTAGCTTGTGGCAATGTAAAGAAATGGAGGGGGGGGAAGCAAACTGAGAATTTTAGGCAAATATAGAATAGATTAACGCTGTCCATGCGCGCGGTTATGCACACGCAAAATACAATTCACAAAATGTTTCACAAACGTATTTAATTTATTGGCTTTCATCATCATATATTTCGAATCACCATGAGAAATTAATTAACATAAGTACAAGCACGTCTAGTATTAGGTCAGTTATTCTTGAGATAAGACTTTGAAAGTTTAGAAAAGGTTTTTGCAAAATCTTTTTTATATGGCAAAACCAGGGAGGTGTAATAGGTAATATCACTCTGGTAAAACTAGCCGCATAGAAAGTGTCCCTTATGTCTGTTATTTTGTTATTCAACGAAAGCCGTTTAAAAACTATTGTACTTTTTAATTCACTATTGAGCAAATATACCTCTGACAATCTGTGTTGATTTTTACAACACTTATACCAATAAAGCCTATGGAGAGGGTGGTTCTAAAATGTTTACTCTCGTGTTTGCCAAAGATGGAGATATCGTTTATAACTGCACAAACAAATCATACTGGGTAGTTAATTTCCATTCGTTGGTAGGCTTAATGAAATAGATACAAAATTGGCGGTCGTTTTATGAGTTTTGAAGTCAATTGTTTGCGACATATGGGCGTAGCCAGGAGGCTTGTCATCCCGGGGGCACGAGAGTGGCGTGGGGTCCAGGGCCCACATTACATAAGGGCCCCGGCCCGGTAGGTCCTGGGACAAAGCCTCTGCTGCAGGTGATTAGGATTGGTATTGATTCCCCACGACGAGAAACGCCATGAAATTGGAGATAAGTATATAAAACCCTTTAACTCCCCTGAATTGTTAATTGCACCCCCCCCCCCCCCCCCCCGAATGACCCTTGGTGGGTTACCTGTAGCTACGCCGCCAATGAATGCACACAACAAGATCAAATGATTGTTTCATTTCTTCCAAATTTCTTTTTAATTCACGAATTGGGCAGAGCTCCAAAACTGAGTAATAGCCCAAACCCTAATTGGAGGTGATTCTTGTAAATAATTAATTTTCAGAGTGTTTATAACATTAATGTGAAAGTTTCAGATTAAAAATTCAAACCAAAAAATAAAAAAATAAAAAAATAAAAATAAAAGTACATCGTTAGTACATTATAAGTACATCTTTAAAGGATGATATCTCAGTTTGGAGTTTTCATAAAGACTATAACTGAAAAATTATATAACTCCGCTTAAAAAAAGAGTACCATTGTTAAGCGGAAGATCTCTACTACAATAATCAAATACAAGCTCAATGTTGATATCTTGCCTAATTGTGTCTGATTTTCACATATATACAGTACGGACAACTACTGCAAATTTGTCTTCATATTCATTACTTGATATCATGCCCAAATTTGCCAATACGTTCACTGCCTGCTCTTGTGCCAATACTGATTACCCAATTACATGTCATTATTCTACCAAATGCTTTCCTAAAAAATATCAAAGTCTTTCATTTGTACTAGCACTTCCCCTTTAAAGGGTTTTTTATTGTTAACTGTATTTGCTCATCTTCGACGTGTAAGATGTTATCTTAGACGTATAACCTTACACGTTATACGTATAACCTTAGACGTATTATCTTACGTTTTTTATACGATAGCCACTAATACATAAGGCTTGTGCGACGTGTATCTGACCGTGATGAATACTTAGAACTCGGTCGTCAAGAATCGTGTATTTACAAATGTTTGGTTAGTGTGATTGAATATTTAGGGGTAAATCGATAATTCCCCGCTCCCGATTAAAAATGATCTTTTCTTTAGACTTGTGAAATAATATTTTGCAATGAAAATTTAATCGAGAACAAGAAAATAACTGTCCGAATATCATTGATATGAATCAAAAGTAAAATTAATGTTTACTCTAACTATCTGACTATCGATATCACATTTCATAATATTCATGAACTAATCGTGTGACTCTGCAGAGACAAAGTTGAATTGAGATAGGTATTTAACAAATACAACATGGTGCTACTGGTAGTCACCAGTCACCCAACACCTTAGGACCAGTAGTTTGCACTACTTTCCCGATACGAACCTCATACATTGTCAAAATTAAATTGAAAATTGAAAAAGCTTACGGTGCTCCGCGTGCCGTGATTTTTTTTTACTAATCAACATTTGAATCATGATTTGTAAAATCAGTTAACTTTTTAATTCTTTTTTTAAAAATCATTTTATTCAGTGAATTTTGCTTTATTCCGTATTAAAACGAAATAAATAAATGTTACAAATGTTGATTAGTAAAAAAAAACGTAGCGATGGACTCGTCCTCTGGATGGAACAATATCATCGAAAACCGGATCCTATATTTTACAATGAATGCAGACGACCTTCACGGATTTTTGTATACGGCCATGTGTTATGAACTTGCCACACTTCCAGTTGCATGTCCAGATTTTTACATTTTACACCGTCTGAGATTCGAATTAGCATATCGCAATAATTACTTATTCTACTCTATTAAAGTATTTTCTGAGCGGAAATCTCACACGAAATCTAAATATTTTATTGGAATTTAGATAGGATTTAATGGTAACATGTTGTGATAAAGAATGTTAAAAAAATATCAATTTTTTTTCTTCATATTTTGCTTATAGCTCAATAATATTGTTATACCAATCATAATTTGACTGTGTATACTAGTTCCTCATGCAATTACTCATCAGTACATAATGGTTGTCAAAGGTAACTTGTTGAAATATACTATATCGGGAAGTGAATGAGCACAAACGTTTACATTTCATATCTATTAGAGTTTACACAAAAAAATGATTCACCCTGTCCTGATTTAAACGGCATTTTTTGAATTCCCCTATATGAGAGTTTTCCAAAAACATATAATTTTGCCATCATCGGTTGAATACTTTTTTGTTATAGTTATGTATGTAAAACCGATGAAGTAGGGACAGTGCACTGTGTAGCGAATAGGGAATATACCAAGGACAATGCAATCGATTCCTGATCACAATTGTTACATAATTATAGTTGACACGTTTGTTGCAACAGAATATAAAACAATCTATAAAATGAGAGCAAAATCATGTTTGTACCACACAGGATGAGGAGTTATTGTAAATTGAACGTAGAATTGGGAACCTTTTTATATTCCCCATATAAATTGTACACAGCGCCACCGCCACCACCGCCTCCACCCTGACTTTCGAAATATAATCAATCATATCTCAGCCAAACAGGTATAAATATACCTGATTTATTCACACAATGTAGCTAGATAAATAAGCTTTCAAATGAAACCTTAACCATAGTTCTACCCAGCGTTCGCGGTAAGTGGTTGCCCGGTTGCCCGGGACACCCAAAATTAGCACCGGGCAACCAACATGTACTTATTTGGTTGCCCGGTGGGCAACCAATTTTTTTACAAGAAGTGAAACACTTAACACATGCATTTAAATATTTTACAGAACGGGCAACCAAAAGATCTGCCGGGCAACCATAATTTCCTGCTTGGTTGCCCGGCGGGCAACCAATTTTTTTTCCTTAATTCGGACGCTGGTTCTACCACCTTTGGTTGTTGAGTTAATAGAGAGACATGGATGATTCGTCAACAAAAATGCAACGCCGCCACCTTTTTCGGGTGGCGAGTTCAAAACACATGGCTATACATGCTTGGTCAACAGAGCATCCTAATTATCCAAGAGAACCCCCGTATCTGAGTCTGTTAGTTGCGCAAATATCAGCAGATGATATCAGACGCCACTATTTTTTTTTGTGTCAACAGATTCGCCAAAAGCATGTTGCGGAGGGAGGTAGTGACCAGTCATCCAACACCACGGGACCAGTAGTTTGCACTACTTTCACGAAATAAACCATGTTATATTTGTTTTATTACACCTCATACATATTTCATTGTCTAAAATAAATTAAAAATCGAAAAAGCTTACGTTCTTCCCGCGTAGACTCGTAATAGACCTGCATGCTACACAGTACACATAGCGAGCAAGAAACGGCGGACTCAATTCCCCTGGAAGAAGAACAATATCATCGAAACCATTTCCTATTCTTCACAATAATTGCTGCATACTTCACGGATATTTTGTATTATTCCATGCTTGGTAGATGCAGCATAATCATACAAAAGAAGCCCCAAATCTGCGTCTGTGTATAGTTTGCGAATTTCTTCGCAATTTGTTTAGCAGACGACGGCCATGTTTGTTGTTGTCAACCTCGTTATTGGCGTCACTGTTTAATATGTACGTAATATTCATAGGCTCTAGAATGATTTCGGGGGACGGTGTTAAATAGCGGGAAGTAGTTCAAACTCTCGCATGTTTGGTAGTACAGTAAAAAAATACCTGATTCGGTAGGTTTTTTATTTATCCGACTTGGTTAAATATGAACCAATCAAAAAAGAGGATACCCTTATAAATATGTATGAGGTGAAATAATAAAAACTCCCGCACCATTGATAGCAGTGTAAAACAAAAACGCAATTGCCAGGCTTTTTTAATTATCCGACTTTGTTAAAAATGATCCAATCAAAAAAGAGGATACCCTTATAAATATGTATGAGGTGCATGCTATTTCCCATTGGAAATAGTACCTATGGTAGGAATCGGCCAATGATCTGTCTTCAAATTAATCGAGTAGAGTTCATCTGAAACAAATGTATAGGCGCACACAGCTTTAATTTGTTCTCACACATCTGGCTACATTTTATCAGTACTGTGCCTCGTAATTTGATTCGTGAAAAAGAAGCAATACGTCATTCATATAATTCTGTGAATATTAAAGAAAAAGATACAATGAAATGTCTTCGAAATCCAGTATTGGATTAATTATCTAGGTTCATTGCGCTCCGAATCTCTAGTTTATTACCTGTGCTCCATTTCGATGTAATTGGCTTCTGGACTGTGACGTCATAGAAGAAACTAATGAAGTCATAGCAAGATACAAACACAGCATGTTTGCAGTATTCTCAAAGCCGTTTATCGTAAAACATGACAAGAATGTCGTTTGGTGTTTTGGTGCAAAATGTTTCTGATGGAATGATATGCTATTGAAATCATTGTCTCATTGTATATATTACCTTATTCCCCCCCCCCCCCCCCCCCCTGCCCCTCCACCCCAATAAAAATCAATTTAGTTAAAATTAGACACAATTATGACAATATTTTTAGCATAAAACGGAAATAAATTTGCGCGCATTTTCTCACAAAATTAGGTTAAACTATACCAAGTTTAACAATTTTAGCATAAAACAGCTAAATTTTGCACACAAACGCGCATTTTCATACCAAATTAGGTTAATTAGACCACATTTTACAATTTTAGCGTAAAATGGCAAATTATTTGCGAGCTTTGCGCGCATCGACTTTTCTTCATGCCCCCTAACAAAAGTTCTTGTACCCTTTTGCTCATCCCCCCCCCCCCCCCCCCCCCCCCCTCAAAAAACACCAAATATGATGCTGGCGCCGCCACTGCTTAAAGAACAAGTGCACCTGGTTTTTGATAAGAAAACCAAGAACTATGTCACATTTGTATCCAAGCCTACAGAAGCTGTCTACGCATAAGGTTGTCGATGTGATATCATCTTATGCAGTATAGTGTCTGTTGGAAACTACATAATTCATTGCCTCTAAGCGCTTACTGCACTTATCTCAACACGCTTTACTTTCAAATAAGTGTAGTTTATTTATCCACCTTAGGTTACAGATGATTGATATGGTTTCAACCGGAAATAAGTTGTTGCATTAAAATATGATATTTAAAAATGACAGGTTTTGGCGTCGATATGATAGGATATCGTGGCTTTTCATCCGCCGAGAGGTATGTTTCTATTAAAGTGTTTCTGTATCCGATGTAAAAGGCATCCGCTTCTCGGTATGTGTCAATCCCATTGTCCTTAGGTGACTATTGATAAAAGAGGGTGATTGCTGGCGATACGATTTCTAGGAATTTCATTCAAAAAGTTACTAATACACGCGTATCACCGCGAAATTTGAAAGTGCACGCGGCTAGTGGAAATGACCTTATTACGTTACCAGCAAGACTATGATTGCCTTTAAAGACTTTGTGGAGGATTGTTTTTGCTTCTGCATTGAATAGCTTTCTTCTTCTGTCCGCTGATTAAAATATGAGGTTACGGTACGCCAATGAAGATTATAGTGATTGGTAAAATCTCATAGATGTGATCTCGATTTTTAAGGACTGATATGACTCACACGCTCGAAATGATAGATTTTGGTTTCAAAACTATTTAGATAGGAAATGATGCAACAGTATGCAGACGAAAGTTTAAAAATGCACAAAATGTTTCAAAAATGCCAACATTTTTTAACTACGTCACCACATTTGAAAAAAAGTAATGTATCAAAATAAGTATAGACCTAAACATGTTTAGTTTAATTGGTTCAGTAATTCTTGAGATACACTTTGAAAATTGGGATACGTTTCTGAAAAATCTGTTTTGTATGATGGTAAAACAAATACCAGCGTGGAAAGTGTTAAATACACCTTGAGTTTACGGGAGGGATGATAACGTTATCCAGACTAGACAGCATATTGTAACTATGTAAAACTGTTGTACTCACCGAACGTAGAGCACCTAGAAGTATCATAATGAAAACACTTTATTTTGCTGTGACTGGTATCAACATGCACCTGGGAAATGTGTAGAATAATCATGTGCTTAATAATCACATGCATTCTAAAATTATGCATTCATCGCACTTATCTACCAATATTGCCTTATTAGAGACACATCCAATATCTTATTAGACGTTCACATGTATACTCAGCTGAATTAACAATTCTCGAATAACACTTGATTAATGCTAGAAAAACAACAAATGTGTATTTAACCTCGTTACACATAGTAACGTCGATATCATATTGATGGAAGTTGCAAATGGGTGATTCCCCTCTTTTGATAAACATGCCAATGATTTAGTCGTTTATGATTGTAATGGTTTTCATTATGGGGCAGCTACATTTATGAGCTATATCGAATTGATTGCCTGATTATCTGTACGTTATCGATATAGCATAGCAAATTCGGTTATTGAAGTAGAGGTAGAAAAGGAAAATAGTAGTTCAAGTCCGTTATACTCGCGCATTTATCACCAAGTCATGTATAACATTGGTACAATGTCTATACCACGTTACATTGTCGATTATACCCACATGGAAAGCAATTGAATGAATCAATGTTGATAAAGTTGTGACGGATATCATTACCCATATTAATCTCTTTCCTGCCTACTATTGTTTTAAAGATCGCATTTCTTTTCAAAACTCTGTTTTTAAATAAGGCTTTGGAACAATGAATTGTCCACAAGAAAGGTCTCATCAAGATCTCCTTTTCTTACAATTACCGTTGTTTGCCTATATGTCCCGCCAAAATCAATTCTACAGACTGAGCATGACATACGCTACACAAAAGTTGAATCTACCCCCCCCCCCCCCCCCCCCCCCCCCCCCCCCCCATTTATCAACTGGAGCCTGGGCATAATTTTTCCTTGGAAATATCGCATATCGATAGGAACTTAGACAAACTCGCTTTACCTTCTGTTAAGTACCGTGTAAATCGCTTCATATGTAATTATGAATACTTCAATGGACAGATTTGAAGCCGTCGCCCTCATGTCGTTAACTCTAGTCTTATTTATACACTGTGGCAACGGACCACATTTCCCATTATCATGTCAAACATATAACATAGACTGACATTTTATTTATTTTTGTATCGACACGCACCTTGGAAATGTGTAGAATAATCATGTGCTTAATAATTATATACATACATTTTAAAAGTTATGCATTCATCGCACTAATTTGCCAATATTACCTTATTAGAGACATATCCAATAACCAATCTTATCAAACGTACAGGGTGACCCAGAAATGTTGAACCCAAAAATCACACACTAAAAAAAAATAAAAAATGGAAAAAAAAATAAAAATGGAATTCTGTTTTCAACAAATATGTAATCAATTTATTCAGCTTTCTGGAGAACTTTAGATCATGTAAATTGGCCTTACCAAACTAAAGATACACTTGATTGTGTGACAGGGGGTGTTTTCGCCCTTTTATAAAAGTGAAAAAATTGTAACTTGGTTCAGATATGAAATTTAATTCTGTTTTAAGTACATTGAGTTAAGTAATCTTTTCTTTTAATCTGTATTTATCAAATTAACATTTTCAAATGAAGTCAAGGGGACTTCAGGTTTTGTTTTCAAAGTCCGTAGCATGAAACTTTTTTGCACTTCACTTACACTACAAAACAACACTTCTTACAAAATTACACGCATTTTAAGTTTCGTGTGGCCTATTTTTATGATCTAAAATGTTTCAGAAAGTTAAATGTATGGTGCACATAGCTGGTGAACGAGTTATGCAATATTTTGTTATTTTAATGGTAAAAAATATTGAATTTTGTGATTTTTGGGTTCAATATTTTCTGGGTCACCCTGTACACATGTATACTCAGCTGAAATAACAATTCTCGAATAACACTTGATTAATGTTAGAAAAACAACAAATGTGTATTTAACCTCGTTTCATATAGAAACATCGATTACATATTGATGGCAATTGCATATGGGTGCTTCCCTTTTTTGGTAAGCATGTCAATGATTTAGTCGGTTATGCCTGTAATGGTTTTTAATATGGGGCAGCTACATAATGAGCGATATCGAATTGATTGCCTGATTATCTGTACGTTAGGCTGGGTTCACATAGGAGTATACGGTATACGATATACGGTATTCGCTATACGCTATTCGGTATTCGCTATACGCTATACGGGCACGGCGAGTCACATAAGGTATCACGCGAGCCTTACTCGTAGTAGAGTCATTATCTTGGATTCCGTGACCATTTTCTTCCTACCTTAGTTTCATAGTGAATTTGTCAACTAGAACCATTTTAAAAGAAAATGAGCTCCCATGCATTTCTCAAAAGTGACGGGAACGTTCTTTTATAGCAAAATTCCAAAATGGTTGCCATACTGGACCAAAAATTCAAATGGCTTTAATTAAGCTAAAAAGCACATCAAATTGTTCGGCTGAGCACAAGGATTTCGAAAAAGTATAGTACAAAGGAGTCCTATTGTCCTTTTGTTCTAACTTACCCTATTCTACGCAATAAATTGTTTATAAATCGTGATAGGGGAAATTCGGAACGCCTGTACACACGAATTGCAGCTGCCACATCCAAACAGGACGGTATACGGTGCACGAAAATCGAGCACGCACGATTCCCGGTATACTATACTATACTACACTATACGCAGGTATACGGCCTTTTCGAATAGTGCCGTCTTATGTGACCCGGTATTATGAAATTACATTGTTTCGATTTAAGCTATACGCGTGCCCTGCAAAACGTGCACCGTATACCCGAATAGTATACTCCTATGTGAACTCAGCCTATCGATATAGCATAGCAAATTCGATTTTTAAAACAGGTACACTGCTAAAATGTTGAGCAATATACGTTGCTTAATTGCGTTTAATCATCTGTTGGGTAAATGGTTGATTACATTTTATTCAACATATGCAAAAAATCAAGGTGTTGTATAAAAGTAAAACTTCCCAACGTTGAGCAAAACAATTTAGTAACAAGTTGGGGAAACCCCCGGTCAAAACTCATTTTGTTGCTAAAATATATTGCGTTAATTGTTTCAGTTTGGCAACTGTTGAGTATTTGTCTTAGGCAAACACGCAACTTATGTTAAGATTTACTCATGTGGTTTTTATTGATCAACTGTTGCTTAAATCCTCGATTCTAATGAAGAAATATTCCACTTCAACAACTGTTGCATGAGCATTGAGGAAAATCACGCAACTTCTGATGCAAGTTTCGCACATGTGAATTTTAGGCAACTGTTGTCCAAAAAACCCATTTCGTGATACACAATCGTCATGCAATTATCATGATCATCATGGCGTCTTGTGCACGAGCTGAGTTCTCTGGATCTGGATAAATTATAGTCTGGTAAATAGAACGGTGCATCCGCAACAACATCAGAGTTTGTGACATCTGACAGGCGTTTTGTGAGTACGGTTTTGAATGTTTGAAGCTTGGTCAAGAAGATAATGTGATAGATCGGTCTTAATATTAATTTGTGGTCTTTTTTGGGAATAAGCTTATTTCGTCATGTCACAAATAAGCAACAATTTGCATTAAAACACCCAATATACGGGTACATTTGATAAATTAAGCAACAGCTGCTATAGAAAAATGCTCGATATATAATAAGAACATGTCACAAATAAGCAACAATCGGCATTAAAACACCCAACAAATGGTACATTTGATAAATAAAGCAACAGTTGCTATACAAAAATTCTCAATATATAATGAAAACAATTTACATATTAAGCAACAGCTGGTATTAAAATGCCCAACAAATGATTGATAAAACCCATCTGTTGTGTAATTATAATTGTGCAACTGTTGAGTAATAATGATTGCCCAACTGTTGATAAACCATTTTAGCCAACGGTATTGGGCATTTTTTACTCAACTGTTGAACTGTTGCATAGTTACTCAACGTTGAGTAAAATGTTGAGTAAAATGTTACTCAATATTTTTGTAGTGTAGAAAAGGAAAATAGCAGTTCGAGTCGAGCATTTATCACCCAATGAGCAAGTTATGCATAACATTGGTACAATATGTCTATACCACGTTACATTGTCAATTGGCCACTTTGAATGCAATTGAATGAATCAATGTTGATAAAGTTGTGACGGATATCATTACCCATGTTAATCTCTTTCCTGCCTACTATTAAATAAATATGCTTTGATGAATATGATGAATTGTCCATAAGAGAGGTCTCTCAAAAATCTCCTTTTCTTACAATAAGTACAGTTGTTTGCCCATACAGTCATCAAAAAAAGTAACTATACAGGTAATAAATGGGCTTTTAACTCTAGTAATATATATCCTACTTAAAAATATTAAATTATAAAGTTGTTGAATAATTCATCTTCTTTAATATGAGATATTGCACGCTAGGATCGGGTGATTATTTAGTAAATGACACTCCCAAATGTAAGGTGAAGTCCGATTTTCATTTTCTACACGCGGACCCATCCACGGGTACCTTATCAATTACCGGTAGTGCAATTGGGGGATGCATGCGCAGGTTGGACAGTCGGCCGTATTGTTCCGATGGATCAATACGCCACACACACACCCCACCTGTCATACTCTCCCCCGTGTTGAAATGTAAAATGTGAAAATGAAATTGTGATTTTAGATTGTCACTTTTTCAATACTCAACCGATCCTAGCGTGCAATATCTCATATTAAAGAAGATACAATTTCTTAACATTTTTATAATTTAATATTTTTAGGTAGGATATATATTTTAGAGTTAAAAGTCCTTTTATTACCTGTATAGTTACTTTGTTATGGCTGTATGTCCCGCCAAAGTCAATTCTACAGACTGAGATTTCAAGAAATACAGGGTGAGTAAAAAAAGGATGTAAAAATAGTTATTAAAAATATTTTTGTATCAGAAAATGAAGGCAACCAATGTATGCGGCAATAGATGCATTGGAAAAGTGTACTTTAGGTCCAAGATTCTGGACTGTACCAGTACCGTCTGATATTGGAACACCCAGAATCGGTCGATACTGGTACAAAGTCAGTGTTGGGACATATAAAATGTTCCAGTAATGGGCGATACTGGTACACAATTATGTACCAGTATTGTTCAATGCTGGGACAAATTACACTGGTAGGTAGCATGTGTACCAGTATCGCCCGATTCTGGAACGTAAAAATGTTCCAGTCTCACTCGATACTGGAACATAAAAATGTGTCAGTATCGCTCGATACTGGAACACAATTTGGTGGTCCAGTATCGACCGATACCGGAACAGTAAAATCGTACCAGTATCGAGCGGTACTGGCAACTTTTATGTTCCAGTATTGCACGATACTGGTATACCAGTTTCTGGGACCTAAAGTACAATTTTTATCGATGCATTTAATCATCAGCAAAAAGAATCATGACATTTCACGGTACCGTTGACCAGATATGACTATTTTTGTATGTATGAATATTTTACTCAATAATGCTTGATATTAACCCTTACAGCCCCGCACCCCATGAAATCCCATTTCCCAGCCTGTCGGTTCCACCTGGCGCTGAGGTTTTTGGGTGAAATAATGGCCCCGGGCTACATAGCTGGGCGAATACACTCGCCCAGCATAGCTCCCCCCGTGGCTCAGTTGGTAGAGCGTTCGACTTGTAACCGAGAGGTCGTGGGTTCAAACCCCGGGGCGTGGCACCTCTTGTTGTGTGTGGTATTTTTGCTTGAAAAAAATTTCGTTGGAAAATCCTTCAAAAGTGTTAGGGTTAAGGAACAAGTGGATTTATGTATACAAGTTCTTAGTTATTTCTTCGATCATTAAATGTGAAATAATGAAAAAACAATGTCATTATTACATGAATTTAGCAACAACAACACAATATTTGGCTTTTGTGATAGTCGGACTCAGCTCGGACTAGAGTGTTGACCGTTTTCAATAGTATAATTCATAGATCTTATAAGAGAAAGTATCGCAAACCTTGTTCGGTTTATGAAATGTTCACTTATACGCAAATGAGAATAATATATGTTTACCACAACCAATTTCAAACAACTAAAATTCTTTCGAAAGTTAATGAGATAACCCGTACCTCCATAACACAAAATCTGTGACATTTTTGCACGTATTTTAAGATATAAAATCCAAAAGTTTAGTACACTTTTTTTACTCACCCTGTTTAGTATGGCATACACAACACACATAAATTGAATCTATCCCTCCCTGGACTGGGCCTGGGTATCATTTATCTTGGACATATCGATAGGAACTTAGACAAACTCGCTTCTGTTAAGAACCGTGTATATCGATTCATATATATAATTATAAAAACTTCAATTGACAGATTTGAAGTCGTCGCCCTCATGTCTTTTAAGTCTAGCGTTATTTATACACTTCTGCAACGGACCACATTGCCCATTATCATGTCAAACATGTAGCATAGACTGACATTTTAATTGGTCTCTTCATATAGTATGAATACTAAAACAGTCCATGAATGTCCCGGGAATAATGTTATTAATGAAGAAGTAAATTGAATCAATTACCGGGGCTTGCATTGTTCTAATGAAACGAGCAAACACCGTAAATGTCACCTGAGACGGGTCATTTGTTGTCTGATGGGATTAAGACTCACGTAGGATTCTGTTTGAAAGATATTTAAGTCAATTTAATAGTTAACCGTTCTTTAAATATATCGCGGGAGATAAGTAGCAGTGCCTTGGTATTAGAGAGTTAAAAATTCCCACGAAGGCATAATATAAATGCAGTCATTTGGTATGCATGTGGGAAAGTAAACCAAAAGATTGGACAATAGGCCCGCAATAGGCTCAACGTGAAACGGCTGGGGAGCCTGGCATAGCATATGAGGTCTGTAATAGATTGTAGGTAACTGTTTTATGGCTATACCAATATTCACGAATTGTGTTTAGACTAGGGTGAAAATGTTTTCTAATACAGTGAAAAACTCCATCAACGTATAACGAAAATATAAGAGCCTACTCGTTATGTAAGGTCAATCGTTACACCGGATATTTGATAAACACTAGGCTTATGTACGATCTTACGTAGGTAATCAAACACATTTTTCAGCTAGTGTACGGCCCTTCACATTATCAACTCTTTTGCAATGTTGACAGAGATGTCTAGACTACTCTAGATGGATAATCTTCTAGATGGACAGATACTTCAGAACGCCGAATTCGCCCGAAGGGAAGTATAGGCCAAATTACTATTAAAACTAATCCGTTCTTGTGCGTCTCTCTACTAAGATTTTCTCTTGCTCTTATTGGGAACATATCTTGTCGGGTTTTAAGAAAATAGTGCTTGATATTGAATGCATTGAAGTGATTCTATTTTGGATGCCATCAAACAAAATAAGTCTTAAGTCGAAACAATCTCATTTTTAGCTTTGTGCTTGTTTTGGCATTGAACATTGAAGAATAGACAATTAATTCCAAACATATGAGCAAATGAAGGGTATTCAAAACAGAAGAGAAAAACGAAACTCTACCCTGGTTGGTTATATCGTAAAATCAGCATTAGTGACCTCGGGGTGACCTCCGATTTATTTCTCTTGATCACATCTGTTTGCTATTTACTTTAAAATCCGAACACAAAAAGTCTTACTTTGGTTGATTTTGACGATAATGAATCATCGCTTCAATTCACAAGGTCGAGTGTTATTCATTGATATGGTGAAGAACCTGTTAAGCACTTAATCCTGTAGCCATTATTACTTAGGCTGGTGACAGGTGATGACAGGCAGCTCCTGGTAGGATTAGTTCTCAGTTTTATCGTTTAGATTCTTTTGGTAACCATGACCTCCATATTGTTTCTTTTATCTGTATTTTGATGTTGTTATATGCATGGGCTTTTATCTAAATTCGTATGTCACTTTCATTGGCATTTTAATTTTAACCCCTGCCCATTTGTGTTACGTGTAAGCAAGTCTCTCTGAGTAGCTGTGAACTAATTGCTCTCTGTAAAAAAAATATACTAAGTTAGCATGCTAGTGTTGTACATTTCCATCACATGATGCAGTTAAATGTGTTTCTTTTATTACCATTAAACCTGTAAAATTGAAGAAGTGTAGCAATTTTTTACCAATACAAGCGATTTTCTTAAAGCAATATTATGTGATTTCGTATTCAAATTTGTACACATTCCATATTGTACACATGAGTCCATCATAACTTTATCTTGACTGTATTTTCTATTAAAACAAAGAACTTGACTAATAATTACAATAGGAATCTGTTTTCAATTTGAAGACCTGAGCGCAAGAAAGACCCAAGTTCATTTTTTTGCCAAATGAAGTTAAGCTTGATTTTGGGTAGCCTTAGCGGTGAGAAATGGGGGAAAATACTGATATTTAAATTTGATGTGGTTTTTGGGGGGTTTTTCAGGGGGATCAAGTTTTGCACTATCATCGATTTCAGTTCAGGAAAGCCCTTAGTCCATATTGAGATACATACATTTAAAGTATTTCAAATATTGTAGAAAATTACCAAGAGGTGCTATTGCAATGAAAATTGACAATATTATAGGTTATAGTCTTAGCATTCATATGATATATGATTGTTTGACAAAAAATGTCGTATTAACCGTTATCGATAAATTTATTGATTTTGGACATGGGTCATTTTTGTGCTCAGGTTGGAGCCATACATTTTATACAGGGTTTCTTTGTATAAATTCACAAATTATAACCAGATTTTGTAATATTTTTTTTAATCATTACATCATTACATGTCAATAAACAATTATGGGGCTAAAATCATTAAGATCATTGATAAATGGCATTGGAATTGATTTCAAAATAATTCTCAGTCTCCTACCCATTTCAAGAAACCCTGTATAAAACATATGGCTCCAAACTGAGCGCAAGACAGACCCAAGTCCAAAATCAATAAATTGATCGATATCACTTAATACGACATTTTTGTCAAAATATCATATAGCATGTGAATGCTAAGACTATAACATACAATATAGTCAATGTTCATTACAATAGCACCTTATGGTTATTTTCTACAATATTTTAAAAACTTTAAATGACTGTATCTCAAAATAGCAAATATGGACTTAGGTCTTTCTTGCGCTCAGGTCTTCATTTAGGGATTTTTTCACCATATGATTCGATTTTCATCATAAAGCATTCCGTACTATTGTATTCACTTGTGTACAGTATTGCGATCGTAGCCGGTAACACTGTAAACGGCGTTTTAAATTTTGTACAATTTTGTTATGAACTCACGAAAATAAGTTGTCGGAGTAGACCCCGACAGTTTATTTTGACCCATTCAAACCATGATTTTGAAGTATTTAGGAACATATTGCTCTGTAACTTAGAGATAGAGGGCGTTCCGTGATAAAGCTCGCATAGTATTCCTTATAACAAAATTGTACAGTAATATTAAGCGACAAAGATATTTTCCACTGGGGGACACCCTTAGAAAACCACTTTCCGAATGGAACTTTTTAACGAAAACGAAATATTTCTATAGTAGTATGCAAATACTTGTATTCGTTTGAGTTCAATTTTTGTGGCTTCTTGTATGTGGGGTAATGCAAAATACTATTTTGGCGCCCATCGAAAAAGTCTCACGTAAAATTCTCTTATGTATATAAGTCATACGTCCGCAGAATTAAACCAATCTATTTCCGTATATCCCTTGTCTATGAATTATTTAATTAGCATATTAAACATCGGGAATATTTTATTAAATAGTATTATTCATTAAATGCGTTATAGGCCTAAGCAACGTCTTTCCAAAATTCCCTGATTTGTCTATTAGTTCATGGTATTTATAGAATTGTATAGAAAAGCATTTAAGTCTTGATTTTTTCCCAAATGCATTAGTGATCGCCTCGATTCCTCAACTTGAATGTTATTGATTGATCGCAGTGCATGACGTGTCAATTGTTATTGGTTGAAGCAAATTTTGTGATCTTTTTCAAATTTGTCAACATATTTTTTCTCTTATAATGAAGTTTGACTATCAGGAAGACTTTCCCGGACTCATACATCTACTTTGACTGTATTTTCCGTAAGAAAGCATCACAGAACGTTACTGAATCATAATGGAAATCTGCTACCAATTTAAGGAATTTGTCCACATAATTGGTTTCGATTTTCATCGTAAAGCATTCCGTAGGGGATGTGTTCACTTGTGTACAGTTGTGGTCGTAACCGAAATTACTGTAAACGGCGTTAACACTGTATCAAACTATGGAATTCTATTTACGAACAACCAAACCACTCAGAAAATAACCTGTCTTGAACTTATTTCAAAATCTGATTTTGAAGCAATTAGGAAACGTATTAGTCTGTAACCTCTAAGATATTTCAGTTCCGAGGTTATAAATGTAATTTGACCGAAACAATGCATTTCTAGGAATAATCACAGATAGACACGTACCATACTATGCCTTTAAGCATTATGCATTTAAGCATTATGCCTTTGAGCATTATACCCGTGTAACATAAGGATCCCCTATAAAGAAAATCACTTTCCGAATATAACTTTTATACGGAAGCGAAATATATTTATAATAGTATGATACTTGTATTAGTTTGAGTTCAATTTGTGTGGGTACTTAATATATGTTATTCATTGATCGCAGTGCAGGATATGTAACTATTAAACATTATACTCGTGTGCGCATATTTACAACAGTTTATATAGACATTTTCAAAAACACAATATGCTAAACGTCATATTGATTTATTTAAGCAGTTTTCAAAGGCCGAACTGCCAAACTATTACGTATGGTCCACGTTACTTGTACGAAAAATCAATATGACTGCGAGAAAGAGTTTTTTGAATGCCATACGTGCAAGCACCCGTGATAATTGAAATGAGACCAATTCAAATATTTCCATAAAAATAATATATAAGTACCATTGGACTTGCCAAATTGATTGACTGTATTCATATAATACTGAAGGAAACTTATAAAGCGCCGTCTATATAGGTAGCCTAATCCGAGGCGCTATAGCTATTATTATTACACTGCCATTACGTGGAAAGCATCACAATCATTTCGCTTCACCTATGTGGCCACTTTCTAGGTGCACAATGGAGCACAACCATATCAGCACTATTAAAGGTTACCCTATTTTGCTTGGGTCAATGAGGCAATTGAGACTAAGTATCTTTCCCAAGGACACAAACAAGTTGGTCGCGGCGGGACTAAAACTCACAACCTCATTATTATGAGTGCTGTAATAAGCGTTCGTCTTAACAACGGATATTAACGTAGTTAATTTACGATATTACGTAGGTAATATAACACATTTTGTCAGCGTGCAATCGTTCACAGAGGCTCTTGTGACATTTTGACAGGGATGGATAGAGAATAAAATATCTAGATTAACGGTTACCTCAGATTGACGAATTAGACTAACGATAAAGTAGTGAAAATTAGAATATGAATATGAGGCGCACGCCGAAGAATTAAACCAATATGTGCGTACCCTTAAATAGGAATTCTCTCACTTGCAACATATCTATTGGGGATATATTGAAGAATGGTATTATTCATTTAAAGCAACGTTTTTGTCTATCTGTCATTGAACACAAAGGCGTGCTTGTAGCTTGATTTTAACGGTAATGCATTAACGACATCGCCTGCTTTCGCAAACTCAGAACGCTATTTATTGATCTTGATGATGGACAAGTCAAATGTGTTATGCTCGAATCATACTAGCCGGTCGCTGGTCGCAACAGGTCGCGTAGTACTCGCTAGCTCAAATGTATCTCGGTGCAACCAAAGGTCGCATCGAGCTATTAAATCGCCGGTAGTCGCAGCTGTTCCGGGTCACGCAGACGACATCAAATCTGGATAATTGCTGCTGATTGGTTATGCTAATTTCGAGGCAAAATAACCTCCCCCATTGGTTGAAAAAGAGTGGTGTTCATTACGTCATGGGCGACCGATCTTTCGAGTTGAAATGAAGTCAACTGGCCGCGACTGGTCGTTTCCAGTCAAGCGATCTCTTGATCTATTTTTCGGGCTTTTTTATATGGCGTAAAACTCGTCATAGGAGCGATTTAATCGCAAAGCGACCTTAGTATGTTTTCAGCATTACATTTAGTTCCCATCAAATGGATTTAGATTTTTTAAAGATTGAATATTTCGTTCTTGAATAATGCTAATTTAGTGACGAAAATTAAACAAGATAGATACATATTAGGGGCCATATCCAAACTCTCAGTGATTTTAAAGCATTTTTCTACCGATTTTACAACGGTATTCCAACGGTATTTCGTTCTATTGTTAAAAGCATCGGAAAAAGATCGGTGATTAACTAGAGCCTCCCTACTTATCTGGCGTTAACAATAGAACTATTGTAGTACTCTCGATCGCTCAATTAGTGAAGCAGACAGATGAAAGCGCGAGAAAGGTTGTGTTATTAAGCTGACTAGTGTTCACCCGACCCCCGTTGTGACGTAAAGAGCGACCCATTTGCCAGATTGTACACCTACCGGGTTTCTAGTACAAGTGCCAGGTTTTATCATGGCAGGTGATAGAGGCTAATCGCGACACTCCTCAAACCCCGACTCAAACGAGATATGTTTGTAGCCGCCTATTCATTGCTAGGCTTATTGTAATCCACTCGTTAACGTCATAAGAATAATCCTCCTTGAAGTGGCCTTTAAAGACTATTGTTCAGCCGTGGATGATTTTAGAGTAAGCAGTACAAGCAGGGAGGTGTCAATGACACCTCCCTGGTACAAGCATGGATAATGTTATCATTGAATACTAAACAATATGGGAGCCATTAAACATACAACGTGTTATTGTTTTCTGGTATAGGCATAATGTGTGTAATCAAGTAGCATTATGAATCTTACTCCCCTAAATAGTGTCATTTTTCTGCGTTTTTAGACTATTTAAGAATGTTGCATACACTCTGAACGTGACCTAATAAATAATAAATAAATAATAAATATGAAGAAATTAAGTAATTAATGTAAATAAATAATATATAGATTAATAATTATATCAATAAAATAGTATTAAGGCCTATTTATAATTAATTGATTGATAAATAATTAAATAAACATCAACAATTAAGAAAGTAAATACAAAATAAATAAATAACGTTAAAATTATGTCAATATAAATGAAAACCCCGAACGGACGTATAATGAGAGAACAATAATAAATATTATATTTCGGCATACTTAAAACCCTAACCGACCTCTACCCAGACTCGACCGCTCTAAGTATAGAGCACAAGGAATATAAACCGCCACAAAGATTCGAACGTACGGCCTGTTGATTGAGAGTCCTAATCTTTACCAACTGAGCTATTTCGATTTTCCTGAAATCCTCAGCGCTTTATACCCAAATATAGTTCTCATTCAACTATTCCCTAAATACACACGGTATGTTGAACCATATTACTTTTGTTTGTTATTGCGTTCACATAGCGCATAGTTGGCTCAGCAGTAGAGCATTGGACTAGTAAACCGGAGGTCGTGGGTTCGAATCCTATCACGTCTTGAAATTTTATTTTAATCGTTTATATACATTTTTTTTTATTAGTTTTCGATATTGTTTATCATTTCGTATAATTATTCATTATTGTTCAATTATAGTTTATTTTGGAATGTGGAATTATTTACGATTTCATTTTAATTTTCCACTGACTGTTTAGTGTGCATGGCATCATGAAATGTGAATGAACCGCGGTATACCACCGAACTGTCCTACTCCTATGCAACAGGCCAATACAATAGAAACTCGTGTTATTATCGATTGAGCTAAACTTGTTACAAATGCCAGCCGTTATGTAATACCAATCAATGTGCCTGTATTATTATTATTGAAATAATGTTTCGGTGGAGTAGGAAATAGGAAAATCGATTCAAGGACATGAGCCGACTGGCTTCTTATTTGCATAACAATTGAGGACCCTAGATCTAAAAGGGGGTTAAGTCACATTGAGAAAAATGGCAAAAACTGGGTTTCATTGTGTCCATGTGTGGACTTGACCCACTCAGGTTGTACCTCCCATGGACTCTTACATAGCTTTACCACATGACTTAACTGTAACATTTAAACAGAGGGTGCAGAGATCCTCCTTGTAGCAGAAACTGATACTTAACTACAAGTTCACAAGATTGTGACTTAACCCCCTTTTAGATCTAGGGTCCTCAATTGGCCTTTGCAGATCATGTTCATAGACTAGCTAGGGGCCATTCAATGTAGGCCTAGGAGTAGTAAACACAATTATATTTACAGGACATTCTTTATCGCAGTGAAATTGCAAAAGAAAAAAAGTATCATTCAACATTCAATAAATATAGCGAACGATAAGCAATCCTGTCAATTTATAAAAACAAACAGTGTAATAACAAAACAGAAAAGAAAACCATCCCCATCCGCAGGATTCGAACCACTGACCTCATGATTGTGAAGCCGGCGCTTTGACGTTTGAGCTAATGAAGGCTATACATAAACGTTTTGAAGAAAAACATTACATAGGGTTCAAAATACAAATATCTCTTAAATCGGAGGCTAAAATGCTTTATATTTCGATTGGTGTGCATTTTTAATATGGGTTATCGCCCAAAAGTTGATTATATGCTGAAGGAGATTGTAATTCTGATTTCATTATAATGCATAACACTATTTTTTGAAACGATTCTAGACATTTCGTTCGTAAATAAATTTCACCATTACGTTTGATCGATTAAAATTCGCGGCAAATACTACGCCGAACAATAGATGAATAGAGTGAGAGTAAACAACATGCTACACTCGTGATGGAGCGGTAGCTTAATTCATATTTCTAGACGACCAGATACATTGATCGGCGGTGAACGTAAACATTTTACGATCGGATTTAAAAAGCTCATAGTATTTCTTAAAGAATATAACACAACCTCCCTCGCGCTTTCATCTGTCTGCTTTACTAATTGAGCCATCGAGAGTACTACAATAGTTCTATTGTTAACGCCATATAAGTAGAGAGTCTCTAGTTAATCACCGATCTTTTTCCGATGCTTTTAACAATAGAACGTAATACCGTTGGAATATCGTTGTAAAATCGGTAGAAAATGCTTTAAAATCACTGAGAGTTTGGATATGGACCCTTACGATCATCAAATGCTTTCATTTTGTATAAAACCCAGGCACATACCAACAATTATTTCGTTTGCTACCATTTCACTTAAGAAATTGGAGATATGTAAGCGATCTTCTTAACTTTAAAATGGGTACTATAAGTGATATATTCAACAAATCGAACAATAATATAAAGGCCTTGAAACATTGTTTGAGAGCACTCTTTACAACCATGACAACGGATATTAACAACAGGCTCACTTAGATAATATAATACCCAACATGATGCACATTGCGGAAATAGCTATTTTGATTTAAGAGCATTAATATGGGACACGGTCAGATTAGGTCAAACTCATAAAAATTATCATTTTTTGATATTTGATACATCTCCTACCTAACCAAAGATTCAAATTCATGAAAATGAAGAGTTAAATATATTTTGAGGCATTTAATATTCAATAACACAATTTGAGTTTGCGACAGTAGACGGATGTCGAGTGCTCGGCTTCCTTCAAAGAAATTTCCATCAGGACTCAACAAACGTCAAGGTGAAACTGTACAACACCTTAGTACGACCACATCAGGAATATGGTGTAGCAGCATGGGACCCATACAGCGCCAAAAATGTCAACATGCTGGAAAAGGTCCAACGTAGAGCAGCACGCTTCACCACAATAAACTACTCACACGAAGCTAGTGTTATAGACATGCGAAACAGCGATAACTGGACCAGCCTACAAGACCGCAGAAAAGCATAGACTGACTTGTCTTCACAAGATCCACCACGACCAACTCGACATTTCTAAGACGTACATTGCCCCGAAAACAGACCGTGAACGAAGGGGACACGACTAACAATTCAAACTCTACAACACCAGACTGGCTCCATTTACCAACTGCTTCTTTCCGCGTACAATCACCGACTGGAACAAACTTCCCCAATCCACCATCAACCTGCCCTCCAAAACCTCCTTCAAACAGAGCATCCCCCAACCTTAATCCCCCTGTGACCACCCACCTCCTGTTAAAACTTCCCTGTGGAGTACTACGGAGGATATCCAACCAAGTACTAAATACCAAGTACAATTGATTTGTTAACAAAACCAAAACTTTCAATACCCATAACAATTTGTATTTGATGTTTTGAGACAAAGAGATTTTCAATCATCTGTAACTAACTTTGATTTGAAATGTGATATAACATTGACTTTAGTACTAAAATTTCCCTTAACGTATACATAATAGCATGATATATATAACTAAATATTCATATTTCCCTCATTGCGCCTCATTTACTTGCGTTTGGTCACACATATGCATATTACATTTGTCAGCCAGGGTCCGACATTTCACGTAGGCTTTTGGGCAATGTTGACAGGTATGACTAGACTGCTACATCATCGGCTAGATCCTCTGTTGCTTCAGATTGCGAAGTTTGCAGAAGGGAAGAGAAGAGAAAATCATAATCTCTATAAATGCGGAGCATCTACAGATCTAATCGGTTCTTGTGCGTCCCTCGACTAGAATTTCACGCACTAGCAACAGCTTTTGGGCATATACTACAAAATGGCTTCGGATATGGAATACATTAAGCAACATTTTGTAAAGCGTCTAGAAATATATATAAGCTTACTATACGATCACCTCTAAATTGAGCACGAAAAGACTTGCTTGGCTTGATTTTACCATTATGCATTTACGAAAAAGCCTCCATTGGCGAAATCTAGTTTTTTATTGATCTTTATAATTAAATATTCATGCTAACATATTATTTTCAGGATGAAACATTGTGTAACACAATTATAGTTGGTTGAGTTTTGTCTAACTGCTGACCTCAGATTGAGGTCTAACACAATTGCGTCTAATGAATGAAGTTGAACCTTTGGAAAATATGTACGCACTATATGCGGGAGTGACTATCATGAAATCCGGGATAATGCTATATTTCGATAGGACATTGTATGAAGTTGTTCAAAGATAACGTGGACTTCCCTCCCCTGCATGACCCTGTAAGACAATTGAAATTGAATTCATTCATTGATAATTCTCTGGATACGTCGATTTTAATGTCATTTGATTTGTAAAATAAAAAGGAATATGTATTAGCTATATCTTATGAAAGGTAGTTCATTATAGGGTAATATATACAACGGATATAAACACAAGGCTAATGAACAATAATACGTAGGTAATATAACACATTTGTCAGCCAGTTCACAACCCTTCACATAGACTCGTGGGCAATATTTTGACAGGGATGGTTAGACTATGGATAGTTACTTCAGTTTGCTGACATTGCCAAAGGGAAAAGCAGGTAAAATCAAATCTCTATAAATACAGGGTGTACCCAGATTTAGACTGACCTGTTCTTGGAAGTTCTCGATTAGGATTAAGCTCTGATGCGCAGCATGTCTGTACGTGTTATCTTATAACAAAGCTGAATTCATTCACTGGGTTAAAAATAAAGCCTCAATTATTCTAGCATTATAAAATATTTATTCTAAACATTAAACAAAAACAACTTGCTTTATACAGGACGCCATTTGAGGCGATTTAGAAGAATTTGATAGTCTTATATGGATCAATAGAAATCTAACTGTCGAATATAGGATATTTGCATCAAAAATTGCAAATTAAGCTTTATTTTGTCAGATGTTAGTTACATGTAGTATATATGAAAATAAGATTTATGAATAAATCCTCGAATCGGAGGACCTAGCAATACCACTGTAAACAAAATGCGTTCTCATAAAAGTCCCTCAAATATGAGTTATATTACTAGCAATCATCTTTTGTGACTATTAAAGGCAATGATACAATAATATATGGATTGCATTAAGCACCTCTATTGTAAATTAAACTTATATTAAAATAAATGTGCTCTTTTTTCTTTAACGCAATAAATTTCAGACTCTGCTTCCATTAAAGCACTTTAAGGTTCCTTACTGATATAGTGAAGGACAATGTAACATTTATTAAGTTTAACAGTTTCCACACGGCTATTAGTTTTACCATATTCAAAACAGATTTTTCACAAACCTTTCCCAATTTTCAAAGTCTATCTCAAGGATTTTTGAACCAATACCAGACATGTTTGTACTTATTTCAATGCATTTCTCATGGTGATTCCAAATATGGTAATGAAATTCAATAATGTTGACATTTTGAAACATTTTGTGAAATTTTGGAATGTCATCTGCAGACGCATGCCGGGTGGAAAGTGTCAACATAATTATACTATACTAGTGTATCATTTTGTTTATATCCAAGACATGGATATAGAACTTTTTCAAAATGAACATTTTGTTCTAGGATCATACTATCGATGATGAAACAAATGTATTAGCTACAGAGAAAATATTGCCATCATTAAAAAAACACATTTGAATAAATCCCATTTCGATACTTTAAATTCGTGCTGTTGCTACAATCATACTTGCGAAATTGAAGATCTGTAGCGATATTGTAGGCCAAACAAAGAAATCCGTGAAACATTGTTTTAGGGGTTACGGATATTAAAACGAGGTTGATTTACAATATTCAACGTGGGTGATAAATCACATATTCTCCGCTAGCGTACAACACCTCACATCTTGAGGCAATGGGATTACTAGACTGCTAGATAACCGTCTAGAGCTGTAGTTACTTCAGATTGCCAAATTAGCCAAAGGGTAGAGTGGGACGAATTAAAACCTCTATAAATGCGGGATGTCCGCAGAATTAAACTAATCTGTTCTCGCGAACGTCTCCTGACTAGAATGTCTTTCACAAGTAGCATGTCTATTGGGAGTGTTCTAGACAAAATTATTGCTCATAAATGCACTATATCATATAAAGCAGCCTCATTCTAAAGGGATATGTCTTTTATCGTGCGAAATGTATCTTAAGAATTATACGCAAAAGGTTTTTATGGCTTAAATTGCATAACATTCGCAAATGTCTATGTTATTATTTCATATTGTATTAAGCTCCCTTACTGGTTGAGCACTTTACCATTTGGATGATTTCATATCTATTTTGGATTATCATTATGTTATTATTTATACATTTCCATTTCATACTTTTCATTTGATGACAGGAAATATAATGGAAGACAAAACGTGGATTCATTTGAACTTTTGCAATGTATTAAAATACGGTGCTTTGGTCTGTCAAGTTTGTGACTTCCTTCCGTAACTCTTTGTGATTTAAAAATGTAAAGTTTGTCGTACATTTTTACGCTTGTTTGAGCAGATATGTTTGAAAGTTTGAATACGTCAACTAAGGTCGATTTTAAATAGGGTTTAACAAAATAGATGTCAGTTTTTTTACCTGTGATCTCGATAAGAAACTAGCTTTCCTTTTTGATAAACAGATAAATACGGTTTTCAAATTATACACTTTGTTTCAAGATGAATGTAGGGAAAGCGTAGGTAAAATGTAATGATTCAATCTATGTCGGTAAATTAATGAAGTGTCATTTTCCTGTGTGAAATGCATTCCAGAAACAACCTTTTTATCGTGTCAGGTTTCTCATCAGTACCGGTTTTGTTTTTCTTCAAAGTTCAAAAACTGTCAATGCTTAAAAATAAATTTCAATATGTTTTATAGACTTCTCATTCCTTGCGTTCTTATCTTCATTTCGTAAGGATTGGCGGGACAGGAGTTGGTTTTAATGAGTTCGCGATCGTACCGTGCCGTGTTATTCAAAAATAAGATACGATATTGGATTAGATAATGTATTAGTTTCTTTAATCTGGAAATTGTTTATCTTGATTCGTTGCATCTGATGAATTCTGAGTTATTACCTTTTTTGAAACTGAATATGTGATATTAAAATCAGCGGGAAATTGACAGGATAGTATGCATACAGGCAAGCCTGAACTTTGTTTAAACCGCTTCATTTTTTAGAACAATCTCAAATGTGCGCATAAAATACATAGATATAGACAAAATAGCTGTGACTTTAATATAAAAGCGATAGCGCTCAATTAAAAACACAAGACACCCAAAAACAATGTTCACACTAAAGGCGTTGATCTTGGCGTCCCCATCGGGTGTGGAGATACAAATTTACAGGAAAAATGGGTACTCAGTTTAATGATATCAGAACATTTCTGAATTGTTTAAAAGTACCCACAAACATGATTCGTAAGCAATCAGTTGAGTTAGGTTACTTACCTAAGGGTTGGTCGCGTGGAAATGGAAAACTGAGATTAACCCTAACCATCAAGGAGTGTCTTTGGGGTATAAAAGTATCAGGGGTAAAAACTTGTCAAATTAGTGGGGAAGTCATGCCATGCCGGTGCCGGGAATCGAACCCGGGTCACTCTCATGGGATTGGATTTATTTTTCCGCAACAGGATTTGAATGCATAACTAAGAAATGGCAGTCCCAATTGGATAAGACAAGTTATGTTTGTAGTCAAATCTGTTGAAGATGTCAAAATTGAGATGTGATAACATTTTGGAAAATGGTGGATAGTTCATCGAACAGCTCGCGTTCTTCATGCCGAAAACAAATATGAATGGGATTTTACATTGTTACATTAAGTACCTGTCTGCTTACCAAAAAAGCGTACATAACCCCTGTAAATCGTTCAAACGAGTTATGAAAGAGATGCAGTATAATGTTTACGTTACCATCAATCAATAAGGGACGGTAAGATTTTGTCTCAAACAGATATTTTTTTGTAAGAGGCTCATTTTAAAAGACAGCACGTTGGATGTTAAAAGTCAAAAAGGATTTCACGGTCGTGGTCATGGTCGTGGATATGGCACAATGTCGATGACCCCGAAATCAAAAGATTATATCCTAAATTGTTAATGGACTATTAGCAGGGTGAATAATGGCGAAGTGTCAATAATGTGAAGCGTAACGTAGAAATAGTGTTGATACTGCGTGGATATGCAATGATATATATAGATGTTTTATTCAAGGAAACAGTATTTAGGCTTAAGGCGATCGACGATATAACATGTTACACTTTGTACGGACCTTTAAGGTGGGATAGGTTGGTAGGGCGTTGTTATAGGATATCTGTTTTATATGTTTTTGAAATTGCTCAACAAGGATCAAAGTCGTCAAAAATTCATTTATGAAAGGTTTACTTTCCTAAACCAAATTATGTACTGGGGCAGATATCCTCTGGGCTTTCCATTTTTGATTACCGGGCGCCGGGCAATTTATTACTTGGTTTTGGAGCACTGAGTGCTCAGTAGTAAAGAAATAAAAATCGTTGTAGCCAACGAGCAATACCGTTTGCTATCGGGAAATAATTTAAAATGTTCAACCTTTTTTGTAAATGTTTCGAAAAAATGTATTGGAAGCTTTTTGTTGGCTTACGGGGTTGATCTTCACATCCGCTTCTGCCTAATCTACGGCTACATTTCAGCCAAAAGAAAAACACATTTTTAGTTAGTATAAATATTTTGATGAACTCGCGTTACATACGAGATCGAGTTTTGCATATTCATTGCGTTAAAGCGCTTCCAACTCGCGCTCTTAGCATAATATACCACTTCAAAATACTGACAGTTCATGCCCTGGATCATTCCGATTGATGCAGAAAAAAAGTATATGAATTGTGTTGATAAGGCGATGAAAATACGCTGTTCAACGGGCAAACAGACCTCTCAAATAGGGTCGGGCGGTCGGGCGTTTTTCTGTTGTTGTTTTCTGGGTTGTTTTTTTATTGATTATATATATATTTATTTTTATTTTGTCACAATGTTCGTAAACATTGTTTGGTATAATTTAACGATTTTCAAAAAAATGTCAACAAAATAAATTTAAAAATGTGTGTCGGTCAGTCCTGTACAGCAGAGTAGGATTTTCGTCGCCTAACCGAAAGTTTCTGTTGGGTTGGGCTGTTGAACTTTCTCATCTTGAGTGAAACTTCCCTGCAGTATGAATGTAATGGAGTGGTTTCATGTTGGCGCCAATTTATATTGTTAAGTAATGTTTTGGTGGTTTTTTTATTCAAAAAATTGTTTATATTAAAAAAAAAATCTAACGTTTTCAATAACATTTTCAATGATTTCTAAAAAATGTTAAAAAATATTCTGATAATGTTTCAATAATTTCGAAAAGAAATATTAGCATTTGATGAAAACACTTATCGCAGAAACGTGAACAGTTTATCTAACGTCCGTTTCCATGGCATGCTTAACCCGGCGCTAGCTACATATCAGATCGTCAACAAAAAACCCCGCTTCGTATGCAATAGAAATATTGTGATAAACTTACGGTATTAGATTGAAACTATACGTATTCATTGCTTTAAGCGCTAACCGCTCTTATCTCAACATATTATTAGAAACACACTTTACCACTTTGAATTACTGACAGTTCATTTTTTTGCAACATTCTTGACGAGATGAATTGATAAATGATAAGAATTGCATTGATAGCCGGAAGGTTATTTGTTGCTTTAATATGACACATTGTTAAAAATATACCACTTAGGCGATAAATCCATATTCCTCTGAGGAATGGCTGTTGTAATATACATGTATTTATAGTTATGCATCAGACATTCAGAAATAATAGCAAACATGCGTCAGTTGTAATGTGTAGGGGTATAACGAATTTGTGTCAGATCGGGGTCGTCGAATCGATCACGTTAATTTTTCACATCTGTAGTTAAGCGTCACTACACAAAATGGATTTTATTATTAATGTTTGCGGGATAAAGCAATATTTCCTTGCAATAACAGTTGAAGAATACGATTTCTCAATAGGATAAATGACGCCCTTTCATTGCAATATTTTTATTCGCCATTTTCATTCAATCTAATAGAGACCTTTCACTTCATACAGTAACCTTAACAAAACTGACTAAAGCAGGTAACCAGGAAACAAAATATCCCATCGACCCACTACCAGCCGTGGCTAATTAATATTGGTGATTAATGACAGAGCGTTGTCAACAAGAGGATGAGATATATTAATACATTATGATCATCATATTAACTCAATAGGCCCTGTAGGATTTCAAAGGGACAGTGGAAGAATGAAAACACTTTTTGCAACATTAGCTTTGGTTCAAATTCCGACCATGTTGAGCGTGTCGTCTGAGCCCGCACTGCAATACTAGTGCGTATGGCTCATACGTATAAGTGACTTTTACTTTTAGATCACCATTCCTACAATAATCCACGATTTACATTTGTATCAGTTCAATTTTCATGCGTTCTTGTCCGTGATGCATATATGTACTAAACTGCACTGTATCGAAACACTTAGAAATGATTTAATATATAACGGCTCGAAATGGTATGCATTAATCGATAACCAAGTGCATAATTTTGTTCTGCGTATTTTGACACCTCGATCGTTGAGATACGATGTTGCGGAGCGGAGTTATTGTCATTTCAATGATCGTGGGTCCAGTTTCAAAAGTGACACTCATCCCTATTGAAAATCACGAATCTGATCATTCTAAACAGTAATGCAAACCTCTTTATATTAATTAACGTTAATTATATTGGATCATTTCTAAGTGTTGCGATACTTTCTGTGAGCAGTTTAGTTTTGCAGTGCTATCTAAGTTAATAAATTAATTTGCATTACGTGGCATCTCAGAAAAGGCGGTATAGACCATGTCACCTCTTGTTGATCAACAATGTTAATTGCTCGGTTCCATTCCATGAATGGGGAAACATGCTTTGACGGTTATATTGACTGCTATTAAATATAGATGACACTCCCTTCGCATGCGCGCACACCGGCAGGCAAGCTTTTGTTTGGCAGGCAATTTCCGCGCACACCGGCAGGCAAGCTTTTGTTTGGCAGGCAATTCGCGCGCACATCGGCAGACAGCAAAAGCTGCGGTGACGTTACAGGTGACATCTTCTATAGGTGATCAAGTTAATTAACGGACATGGTGGATCCGTGACCCCGTAGCTCAAAATCGTCTTAACCAAACCGTCTAGAAATATTATCTCACTGCATTACTCTATTATTTTGACCGAAAGACCTTATGTCTCCATACATTGAGGTGTTACTTTAATGGCCCAATAATGGACATGGATGAGACCAAAATCACGATTAAAGTGATTAAAGTGTTGTTCATGATTACGCTGTCTTGTGTTTTGATGAATTGGACTTGGAATTGAAGTTAACTTGATCGTGATCTTGATCTTCGTCACTTTAATATAACACGTAGGCGTAAGGAATATAGGGACCTGATAATATGGTGTGCAATCAAAGCAACAACTCATCCCTCATTAATACTAGTCTACGCAAATGTATGTGTATCCAATACTTTTGCTGAGCAGTAATATTTGTTCGCTACGCACCTGAAATGTTCTGCTTTCCTTCGAGAGCAGCAACGCACCCGGCGTACTTCAAGCATCATTCGATATCGTAACAGTGAATTGTGTTATGCGAAGGTAGTTAAAGCTGGGTAAAGATGTTAAGCTAGACGTAAATATACGCCCTCGCTGTTCCCCTCCAGCCCAACACGTAGTATTATTAACCAAGCACAATACCTGTTCAAATGGCTCAACCAAAGCTGTTCTAATTAGTGGCATATCCCCGACTCTAGTGCCGACTACCGAGCTGTTCCAACCCACGGGCTACTCCCATCGGCTGCGCGGACTGTGTATCACGGGGAAATGTAGCTTCATTTTAAATGGAATATCAGTAAATGAGGAAAATGGCGAGCCCGATACCAGTGCTAATGTTAAGTGTGCGCGTGGAAACTCGTGTAATCCCCCTCACCATTACTAAAGGTTCCTCCCACAACAGAAAGACAGATACTGTTGACTGGACAGTAGCAACGATATTGTTGATCAACGTATCGACCCAAGCTTCTTGAATAATAGTTATAGTTGTTCAACACATACTAAATGTTCCATTTACCCCTTGAGAACAACAACGAGGCGTACTTAAACCGACATTCGATATCTTAAAAAGTGAATTGATGTGGGCGAACATCATAAGTAGCAGTATTACATTTCTATTTTAGTTGGGACTCCAAGATTTGTTTCTTGTTATTGTTGTGATTACCTGAAGAACCAGCTACGAATCAAATTACATGTACATCACATACGACCCTTGGGACTTCCTGGTATCAACCACCTTAAGGCATTTTTGGTAATTGTTGAATAATTGTACTTTATGGGTAACGCGATATATATCGCATCTTTAAAAAGCGTGCAGTTTTTTAAGGGTTAATTAATATCCTATAGCCGAGGGCGTCTGTCCCGGCTAATCGCCAATTAGAGTTCTCGTCGAAGATATCGTCGCCAACACATGTTTTATGTAGATGTTTTAATCGACTTTAAACATTTTAACCTGTTCAAAGCTCATAATTAACCATGTGTAATTAAACTGTCTCGCCATGCTGCGTGTGATACTTTATCATCAGGCAAATGACCCGTTGGTGATGTTTTATAGCACGGTGGAAGGTGATGGGTTGGAGTTTCCTGCAGATTTCACACCGGTAAATAGGTTCCCTATACGTTTACATGTTAAAGGAGTGTTATAAACGCCGATTCTCCCGGTTATAAAGCGACTGGACTTTTCAACTTTACCTTTTCTTCAAGTTCATGATATTTGTGATCATTGAAGTAAATTTTATATAGAATAACCTCGGAAGTCTCGAGAAATAAGCTCCCGAAATTGGACAGCTGGTGTATCGGTTTCATAAAAGAAATAAGCAGTGTTGACAGAACATGTACAATCAAAATCACCCAAAAACCTACAAAATGGACTGAGAATCTCATTTACTGTGGTAATAATGTAGTAGTCCTACAATCGGAATTATATTTTAATCATTTGGGGGCAATACGTACCTTCCGTTTTAGGCCAAACAAAGAAGAAAGTCTATCCCAGAAACATTTTGCAAATAAAGTAAATGAATGAGTTTACTCCAGCTGATAAGGATGAAATCTTGACGCTCATTAAAAGATCACCGAACAAATCTTGTGGACTTGATCCAATCCCTACCTGGCTCCTTAAAGGTAATATTCAAACTCTTCTTCCAGCATTTGTTTCCATTATTAATACCTCACTATCCACAGGCACTTTTCCTACGGCAATTAAGGATGCCATTGTCACACCACTCTTAAAGAAACCATCATTAGACAAGAACATGCTTAAGAACTACCGTCCAGTATCCAACACAGCATTGTTAAGCAAAAGTATTGAAAAAGCTGCCTTGTCACGTGTAAATAATCATGTTAGTGAGAATGATCTACGCCTGAAGATGCAGTCAGCGTATAGGCCCAAGCACAGCACGGAGACAGCATTATTAAAAGTGAAAAGTGATATTGTGTGCGAACTTGACAACCGGCGTGCTATTTTTCTCGTATTATTAGACCTATCAGCAGCTTTTGACACGATTGATCATGATATCCTAACTAACAGATTGTCAAATGATTTTGGATTTAGAGGAAATGTTGTGAGCTGGTTTCGTTCGTATCTCTATCGACGCACATGCAAGGTTAAAATTGCCAATGAGTTTTCTGACTCGCATGTTCTCAACTTCGATTTGCCTCAAGGATCTTACGGTGTTGGCCCTCAAATGTTCTCTTTCTACACACATCCGATTGCTGATATAATCAAACGTTACAAACACATAAAGTTTCATTTTTACGCTGATGATACACAACTGTACATCTCATTTGACCCAAATAAGTCAGGGGATGCTGACCATGCTCTTGTTATGTTATCTGCGTGCATTGAGGATATCAAATTTTGGATGTCGCAAAATATGCTTTGCTTGAATAGTGATAAAACAGAATTTTTCATTGCAGCCAACCCAAGAGCCTTAAAGTCACTATGCAACATCTCATTTCGTGTTGGTAATATTGAGATCAGACCGTCCCCCCATGTACGCAATCTTGGTGTTGAATTTGACTGCCATTTAAAAATGTCTCATCATGTTACTAACATTTGTCGCAGTTTGAATTTTCACCTTAGGAATCTTTCTCGTATTCGGATGTTTATTGATGAAACAACATGTCATCACGCTATACGCGCACTTGTTACATCGCGGCTCGACTATTCCAACTCTCTCTTACAGGGATCTTCTGCGAAAGATATTAAACGGCTACAACGTCTCCAAAATCGAGCAACTCATTTATAATGCTAAAAGACGTGATCATGCAACTCCTCTTCTCCACAAGTTACATTGGCTGCCTGTTAAAACGCGCATTGAGTTCAAGATCCTGACTATTGTATAAATGTTTCAATGATGGCGCGCCTTCTTATCTTAAGGACCTTACTAGTACTTATGTACCTAAAAGAAGTGGTCTTCGTTCTGCCTCTGACACTCGGATTCTCACTGTACCTAAAACTCGTCTCGCTACCGCCAAGAAAGGATTTTATGCCTCCGGACCATTTTTGTGGAATAATTTACCGCGTCACATCAGGCATGCCTCATCACTGACTCAATTTAAGAAGATGTTAAAAACTCACTTATTTCACCGTTATAGTGCGAGTAATGTTTAACACTGTTATTTTTAATTTTATGTTTTAATTTTGTTAAGCGCTGTGGTACCATTGTATAATGTGTAAGAGCGCTATATAAATGCTCATTGTTATGTTATGTTATGTTATGTTATGTTATGTTATGTTATGTTATGTTATGTTATGTTATGTTATGTTATGTTATGTTATGTTATGTTATGTTATGTGCAATTTTGTTTAAATTTTGTTTAGAAAATAAGCTATGACGTATGCGATTTTTTTTTGTGGCTATATTTTTGTTGTGCTAATCCAAGCTTACAGAGAACTTTTGTTAACCTTTTTTTTTAAATTAAAATTAAAAAGAAAATGTTTTTTAGCCCTCAGCGCATAGACCTACGCGCCGTAGCTCATTTCACATACCAATGCGGGCGGGCTCCAGAGACAGACCTTCTTCTTTTTTGGCCTTACTTATGATTAGCCTTGGGGCACAGGATCTTGATGCTTAAAAATAGAGAGAAAATCCGATTGTCGTTGGCAAGGACTGCATTATCAATTCAATTCAATTTCAATTTATTATAAGATAACGTCGTGGCCAACGTCGTGGCCGTCATTTACCGGTGTGAAATCTGAATGGGTTGGTACCAGGTGCATGATAATCCAGGTAGGAGTTGATATCGTAGAGGGCGATATTTGTTGATTGCGTAAAGGTCAGACGACGATGGCCACGCGCCTCGGACGACCCAATATGGCAACGGGAGTGCACCATTTTGAAATTTTTTAACAGTCATCGCCCGGTTAACGATGGAAATAATTTTAAAAATAGCATTAACAATGGAGTTGGTTAGCCATGGTTAGTCAACTCTAACCTATGATGAATGTTTCAAAATGATAAGATTAACATTCGCGATTACGTGATATTCCAATACGAATTCAAAATTTAGGTTTCGCCTTGCCATCGTCGTCTGGTAAAGACCCTTTTTTCCGGGGTGAGATAAGAGGATGGGGAGCGCTCACAATGAGTGAGATCCGTTCATACTCGCGTCGTTGGGATCGGCCGACGTGAGTCCGAAGGCGTCCCCAGAGGTTGGGTGGGGGTCTTCACCCCACCCCCATTTATCAAATCTGAGACACCACTGCTTTTCACAATATTCCCAAATACAGAATGCAGTGTCCAGCAATATAGTAACTATAAAGTCTCCAAAAGGGTTTACCAATTTTCTTTAGTAGAGGGCGTCTGCACTTGGCAATCGCAAATCTTTGATCAAAATAGTGGAATACGATTTCAACAAAAAAGCATTTGCCCGGCTTCGCGGGATATATTAAGCCGTTTTACCCATAACATGACCAAAGACATAAGGATGTCATTAGCTCGAAGTAGAATCGAACCTTGAAGGCAGTACAAAGCCAACTTCCTTATTCGAGAAAACCTGGCCTTTCGGGTACCAATCAGTCTTTATCCGTAAAAACGTAGCCACACAACGTAAACATGGCATCAGCTTAACTTACAGGGATATAGGTAGCACTATTAAACACTGAAGGCAGATATAGATGTATCAAGAACAAGGCCATCAGAACGAAAGTTGGGGGAGTAGCTTATTTGATCAAGATAGGTGGACTACCTTTCGAGGACTTTATAGGATGAATGTTACCTTTGGGATATTCAGAGCCGTCTTAATCCGTCATATGCCTAGCGTTGACTGAGAACATATGCAAACACGGAAGGCCGTATGAACCAGGTTAAGCCACCTTATTGATCAAGATAGGTTAGTGACCACGATTTCAACCAAAGCACATGAACAATAACATCAGGATGCCATAGCCTTTAATACTTGAAAGAGTTCCGCAATCCTGACGTTGAGCGATATTATTTGACGGCTCGGGATATTCCGAACAACCGTCTTTATCCCTCGTCACTTTTCATGTCTCAACCAAAGTGTTAATAGTGACACGTCCATACCCTTTTAACAACCTCAGTGACATGATTATGGATATTTTGTGCAATTTGATTACCGAAGGGAAAATAGACTTATTAAATCATGTGCAACCTCACGTCCGCTGGGTGAAAATATGCCTCAACTAAAGTTTGAATTGCAAGACTTCCATACACTTCAGACAACGTTCGTTTTAAGCTATAATTATGGATAGTTTCGGAAATTCGAGAACTAAAGAGAAAATAAACATTGTAAGTGTCGAAATTAAGTTACCCTCATTGCTTGTAATGCTTTGCGCGAACTGCACAAGTAATAGTATAGTATTACATATCTTTGTATTGGGCCATGAAGATTTGTTTATTGTAATTGCTGTGATTACATAAAGGACCATAAACGAAGTCAACGCATTACGATTCCATCCCTTTAAAAGTTTGAGACTATCCTAATCACGCTTTCGAACTTTTGCACGGTATTAAATCTCCCCCCTCCCCTACACCATTTCTTAGATTTATTTCAAACCACCTGTTTATTGCCAGCCCACTTGCTAATGCTACCACCGCTCTCCCAATCATGGCCCAAAGTTCTAGGCTATTAGGGATGAGAGGCCTGTGTTGGCCCAAAGAAGATTTTAAGGACATCCCACAATGCATTGCGGGAGCCACCAGCCAACTAAGGCTTTTTCTCATGATGCATTTGTGGAGTTTAGGAATAAGACAAAGGAACAATGAAACCTAACTTATGAATTAATGTAAACTAGAATCTAAGAGCTCCAACGATGGATGCACTATGATTTTATGTATAGGTCTATGGGAGCCGAGATGAATTGGAGACTAGATTAAGGGCATTTTGCAAAAACGAAATGCATTGTGTTGGTGTCTTTAAAATCTTCCTTGGTGTCGGCCTGTGTATTTCAAGTTTTGTCTATGGAACTTTTTGTTGTTTTTTTCTTGACATAAGTGCCAATTCAATGGAAATAATGTGTCAATGTTCATATTGTTGGCTGGTCAAACGAGTGAAATTCATTGAATATTAACGAAGTTAGCTAAATTAACTAAAAGAAAATGTTTAAATTTCACCCATGCATAGTTGTTGTCTATAAATAGCTTCAAAATACAGAGGTTTAAAATGGTTGGTCCAGTATCGTTCCTTGGATAATTTGCTGGATGGAACAAGAAGCCTGTGGCTTTTGAAAGTTGTTTTGTTAATAAATTCAAGCTTTGAACTTCAATTTGTTATTAAAGTAGTGCTATTTCAGATTTTGTCAAATCAAAAGTTCAAATTTCGAAGAAAAAAAGTCACAATATAGTATCCCTAGAGCAGAGTTTAGTTTTAAAGATTAGCCCAATGTGAATATTTAAAGGGGCTGAAGTTAAGATGATGTAATAAAAGTAGACTGCATTTTGGCTAAACACAAGGTCCGCCGGCATGTGGTCAATGGGTGTTGGGTCTGCCAAATTTTGGGTGGAACTGCGAGCCCAAAGCACGACTTTTGAAAGTTGTTGTGTTATTCTAACTAGTGCTATTTCAGATTTTGTAAACTAGAAAGTTCAAATTTCAAGAAAAGTCACGATATAGTATCCTTAAATCAGATTTTAGTTTGGAAAATTACCCCAATGTGGCTAAATTGAAGGGGTTAAAAGTTAAAACATGTGGCAAGACTGTAGACTACCTTTTGGCTATGCAAGGGCTCGACATATAGCCAAGGTTATCCATGGAGCAAGTACTAGCTTCATGGCCTGTCGACCTGTCAAGAAATATATCGCAAAATATAAAGTTAACTGTAACATAATGTACATCACATACTTCAATCCTTATAAATCTTCCTGTTATTATATTAATTAAAAAACTCCGGGCAATTTAGAGCTTTTTTTAATTGAACATTGGTAACGCAATATGTCATATTTTAACCTGTAACGAACCAAACATTTTCATACTGTGAAGAGAATAAATAATAAGGTTTCTAACTTTTCCAATTTCATTTTGTGCCGAAGTAAAAATACTCAAAATACTCACTACATAGATTTTGACTGTGTCGCGGCACTTTGTGAATAGCATGTTGGTAAATCGCCCCGCCCCACCCCTCTCTTTCTTCTCACCACCATGCTTTCTCACTAACGTTCCAAAAAGCTTACGAAGATTATATAAATTAAATAGTAGTAGTGAAACTTCGAGTAACATAGAATGGAATAATCTACGTGTTAACCATATTTTATTAAACTGTCTCTACCTCGGTATTGAGCACTATTTAGCTATTTTGCGAAACAAATAACATTATTATAAGTTTATATATATATTACTATACGATCCCCACTAAATTGAGCACGAAAAGACTTGCTAGGCTTGATTTTACCATTATGCATTTACGAAAAACGCCTCCATTAGCAAACTCTAGTTTTGAATTGATCTTTATAATTAAATATTACATTCTTGAGGTATGCTAACATATTTCAGGATGAAACATTGGGTAACACACTTATAGTTGGTTGAGTTTTGTCTAACTGCTGACCTCAGATTGAGGTCTAACACAATGGACCCACGTCACATGAGGTTGAGCTCGCGTAAAGTACGCCTGCTCAACCTCACCCCAAAACGGTCCCCTGGATCTCTGTTGTGCGCACTACGTCATCCCGACCTCAAGGCTCTGATTGGTTGGTGTTCAAACGTGAGAACTGAAAAAACTCATGAGCTTTTCCACGCACCATCACGCGCCACTGCGTCGGTGGTTATGGCGCAGCGGGAGCTCTGCGTTGGTGGATACGGCGCAGCGTGACGATCGTTAAAAAGGCGTCAGTTTAAATTTGACCAATCAGGTGCTTTGGTGTTGTTGGTTGGCAGTATTTTGTGAGTTAAACATGCGTGCGCAGCCTGATCGAAGTGCGCCCACGTATGTCGAACTGTGGCCAGGAGATTATGTGCCGTAGGTCCATTGCGTCTAATGAATGAAGTTGAACCTTTGGAAAATATGTACGCACTATTTGCGGGAGTGACTATCATGAAATCCGGGGATAATGTTATATTTCGATAGGACAATGTACGAAGTTGTTCAAAAATAACGTGGACTTCCCTCCCCTGCATGACCCTGTAAGACAATTGAAATCGAATTCATCCATTGATAATTCTCTGGATACGTCGATTTTAATGTCACTTGATTTGTAAAATAAAAAGGAATATGTATTAGCTATATCTTATGAAAGGTAGTTCATTATAGGGTAATATATACAACGGATATAAACACAAGGCTAATGAACAATAATACGTAGGTAATATAACACATTTGTCAGCCAGTTCACAACCCTTCACATAGACTCGTGGGCAATATTTTGACAGGGATGGTTAGACTATGGATAGTTACTTCAGTTTGCTGACATTGCCAAAGGGAAAAGCAGGTAAAATCAAATCTCTATAAATACAGGGTGTACCCAGATTTAGACTGACCTGTTCTTGGAAGTTCTCGATTAGGATTAAGCTCTGATGCGCAGCATGTCTGTACGTGTTATCTTATAACAAAGCTGAATTCATTCACTGGGTTAAAAATAAAGCCTCAATTATTCTAGCATTATAAAATATTTATTCTAAACATTAAACAAAAACAACTTGCTTTATACAGGACGCCATTTGAGGCGATTTAGAAGAATTTGATAGTCTTATATGGATCAATAGAAATCTAACTGTCGAATATAGGATATTTGCATCAAAAATTGCAAATTAAGCTTTATTTTGTCAGATGTTAGTTACATGTAGTATATATGAAAATAAGATTTAAGAATAAATCCTCGAATCGGAGGACCTAGCAATACCACTGTAAACAAAATGCGTTCTCATAAAAGTCCCTCAAATATGAGTTATATTACTAGCAATCATCTTTTGTGAATATTAAAGGCAATGATACAATAATATATGGATTGCATTAAGCACCTCTATTGTAAATTAAACTTATATTAAAATAAATGTGCTCTTTTTTCTTTAACGCAATAAATTTCAGACTCTGCTTCCATTAAAGCACTTTAAGGTTCCTTACTGATATAGTGAAGGACAATGTAACATTTATTAAGTTTAACAGTTTCCACACGGCTATTAGTTTTACCATATTCAAAACAGATTTTTCACAAACCTTTCCCAATTTTCAAAGTCTATCTCAAGGATTTTTGAACCAATACCAGACATGTTTGTACTTATTTCAATGCATTTCTCATGGTGATTCCAAATATGGTAATGAAATTCAATAATGTTGACATTTTGAAACATTTTGTGAAATTTTGGAATGTCATCTGCAGACGCATGCCGGGTGGAAAGTGTCAACATGATTATACTATACTAGTGTATCATTTTGTTTATATCCAAGACATGGATATAGAACTTTTTCAAAATGAACATTTTGTTCTAGGATCATACTATCGATGATGAAACAAATGTATTAGCTACAGAGAAAATATTGCCATCATTAAAAAAAAACATTTGAATAAATCCCATTTCGATACTTTAAATTCGTGCTGTTGCTACAATCATACTTGCGAAATTGAAGATCTGTAGCGATATTGTAGGCCAAACAAAGAAATCCGTGAAACATTGTTTTAGGGGTTACGGATATTAAAACGAGGTTGATTTACAATATTCAACGTGGGTGATAAATTACATATTCTCCGCTAGCGTACAACACCTCACATCTTTGAGCAATGGGATTACTAGACTGCTAGATAACCGTCTAGAGCTGTAGTTACTTCAGATTGCAATGGGATTACTAGACTGCTAGATAACCGTCTAGAGCTGTAGTTACTTCAGATTGCCAAATTAGCCAAAGGGTAGAGTGGTGCGATTTAAAATCTCTATAAATGCGGGATGTCCGCAGAATTAAACTAATCTGTTCTCGCGAACGTCTCCTGACTAGAATGTCTTTCACAAGCAGCATGTCTATTGGGAGTGTTCTAGACAAAATTATTGCCCATAAATGCACTATATCATATAAAGCAGCCTCATTCTAAAGGGATATGTCTTTTATCGTGCGAAATGTATCTTAAGAATTATACGCAAAAGGTTTTTATGGCTTAAATTGCATAACATTCGCAAATGTCTATGTTATTATTTCATATTGTATTAAGCTCCCTTACTGGTTGAGCCCTTTACCATTTGGATGATTTCATATCTATTTTGGATTATCATTATGTTATTATTTATACATTTCCATTTCATACTTTTCATTTGATGACAGGAAATATAATGGAAGACAAAACGTGGATTCATTTGAACTTTTGCAATGTATTAAAATACGGTGCTTTGGTCTGTCAAGTTTGTGACTTCCTTCCGTAACTCTTTGTGATTTAAAAATGTAAAGTTTGTCGTACATTTTTACGCTTGTTTGAGCAGATATGTTTGAAAGTTTGAATACGTCAACTAAGGTCGATTTTAAATAGGGTTTAACAAAATAGATGTCAGTTTTTTTACCTGTGATCTCGATAAGAAACTAGCTTTCCTTTTTGATAAACAGATAAATACGGTTTTCAAATTATACACTTTGTTTCAAGATGAATGTAGGGAAAGCGTAGGTAAAATGTAATGATTCAATCTATGTCGGTAAATTAATGAAGTGTCATTTTCCTGTGTGAAATGCATTCCAGAAACAACCTTTTTATCGTGTCAGGTTTCTCATCAGTACCGGTTTTGTTTTTCTTCAAAGTTCAAAAACTGTCAATGCTTAAAAATAAATTTCAATATGTTTTATAGACTTCTCATTCCTTGCGTTCTTATCTTCATTTCGTAAGGATTGGCGGGACAGGAGTTGGTTTTAATGAGTTCGCGATCGTACCGTGCCGTGTTATTCAAAAATAAGATACGATATTGGATTAGATAATGTATTAGTTTCTTTAATCTGGAAATTGTTTATCTTGATTCGTTGCATCTGATGAATTCTGAGTTATTACCTTTTTTGAAACTGAATATGTGATATTAAAATCAGCGGGAAATTGTGACAGGATAGTATGCATACAGGCAAGCCTGAACTTTGTTTAAACCGCTTCATTTTTTAGAACAATCTCAAATGTGCGCATAAAATACATAGATATAGACAAAATAGCTGTGACTTTAATATAAAAGCGATAGCGCTCAATTAAGAACACAAGACACCCAAAAACAATGTTCACACTAAAGGCGTTGATCTTGGCGTCCCCATCGGGTGTGGAGATACAAATTTACAGGAAAAATGGGTACTCAGTTTAATGATATCAGAACATTTCTGAATTGTTTAAAAGTACCCACAAACATGATTCGTAAGCAATCAGTTGAGTTAGGTTACTTACCTAAGGGTTGGTCGCGTGGAAATGGAAAACTGAGATTAACCCTAACCATCAAGGAGTGTCTTTGGGGTATAAAAGTATCAGGGGTAAAAACTTGTCAAATTAGTGGGGAAGTCATGCCATGCCGGTGCCGGGAATCGAACCCGGGTCACTCTCATGGGATTGGATTTATTTTTCCGCAACAGGATTTGAATGCATAACTAAGAAATGGCAGTCCCAATTGGATAAGACAAGTTATGTTTGTAGTCAAATCTGTTGAAGATGTCAAAATTGAGATGTGATAACATTTTGGAAAATGGTGGATAGTTCATCGAACAGCTCGCGTTCTTCATGCCGAAAACAAATATGAATGGGATTTTACATTGTTACATTAAGTACCTGTCTGCTTACCAAAAAAGCGTACATAACCCCTGTAAATCGTTCAAACGAGTTATGAAAGAGATGCAGTATAATGTTTACGTTACCATCAATCAATAAGGGACGGTAAGATTTTGTCTTAAACAGATATTTTGTTGTAAGAGGCTCATTTTAAAAGACAGCACGTTGGATGTTAAAAGTCAAAAAGGATTTCACGGTCGTGGTCATGTTTGGATATGGCACAATGTCGATGACCCCGAAATCAAAAGATTATATCCTAAATTGTTAATGGACTATTAGCAGGGTGAATAATGGCGAAGTGTCAATAATGTGAAGCGTAACGTAGAAATAGTGTTGATACTGCGTGGATATGCAATGATATAGATGTTTTATTCAAGGAAACAGTATTTAGGCTTAAGGCGATCGACAATATAACATGTTACACTTTGTACGGTCCTTTAAGGTCCGTACAAGGATTTCTGTTTTATATGTTTTTGAAATTGCTCAACAAGGATCAAAGTCGTCAAAAATTCATTTATGAAAGGTTTGCTTTCCTAAATCAAATTATGTACTAGGGCAGATACCCTCTGGGCTTTCCATTTTTGATTAATGCGTCAGTCTATCTTGGTTACCGGGCGCCGGGCCAATGTATTACTTGGTTTTGGAGCACTGCGTGCTCAGTAGTAAAGAAATAAAAATCGTTGTAGCTGACGAGCAATACCGTTTGCAATCGGGAAATACTTTCAAATGCTCAACCTTTTTTTGTAAATGTTTCGAACAAATGTATTGGAAGCTTTTTGGTGGCTTACGGTGAGATCACTCGGAAGAAATATCGTCCGCATTGATCTTCACATCCGCTTCTGCCTAATCTACAGCTACATTTCAGCAAAAAGAAAAACACATTTAATATAAATATTTTGATGAACTCGCGTTACATACGAGATCGAGTTTTACATATTCATTGCCTTAAAGCGCTTCCATCTCGCGCTCTTAGCATAATATACCACTTCAAAATACTGACAGTTCATGCTCTGGATCATTCCGATTGATGCAGAAAAAATATATATGAATTGTGTTATAAGGTGATGAAAATACGCTGTTCAACGGGCAAACAGACCTCTCAACTACATGAAGTATGGTCGGGCGGTCGAGCGTTTTTCTGTTGTTGTTTTGGGGTTCTTTTTTATTATTATTATTTTTTATTTTTTTTGTCACAATGTTCGTAAAAATTGTTTGGTATAATTTAAATATTTTCAAAAAATATCAACAAAATAAATTAAATATTGTGTGTCGGTCAGTCCCGTAGAGCAGAGTAGGTTTTTTATCGTCGCCTAACCGAAAGTTTCTGTCGGGTAGGGCTGTTGAATCGTTCTCACCTGGAGTGAAACTTCCCTGCAGTATGAACTTAATGGAATGGTTTCAAGTTGGCGCCAATTTATATTTTAAGTAATGTTTTGATGGTTTGTTTATTCAAAAAATGTTTTAGATTATAAAATTCAATAACATTTTCAATGATTTCTTAATTTTTTTAAAAATATTCTGAAAATGTTTCGAGAAATTCAACAACAAAAATTAGCATTTGATGAAAGCACTACTCGAAGAAATGTTAACAGTTTATTTAAACATCCGTTTCCATGCTTAACCCGGCGCTAGCTACATATCAGATCGTCCACAAAAAAACCCGCTTCGTATGCAATAGAAATGTTGTGATAAACTTACGGTATTAGATTGAAGTCTATACATATTCATTGCTTTAAGCGCTAACCGCTCTTATCTCAACATATTTGAAACATACTTTACCACTTTGAATTACTGACAGTTCATTTTTTTGCAACATTCTTGACGAGATGAAATGATAAATGATAAGAATTGCTTGATAACCGGAAGGTTATTTGTCGCTTTAATATGACACATTTTTTTTAAATATCCCACTTAGGCGATAAATCCATATTCCTCTGAGGTATGGATGTTGTAATATACATGTATTTATAGTTATGCATCAGACATTCAGATATAATAGCAAACATGCGTCAGTTGTAATGTGTAGGGTATAACGAATTTGTGTCAGATCGGGGTCGTCGAATTGATCACGTTAATTCTTCACATCTGTAGAGCGTCACTACACAAATTGGATTATATTATTAATGTTTGCGGGATAAAGGAATGATATTTCCTTGCAATAACATTTAGAGAACAAGATTTCTCAATAGGATAAATGACGCCCTTTCATTGCAATATTTTTATTCGCCATTTTCATTCAATCTAATAGAGACCTTTCACTTCATACAGTAACCTTAACAAAACTGACTAAAGCAGGTAACCAGGAAACAAAATATCCCATCGACCCACTACCAGCCGTGACTAATTAATATTGGTGATTAATGACAGAGCGTTGCCAACAAGAGGATGAGATATATTAATACATTATGATCATCATATTAACTCAAAAGGACCATGTAGGATTTCATAGAGACAGTGGAAGAATGAAAACACTTTTTGCAACATTAGCTTTGGTTCAAATTCCGATCATGTTGAGCGTGTCGTCTGAGCCCGCACTGCAATACTAGTGCGTATGGCTCATAAGTGACTTTTACTTTTAGATCACCATTCCTTCAATAATCCACGATTTACATTTGTATCAGTTCAATTTTCATGCATTCTTGTCCGTGATGCATATATGTACTAAACTGCTCACAAAAAGTATCGAAACACTTAGAAATGATTCAATATATAACGGCTCGAAATGGTATGCATTAATCGAAGCAAATAACCAAGTGCATAATTTTGTTCTGCGTATTTTGACACCTCGATCGTTGAGATACGATGTTGCGGAGCGGAGTTATTGTCATTTCAATAATCGTGGGTCCAGTTTCAAAAGTGACACTCATCCCTATTGAAAATCACGAATCTGATCATTCTAAACAGTAATGCAAACCTCTTTATATTAATTAACGTTAATTATATTGGATCATTTCTAAGTGTTTCGATACTTTTTGTGAGCAGTTTAGTTTTGCAGTGCTATCTAAGTTAATAAATTAATTTGCATTACGTGGCATCTCAGAAAAGGCGGTATAGACCATGTCACCTCTTGTTGATCAACAATGTTAATTGCTCGGTTCCATTCCATGAATAGGGAAACATGCTTTGACGGTTATATTGACTGCTATTAAATATAGATGACACTCCCTTCGCATGCGCGCACACCGGCAGGCAAGCTTTTGTTTGGCAGGCAATTTCCGCGCACACCGGCAGGCAAGCTTTTGTTTGGCAGGCAATTCGCGCGCACATCGGCAGACAGCAAAAGCTGCGGTGACGTTACAGGTGACATCTTCTATAGGTGATCAAGTTAATTAACGGACATGGTGGATCCGTGACCCCGTAGCTCAAAATCGTCTTTACCAAACCGTCCAGAAATATTATCTCACTGCATTACTCTATTATTTTGACCGAAAGACCTTATGTCTCCATACATTGAGGTGTTACTTTAATGGCCCAATAATGGACATGGATGAGACCAAAATCACGATTAACGTGATTAAAGTGTTGTTCATGATTACGCTGTCTTGTGTTTTGATGAATTGGACTTGGAATTGAAGTTAACTTGATCGTGATCTTGATCTTCGTCACTTTAATATAACACGTAGGCGTAAGGAATATAGGGACCTGATAATATGGTGTGCAGTCAAAGCAACAACTCATCCCTCATTAATACTAGTCTACGCAAATGTATGTGTATCCAATACTTTTGCTGAGCAGTAATATTTGTTCGCTACGCACCTGAAATGTTCTGCTTTCCTTTGAGAGCAGCAACGCACCCGGCGTACTTCAAGCATCATTCGATATCGTAACAGTGAATTGTGTTATGCGAAGGTAGTTAAAGCTGGGTAAAGATGTTAAGCTAGACGTAAATATACGCCCTCGCTGTTCCCCTCCAGCCCAACACGTAGTATTATTAACCAAGCACAATACCTGTTCAAATGGCTCAACCAAAGCTGTTCTAATTAGTGGCATATCCCCGACTCTAGTGCCGACTACCGAGCTGTTCCAACCCACGGGCTACTCCCATCGGAGAGTGACTCTGGATACGAGGGCGTAAGGAATTGGTAAAAATCGTCCGTGGATTTTCCTGGGGAATCCCACGAGTCTCAATGCTCCTTTATCCTCATACAAATACTGTAATAATGTCACTTTTAAATTGCTATCTAAATGCATTGCACCTGAAGATGATTGAAGCCACCTAACTATCAACTTGGTGGCTGACTATCTGTGGGTGGCTATACCGCAAATAAATAGCCACCTGTTTAGTGATGACAGAGCCTTTACCCCTCTAGCGCTGAACTTCCAGACAAACTCGCCGGGAGGTATACAAACGGTATATCGTTACTGTCCCATATATTTATAGCAGGAATAATTTCACAGTGTCAATACTCATAATATCAAATAGGATGTTAACATTTTACCTTTTGAAAATTAATACCATCTATGGCATCTATGTTTACGAACTTCTAATTGTACATTGGTTAACACCAATTCGATTTATTGTTTCAAATGTGACAAATTAGTCACAGCAGGGAATCAATTAAGAGGCAAGAAAAGTAACTCGTAAAAATCCTTGCGAGTTTCCCAGGGCTCGCCGCTTCGCGGCTCCGCCCGCGCCTTCGGCGCGGACTGTGTATCACGGGGAAATGTAGCTTCATTTTAAATGGAATATCAGTAAATGAGGAAAATGGCGAGCCCGATCAACGACCCACAAGTTTTACTTAGCTTTAAGAATTGCCAATTAGAGTTCTCGTCGAAGATAGTCGCCAACACATATTTTATGTAGATGTTTTAATCGACTTTAAACATTTCAACCTGTTCAAAGCTCAAAATCAACCATGTGTCTGTAATTAAACTGTCTCGCCATGCTGCGTGTGAAACTTTATCATCAGGCAAATGACCCGTTGGTGATGTTTTATAGCACGATGGAAGGCGATGGGTTGGAATTTCCTGCAGATTTCACACCGGTAAATAGGTTCCCTATACGTTTACATGTTAAAGGGTGTTACAAAGGCCGATTTTCCCGGTTATAAAGCGACTGGATTTTTCAACTTTACCTTTTCTTCAAGTTCATGGTATTTGTGATCATTGTAGTAAATTTTATATAGAATAACCTCGGAAGTCTCGAGAAATAAGCTCCCGAAATTGGACAGCTGGTGTATCGGTTTCATAAAAGAAATAAGCAGTGTTGACAGAACATGTACAATCAAAATCACCCAAAAACCTACAAAATGGACTGAGAATCTCATTTACTGTGGTAATAATGTAGTAGTCCTACAATCGGAATTATATTTTAATCATTTGGGGGCAATGCGTATTCCGTATTAGGCCAAACAAAAAAAGAAAATCTGTCTGCAAGTGCTGTGCGGGTTTGTTGTTTTGTTTTGTTGTTGTTTTTTTTTGGGGGGGGGGTTGCTATTTTTTCTTGTTGTTGCTAATCCAAGCTAACAAAAGAACTGTTTTTTAACCATTTTTTTTTTTTTTAAATTAAAAAAGGTTTTTTAGCCCTCAGCGCCTAGACCTACGCACCGTAGATCATTTTACATACCAATTCGAGCGGGCTTCTGAGACAGACCTTCTTTGTTTGGCCTTACTTATGATTAGCCTACATCATAAAGTAGCAGTATTACATTTCTATTTCAGGTGGGACTCCAAGATTTGTTTCTTGTTATTGTTGTGATTACTTGAAGAACCAGCTACGAATCAAATTACATGTACATCACACGGTATAAACCACCTTAAGGCATTTTTGGTAATTGTTGAATTGTCTATTGGTAACGCGATATATATCGCATCTTAATCAATATCCTATAGCGAGGGTGTCTGCCCCGGGTAATCGCCAATAAAAATTCTCGTCGAAGATATCGTCACCAACACATGTTTTATGTAGATGGTTTTATCAACTTTAACATTTCAACCTGTTCAAAGCTCAAAATCAACCATGTGTCTCGCAATGTTGCGTGTGATACTTTATCATCAGGCAAATGACCCGTTGGTGATGTTTTATAGCACGATGGAAGGCGATGGGTTGGAATTTCCTGCAGATTTCACCACGTTAAATAGGTTCCCTATATGTTTACATGTTACAGGGGTGTTACAAACGCTGATTTTCCAGGTTATAAAGCGACTGGAATTTTCAACATTACATTTTCTTCAAGTTTATGATATTTGTGATTATTGAAGTTAATATTATATAGGGTAACCCCGGAAGTCTCGAGAAATAAGCTCTCGAAATTGGACAGCTGGTGTATCGGTTTCATAAACGAAATGAGCAGAACATGTACAATCAAAATCACCAAAAAAACATTTTCTTCAAGTTTATGATATTTGTGATTATTGAAGTTAATATTATATAGAATAACCTCGGAAGTCTCGAGAAATAAGCTCCCGAAATTGGACAGCTGGTGTATCGGTTTCATAAAAGAAATAAGCAGTGTTGACAGAACATGTACAATCAAAATCACCCAAAAACCTACAAAATGGACTGAGAATCTCTTTTTACTGTGGTAATAATGTAGTAGTCCTACAATCGGAATTAAATGTTAATCATTTGGGGCAATACGTACCTTCCGTATTAGGGCAAACAAAGAAGAAAGTGCTGTGCGATTTTTCTTTTTTTCTTTTTTTAGAAAATAAGCTATGAGGTATGCTTTTTTTTTTTGCTATTTTTTTTTTATCCAAGCTTACAGAAGACTTTTTAACCTTTTTTTTAAATTAAAAAAAAAAAAAAAATTAGCCCTCAGCTCATAGACCTACGCGCCGTAGCTCATTTCCCATACCAATGCTCCAGAGACAGACCTTCTTCTTTTTTGGCCTTACTTATGATTAGCCTTGGGGCACAGGATCTTGATGCTTAAATAGAGAGAAAATCCGATTGTCGTTGGCAAGGACTGCATATCATTTACCGGTGTGAAATCTGAATGGGTTTGTACCAGGTGCATGATAATCCAGGTAGGAGTTGATTTCGTAGAGGGCGATATTTGTTGATTGCGTAAAGGCCAGACGACGATGGCCACGCGCCTCGGACGACCCAATATGGCAACGGGAGTGCACCATTTTGATTTTTTTTTAAACAGTCATCGCCCGGTTAACGATGAAAATAATATAAAAAATAGCATTTACAATCGGTTAGCCAACTCCAACGGTTTTGGATACGAAAAAACAACTTCTAACCTATGATGATTTCTTCAAAATGATAAGATTAACATTCGCGATTACGTGACGTGATATTCCAATACGAATTCAAAATGTAGGTTTCGCGTTGCCATCGTCGTCTTTTAAAGACCCTTTTTTCCGGGGTGAGATAATAGGATGGGGAGCGCTCGCAATGAGTGAGATCCGTTCATACTCGCGTCGTTGGGATCGGCCGACGTGAGTCCGAAGGCGTCCCCAGAGGTTGGGGTGGGGGTGTCATCACCCCACCCCCCATTAATCAAATCTGAGACACCACTGATTTTCACAATATTCCCAAATACAGAATGCAGTGTCCAGCATAATAGTAACTATAAAGTCTCCAAAAGGGTTTACCAATTTTCTTTAGTAGAGGGCGTCTGCACTTGGCAATCGCAAATCTTTGATCAAAATAGTGGAATACGATTTCAACAAAAAAGCATATGCCCTGCTTTGCGGGATATATTAAGCCGTTTTACCCATAACATGACCAAAGACATAACGATGCAATTAGCTCGTAGTAGAATTGACTGTATTAAATATAGATGACACTCCCTTCACATGCGCGCACACCGGCAGACAAGCTTTTGTTTGGCAGACAATTCGCGCGCACATCGGCAGGCAACAAAAGCTGCGGTGACGTTACAGGTGACATCGTCTATAGGTGACCAAGTTAATTAACGGACATGGTGGATTCGTGACCCCGTAGCTCGAAATCGTCTTAACCAAACCGTCCAGAAATATTATCTCACTGTATAGTTACATATCTGCATTACTCTATTATTTTGATCGGAAGGTCTCCATATATTGAGGTGTTACTTTAATGGCCCAATGGACAAGGATGAGTCTAAAATCACGATTAACGTGATTAAATTGTTGTTCTTGATTACGTTGTCATGTGTTTTGATGAATTGGAATCGGAATTGAATTTAAATTGATCTTGATTTTGATCTTCGTCACTTTAATATAACACGTAGACGTAAAGAATAGGAACCTGATAATATGGTGTGCAATCCTAAAGAAACAACTCATCCCACATTAATACTAGTCTACGCATATGTATGTGTATCCAATACTTTTGCTGTGCAGTAATATTTGTTCACCACGCACCTTAAATGTTCTGCTTTCCTTTGAGAGCAGCAACGCAGCCGGCGTACTTCAAGCATCATTCGATATCGCAACAGTGAATTGTGTTGGGCGAAGGTATGTAAATGCTGGGTAAAGATGTAAAGTGTGTGCGTGGAAACTCGTGTAATCCCCCTCCACCATTACTAAAGGTTCCTCCCACCACAGAAAGACAGATACTGTTGACTGGACAGTAGCAACGATATTGTTGATCAACGTATAGACCTAAGCTTCTTGAATAATAACTATAGTTGTTCAACACATATATGATACCTTAAATGTTTACATAATTATGTTAAATTTAGAACTCCATAATTATTATGTA
>CM069454.1:9162336-9294836 GCA_035610835.1 Ophiura sarsii | reverse complement strand
ATTCCATTTTCCGCTTCAATTCCTTTAACCCTCGTCCTCCCCCCCCCCCCCCCCCCCCCTAAGAATGTTCGCCGATTGCGCTAAAACGCAAAGGTCAGTGACCTAGTGCTTCGAGGTGATCACTTTTACATCTCTTGCGCGCATTTTGACGGAAACAAAATGAGTGAACCCCCTTACCCGAGGGTAGGGTAAGCCGTCAAACGTAGGGGTGGTTGTCACCTTCCAATTTTTTTAAATCGCCATTTTGAAAAATATCTTAATTGTATGGTTCTGAATCTTATGGTCACTCACCACCAAATACATCTCCCATAGGTGTACACGTTAAATGCCCATTTTAAGAAACTGTGTATCTTAAAATTTGGTATCAACCTAATGAAAGCTATGACTATTAACTCAATAAATCATATATTGGGGTTAATCGGCATTTTTTTCCTCGCTAGAGCCTTTTCAAAACGTCCAAGTTGGTTTTCCCTGGTCACACGCAATTGTGAATTAAGATGATGGCGTCAGCTACCGGAAATGACGTGAACATAAATGCCTTGGTTGAAATATTAAAAATCATCATTGAGTCAATTTGTTTGGACCTTAAGAACGGTGATGTGTCTGTCAAAATTAACACTATATTAATTTGGCCATAACATGTAATAAATACCCTATTTTAAACTGTAATTTAGACTAGGTCTCCCGGTTTGGAATAGAAACATACCCGGTTTTGGAATATTGACTCAAATGGTGCCGGACCAGACGGGATTTAGTATTGTGAACCCTTTTGAAAATATCTTAGAAATATCATTTCCCTCACTTATAATAAGCAAAAAAGCGGGTGAAATTTCGATATTTGAAATCTTTTTGGCGCAAATTTCAATTTTGGCCTATGTCATTGTACAGACGAATACGACGGGAATTTGAGGTAGGCCATGTTTCATGCGTGGGATGTTTGTACACTGCCGCGCAAAAGTATTTGCCCCTCAAGAAGCTTACAAGTTATCACTGTGTTGTCAACAAATTATTAAGTAATCAGACCCAATTACCATTTCATTGTGTTCATTGTACACTTGATACCAATAAATTCATGTTTCCTACTAAGATTCATGATTTAAAAGCATTACAATTCATGATTTTATCGAGCAAGTCAGAATTAAAATGTAAAATCACCGTAGTAAATCACCTCATGAATATCAATAAGCTCATTATCGGCAGTGTAACGCTATTGGAATTTTCAACTGAGATCAACTGGTGTTGGGAACCCCATGTGCAGAAATGTATAAATGATTACTGGCATGCGCATTTTACAGAAATAAATTACTAGAATATAATTGAATTAGTTACAACCAGCATTTGATCACGAAATTATTACCATTGGGTAGACTTTCATTCGTCACCCCCTTTTGATTTTACGTTTAGAAATATATGTACACTGGAATGCACTAACAATTTACTCCAGTGTTTTCATTTAAGTTGTACAACGCAATTTGAACTTTATATATTTATAATTTGGAGCATATTGCCTATGATGTTGTGCCCGCATCATTTGTCATAATTGATTACTTTGTAATAGAGTCATACCAATTTGACATTATATACAAGAGTGGACCGTTAAAATTGTAACCACATTTTTAGTCCTTTGTGGAAAACAACACAATTTGCTTTAACTTTGTGTACACATAGGCCTACTCTTTAAAAATGAATCATACATTATCAATCGCTACATTTTCAATTGTTTACTTGGAAATAAAACCAAATCGCCACCAAGCAGTCCGACATGTACCTGTACCGTTGAAGCAAACGCATGAATAAAATATTTAAAAATATCCTCCTGGGAGGGAGGGTGGGGATATTTTACTACTCCCAGCGGTGCCAAATACAACTGTTTCGTTCTATAATCACGGAACAATAATGATAACAGGTCAAAAGCGCCGTCCAGACCAACGAAATACACCCACAGACGCACACGGCCATTGGTTGAATAACAAATGGACTTACTGAACCGACCACGCGCATGGTTATTGATTCCTCATGCAGTCGGTAATGTTGAATTTGTTTTACACGGGGCTCAACAAATTCCTGATTATTCGTATTTCCAGGGTTTCACCCACTGTACAAGATAGTACGCCCTCTCTTGTTGAATATACTCGTACATACTCCAAATACTGCCTTCCTATTGGGTCCACCATCCTTCGAAGAGGCTAATTAGAAGCGGGTTCAAGGCACCACCCGTAAATGTCTTTGTTGTTTCCAAGATGGGATGTCGGATTGCTACGTTTTTATCCCTGCACTTCTGGATATTAAAGTTTCTCGCGCATTCATTAGCTCGTCCCTCGGCTTCGATCAGGAATGGTTTGCATATTGTGAACTTAAATTTCTTTCTGAGCGCAGTCTTGATGGTAATGAGTACCTATTTTGGATCGAGTGTATCAACATCCAACGTTTATCTCTCATTTCTGATAATCCTTATTCTGGCATATTTTATATGAATGAACATGATCTTGAAAACACTGCATACAATGCTTTAGGGCCCAGACATGCCTCGTGTATAAGATGAATACCGTGCGAAATATGGCTCGCTAATACCATGGTATTGATGCAGGCCTACCTAGGAAATAACATTACAATCTTATTCGTAGAATCACAACATACTTAGGAATTAAACAGATTACGAACAACCTGGGATTCAGTAAGCAAATCACTCAAATATGCGTGGGGAGCATATATGTTTAATAGTATTAGTATATAAGAAGACTGCGGTGCCTGTTCAATTTGCAAAAGAATTACGCAATTTCACAGTGTAAAATGTTGCGCTGTTCAAATGTTGACAAATCAGGTATCCAGAAACTGGATAAGTCAAAGCTATGCAAGCGGAAAGATAATCCAATTTCGTTTAATGCATTTTGTGAATTCCTCGAAAGTTTGGCATTGGTGGTAAAACATCTCAGAATTGTCTTCGTTTACTATGAGTCATATCTGGCAAACATAATTCATTGTGAGAAATATGGCTATTTAAAAGTTTGTATTGCTTATTGATAATTCAAATAAACAATAAGCTTACCATCGTTAATGTGCGTTGACTTCGCAGTATGTTCAGAGATTGTACTTTCTTCTTGGCGCCGCATACTAGTAGGCCCTATGGCCGAAAAGCTTGCGAATAGGCAACCTACATCGAACGTGCGAAACGTTAACGCAGCGAAAACTCGACGTTTAGATAGTTTTTGTTCACTACGTTGTCACCCGCTCTAAATTGTGAACATGCTCAAAAGTGTTCGTAAACCCCGGTATAGCATCCAAAACCCGGGTGGTGAGAAACCCGGGTTTTGAGTAGACACTAACTGGGCAAAACCCGGGTTTTGCGCAACAACACCACTGCCACTCAACTTGCCGATCTGAAGCTGGTGTCCCATTGTTGGTGGCGCTGTTTGTATCGTCTGCCATAGAAATCCTACAGCTTACGGGTACATGTAAGCCCCGTAAGGGTTATCTATGTCGTCTGCTTTAGGTATTCGAATTAATTGAAGTTTACAGGGAATTGTTCGGAAATCCCCCCGACCCCCCCCCCCCCCCCCCCCCCCCCCCCCCCCCCCCCCCCCCATGGGGCCGGTTTTGAGTTTATGATACCGCGTGCTGGAGGATATACACAATGCGCTCCCCATAGACGATACATGCAAAGTAGGAGGGGTCAAACAATCGGCTCTAACTTGAGTTATCCCATACGTCCATGACATTTACAGGGAGTGCTGGGAAAAGCTGTTTCGAACCGTTGGTGCGATTTGGTAGTGTACTTTTGACCATATTTTATTGAAAAGCAATCACTTTATTTAATTTTGCCTGTTGTCATCACATACATGTACACTATATGAAAAATCAGGCGGGTTGATCACATTGACCACCACCCCCTAGTATAAAAAAGGGGAGGGGGAGGGATATCCCCCTACCGGGATTTCCGCCCTACATGTATTAGGGCTGGACTCCCTTTTTCCCCTGCCTCTCATGTCTTATTATAATAGTTGTACGAATTACAGGGACTCGACTCCCGCACTTAGACCCCCTCTTCAACATTGTATAACACAGAGAACCCCTCTTCTCTTCAACAATAGCTGTACGAATTACAGGACAGGAAAATAAGGGTCTCAGGAACTGATTTTTTTCAAAAAAGGAAGTCTTGAGAACTGGCCTATAGGTCAATTTTGATTAGCAACAAATAAAAGATGAAAACAGACAAAAATGAGGACAAACCGAATGCAATTAGGTGAAATGGCACATTGTTGAATAGTAAAGGCTGAAATTCAGTTCGAATATAATTGAAAAAGAGGAAATCCGCTAAAAGGACTCACACCCCCTTAATATATAGGAGAACCCCCGTGACCATCTTAAGATTCGATATACAAAATAAAATCTGGGTAATGCATGTGCACTACTAGTGGGATTCCTCCTCCCCCTTCCGATCACAGGCATGCCACTCCCGCCCCAAATGCGGTAATTACAAGTAAAGACCCGGGGGGGGGGGGTAAATCATCCAACATGCAGGCAAGTGGCCTTCCCCAAGGCAACACCCTTCTGCTTCTTCTGTGTAGATTCTTGGTAGACCAATAGGATTGGTATCACTCCAAGCGTGCAAGCATCACATCCAGTGCAGGTTGAAACATCTAAATCATAGGCGCCCACCACCAAAACAAGTGATCACGAAAACTATGACGACGACGAAAACAATGACGACGACGAAAACAATGGTGCAAGTAAAAAGCATGGCTTGGTGCAGATCTAGTTGGTTGATGCTCCAGCTGGTGTAGAAGCTGAGCCCTTGTACAGCTCTGCCTTCCTGACGGTGGCTGGATTCTGGATGAGGTTATTGAATGTCAAAACAGAAGGTGCATCAATTGTGGAGTGTTGGAGAGTGTTCCATGCTGAGATGGTTCTTGGAAAGAAGCTGTTTTTGTAACTGTCAGTCCTTGGTGTGATGATCTTGTACTGCCGGAGTGCTGCCGTCTAGTCTTAACTGTAGGAGTTGTAGTCTGTATGTAGTGATCTGGTACAGTGGCCGCGACTTCATCATGGTGGATCTTGTACATCATGGACAATCTAGCAGCTTCTCTTCTCTGTTGTAGTGATGGTAACTTAAGATCTTACAAGAGGGCAGTGACACTTGTTGTTCTTTTGTGGTCTCTCTTGATGCATCTAGCGGCCTTCCTTTGAACAGCTTCAAGTTGTGTTATTTCTTTTTGGTGGGGTGGGTCCCAGCACGTGCTTGCGTATTCTAAAGTTGGACGGATAAGAGCTATGTAGGCCTGCTTTTTCAACTCTATGGGACATCTGTACAGATTCCTCTGGAGGAAGTTGAGGGTTCTACGGGCTTTCCCGGCAACGGCTTTAATGTGGTGCTTCCACTCAAGACCTGAGGACAGCTCAACACCTAGATATGGGTGGTGCTCCATCTGGTCGAGGTTGGTTTCCAACATACTGTAGGTATGATTGATGACCTGTCTCTTCCTTGTAACACGAAGGAGCGTACACTTTTTAGGATTGAAGCTCATCTGCCACTTCTTGGACCAATTAGCCATGGTATTCAAATCTTCTTGCAGGGTGGCTGTATCAGATTGTGATTTGATGTTCTTATAAACCAGGCAGTCATCTGCGAAGAGTCTTATATCGTGCTAGATGTATTTTCTGCAATGTCATTTATGTACAAGATGAAGAGAAGTGGACCAAGAACGGTGCCTTGGGGGTACTCCCGAGATCACCTCTGCTTCCTCCGACATTTCACCATCCACCACAACAGTTTGAGTTCTTGATGTGAGCCAGTTTTTAACCCAGTTGTTGGTCTTTCCACGAATGCCATACCAATCCATTTTATACAGTAGTCTTTGGTGCGCTACACTGTCAAAGGCCTTGGAAAAATCCAATATTAGGCAATCAATCTGGTCCCGCTGGTCCAAGCCTCTCGCTAGGTCTTATATAGTGGTTAAGAGCTGGGCAATTCCGTAGTTGCGGACGTACATTTCAGACACTTTGAGGGCTGGCAAAATCTAAACTATACCAGTTGCTTGATTTTTAACACCTGGGTTTCAAGTACCTCTAGTATGAGTACAAAACCTGAAAATTCCTTTGCTGTACCATTTTCGGTTTATGAGATATAGTGTGAAAACCCTCCGTTGCGGACGTACGCAGAGAAAGTGATTTTTTCAGTACACCTGTATTCCAATCAAAAAATCTCTGAAGTGTTCAGGTCTGTAATGAAAACTAATATTGTTTTGTTTGTAAGAGGGACAAACCTAAACAAAACCATCAGAGAAAATTATCAGAACCTTTATCTTGAAGTTAAAATTTACTGATGTTTAACCGTTGCGGACGTACATATTAGTGTTGCGGACGTACATCTCTGAAATAATTCACAGATGTACGTCCGACACACTTCAAGAGCCCATGTATTAAACATGTAAACAGGTACAGAACAAAATAAGTTTTAAACATTAAGTATAAATCATCAGCTTTAGAAAAATACTTACCTTATTGGTTTCCAACATTGCCAAAGTATTGAACGGAGTGGTTAAAAGTAGCAGCTTTTGGGAGTGTACGTCCGACACAGAAGGTACCAAATTTAATCCAAAAAGTGTAATTCCTCTATATTTTGGTCATTTTAAGTAACTATTTTATATGATACATAACACATGTTCATTGTTGTATTGATTGTATCAATTTGTAATACTTGCCTTAGTTCATTCATGGAAATAATTGCACTTCAATGGTGCGATTTCTACTCAAAAACGCCCTGTACGTCCACAACAACCTCAAAATCAGCCAAACCGAGAATGATAGGTCAAATTCCAAATTATATCATGTAACTACAACCTATAACCTTTGATATGAGACATAAATTAGGTTATTTCGACGATTTTCAATTTTTTTCAACTTTTTCAATTTGGGTTACCTAATTACGGAACTGCCCAGCTGTGTCTCGCAACTGTGTTTCTTTCTAAAACCATGTTGGAAAGGGCTGAGTATGGAGTGGTCATCAAGGTGCTGCCTGATGTTGCTGGCTATGATGTGCTCGAGCATCTTACACGTCACGCTTGTTAATGAGACAGGCCGATAATTTCCTGGTACAGAACGTTCTCCTTTTTGAAGATGGCAGATACATTTGCTGACCTCCAATCAAGTGGTACATCCCAGATTCAAAAGATTGGGTGAATAAAGCCTGCAGAACTGGTGCTAGTGTATGTGCAAAGTTTTTAAGCATCCACGTTGAAACTTTGTCAGGGCCAACAGCTTTTCTTGGATTCAAGGATGTTAGTAATTTCTCAATCCCGTTTGTGGTGATGGTAATATCTGGCATAGCTTCTATGTTGCTCTGGCCTTTTGAAGGCATGGAAGATCTGTCCTCTCGTGTAAACACTGATTTGTACTGCTGTGACAAGACCTCAGCTTTCTGCTTTGCCTGAGTAACAAGTCTATTTTCCCATATCAATAATGGGATACCAATCCTGTCCATCTTCAGGGATCTAACATAGCCCCACAGTCGCTTGGCAGAGTTACCATTCTCATCATCAAAGATGTTTGATACGTAGTCATTATGAGCCTTCTTTAGAGCTAAGTTCACCTCCTTTTTGAGTTGGTTGTAGTCTTCCAAATCTGATTTTTGACCATATTTCTTCCATGCGTTGTATCTTCGCTTCCGCTTTTTCATCAGTCTCTTGATCTGGTTATTCATCCACGGCGGCAGGTTCCATCTCCCTGATAATTTTTTGGAAGGAATATTTGTTGTTACGGAGTCGCCAAGAGCTTTCTTGAAAAATTCCCAGTTCTCATTTGTATTTCTTGTGTTGCGGTTATCAATAAAATCGTTTGCAAAGTCGTTCAGATCACTTTGTATGCCTTCCATGTTAGCCTTTCTGTAGACATGGTAGATGTGAACAGTCCTTGGCTTCTTTCTGTTGGTTTGGATGTTGGTATCAAAAGTTGCAGTTACTGCCTCATGATCAGACATACCTGGGATCACTTCAACGTCATGTATACTGTCTGGTGTTGTTGTCAGTATAAGATCAAGGATATTATTGAGCCTTGTAGGTTTCAAGACTTTCTGTTCAAGACCGAACTGTTCTACAAGATCTAACATGGCCTCATTCACTGGTAAACCATATTGGGGATTTTCATCAATACTAAGATTGTCCCAATTAATTGAAGGTAGATTGAAATCTTCTGCCAAGATGATCTTGGGGATGGTGCGCTTTCCATAGATCTTCTGAAGGTCTGCGTGGAGTGAGAGTATTGGCTCAACATTCCTGTCTGTAGGTCTATAGAATGATCCGACATAAATTGGTGCAGATTTCCATACCTGGATCTTGAACATAACAAACTCACATTTGTTGCCAATGTTTTTGACCTCATTCACAATGATGTTATCTCTGTATGCTATAAAGACACCTCCCCCGTCAGCAGTACGATCTTTTCTCTTGACTAAATACCCTTCGGGAAAAACTTCAGAGTCTGTGTATGTGTGATTAAGTTTTGATTCCTGACCCATCACGACATCAGGTTTTTCTTCGTCTATGATGGCTGCAAGGTATTTCTGATGAGCCTTGCCTTTCAGGCTGTTACAATTAATTGTCATAATTTTGAGTTTTCTTTGTTTTATCTTTGAGTGAGCTTTTGATTTCTGTTGTTGTTTGCTTCTCTGTTTCTGGTTAGTCTTTCTCTGAGAGCGCTGAGTTGAGTCAACATTGCTCGTACATTGGGCTTGTGAGTCAGTTCCATGGTTGGAGTCTTCAAGATCTGATAATGAATCGTACAGGTTTGAGTCGGCTAGATCTGTATCCTCAAAGAAGCTATCACTAAAGTTTGGGAGAGCACATTTGGGACATATCCACGAGATTTGAATGTTGCGAATATTTTGGACTCTGAGGATATCTAACCCCAGTGATATACCCATTCCTCCCACTCCAATATTGACAATTGACTAAAAATCGAAAATTCGGGGGTTTAACTCCGTAGAAAGTCAAGTTTCCATACACGTGTTGTCATAAAAAAAAAAATCCACATTTTAATCTGAGTGCCACCCCCACCCTAACTTTAGTTTTAAGTAGCCTACAAGTTAATCAGCCTATAGGGCCTAATATTTACACTCACTCAACACACATCAGGAACAATTGCAAAATGTGTCTCACGGCCCATTGAACCATTCATTAATTCATTAAACAAGATAAACAATGATAAAACCACATTAATTTTAAATAAGAAAACCAATGCCTAATAGTTTGCATGCATAGAAACAGCATACAACAAGATCACTGATATTCCCCGCTATTTGCGCCCTTACAACAGCTGTACAAACAACCAGTGCCATGCATGAATTGCACGACGTATTTCTGCGCAAAACCCGGGTTTTGCGCAGACCCTAGTTTTGGACGCAGCACCGGCCCATCGTACTTCTGCGAACCATAGCGAACCGCTACGATTAGAACGTAAGTCAAATATGTCACATATCCTCGCCATAGCCTTGCCCTTATAATGTTTTATTTCTTTGATTTAAGATGAACTTCATGTCTGTATTGTAACGACAACCGTCGGGTAGATTACTGTAATCATATAGGCATACACTCTCATAGCCCAAGGTGTTTTTTGTGTTGAATATTTTCCCGGGAAATATTGTTTCTCTAACATCAATCCATACGCATTTTAAGCACTTGGCAATAACTGCAGTAATGTTCATCAATATCTAACCAAAAGGCGGGAAGTCGGCCAATCAAAATGTAAAGGATATGTTCTTTCCAGGATAGCCCCCCCCCCCCCTCACCCCCCCCCCCCCCCCCCCCCCCCCCCATGTTACCACACGCCCCAGATTTTTTCTTGCCTGTTTGCCACCCGTTTGATTTTGATTTTTTAAACTTGCAACACATTAAGACATTTTACAGATACAGAAAGTACAAAAATACCGAGAAATAATGTGAGTCATACGCTATGTATGCGTTTAATACGCTATGGCTACGTCCATTCCATCACCGATGTTGACGCAATTCGTTGGGAAGTTGGACGTTCTTGGACGTTCTCGGACTCTGACAATTTTCGAGCTATTTTTTGAATACGTCGGCATACGTTCAGGCCACGTTCAGGCCATACGCTATGGTGTGACAGGGCCTTAAGCAACAGTGCGACAGGGCCTTAAACAAGAATTATATCGAGAATTGAGTGCAACAAGGTCCTATCTGTAATAGCTGCTATATGGTATACACTATTGGTGCTATATGGGGCACCCTTATAAAAAATGCAACTTTTACAGATGGCAGCCATTATAGAAGGGGCTTTGTGGCTCCAAACCCTCGATAAAAACCAGCACTAGGTGATTAAAAGTTGTTTTATGATGTCCCTTTTACAACACAATCTAATATTTTACAACATTAAACAGTTTGTATTTAAGGCTTTGATTGTAGAAGTCAAATGCAAATAGGACGATTCTCCTACCAAGCAACGATTATGTGTTACGTTGTTTATATTAGAGTTTTATCGTTGCTATTTTCGCCATAGCCTTGCCCTTATAATGTTTTATTTCTTTGATTTAAGATGAACTTCATGTCTGTATTGTAACGACAACCGTCGGGTAGATTACTGTAATCATATAGGCATACACTCTCATAGCCCAAGGTGTTTTTTGTGTTGAATATTTTCCCGGGAAATATTGTTTCTCTAACATCAATCCATACGCATTTTAAGCACTTGGCAATAACTGCAGTAATGTTCATCAATATCTAACCAAAAGGCGGGAAGTCGGCCAATCAAAATGTAAAGGATATGTTCTTTCCAGGATAGCCCCCCCCCCCCCTCACACACACCCCCCCCCCCCCCCCCATGTTACCACACGCCCCAGATTTTTTCTTGCCTGTTTGCCACCCGTTTGATTTTGATTTTTTAAACTTGCAACACATTAAGACATTTTACAGATACAGAAAGTACAAAAATACCGAGAAATAATGTGAAAAACTGGGGGTATACAATCTTTAAATTTAGATGCTGGTGCCGCCACTGTGGATAACCAAATCTTTCGCTCAACGTTGATGTCATTGATTAAAATAAAGCTTTGGTATAATATTTCTAAATAAAAACGACAGCCGTTGGTTGAATTACTGCAATCATACCCAGAAATAGCCACAGGTGATGCGTTCAATTTTTTTTTCCGGGAAATCTGTTATCTCTAAAATCGATAGTTGGATATTGTTGTGCACAAGCCAAACATTCAAAACACTGTACGTAGTGTTGATAAATGTTAATCTCTCTGGATACATAGGGAGCTTTCGATTTGCACGACGGATGAAACTAGGACGGTTGAATGACACTTTGAGTCATGTGCGCATGCGTCAACTTTGTCATCCGTTGGTCCTCTAAATTCTACAACATAAAGGGATTAACAACCGTCGTGCTGACGACGGCAACGTCTTGTGTTCTACCGTCGTAAAGCGTCCGTCGTGCAAATCGAAAGCTCCCTAATTTCTAAACATTTAGGACGGATTTTCGGATGTACACTGCCGCGCAAAAGTAATTCCCCTCGGGGAGGCTTACCAGTGGCGTAGCCAGCTTTTTAAAACAGGAGTTGTACCGATGAAAGGCATGATGTTCCGACAAAAAAATAGTAAAAGGATGCCCCCCCCCCCCAAAAAAAAAAAAGTCAGTCAGCTCAAGAAACCGTTGATAAGGCTGGGTTCACATAGGAGTATACGGTATACGGTATACGGTATTCGCTATACGCTATTCGGTATTCGCTATACGCTATACGGGCACGGCGAGTCACATAGGGTAGCACGCGAGCCCTACTCGTAGTAGAGTCATTACCTTAGTTTCTTAGTGAACTTGTCAACTAGAACCATTTTAAAAGAAAATGAAGTCCCATGCATTTCTCAAAAGTGACGGGAACGTTCTTTTATAGCAAAAATTCCAAAATGGCCGCCATACTGGGCCAAAAATTCAAATGGCACACCAAATTGTTCGGCTGAGCACAAGGATTCCGAAAAAGTATAGTACAAAGGCGTCCTATTGTTCTAACTTACCCTATTCTACGCAATAAATTGTTTATAAATCGTGATAGGGGAAATTCGGAACGCCTGTACACACGAATTGCAGCCCGCCACATCCAAACAGGACGGTATACGGTGCACGAAAATCGAACACGCACGATTCCCGGTATACTATCAGGGCCGTCAGAAGGGGGGGTGCGTTGGGTGCGGACGCACCCCCCTTGAAAATCTCTTCTTTTTTTTAGGGTAACATGTTGTTTTATGAATGGAAAATGGGGTCAACGATGGCAAGATACAAGAAAATTGTGTCCGAAATTCGCTGTAATGCTCAGAGCTTCCGGGGGCTTCGCCCCTGGACCCCCACCAGGGGCCCTAAGGCGGGCCCCTGGACCCCACCCGTTATTGGCTTCGCGCCAGAGGCGCTCGCGGTATCGCGCCAAGGCGCTCGCATCGTCAGCGTGCTGCAACACTAACACTCTGACGTCATACTACTACTTCCGGTAACAAATCGTGAAAACGCACCCCCCTTTCCGGTAAAAAATCGTGAAAACGCACCCCCCCCCCCCCCTTCCGGTAAAAAATCGTGAAAACGCACCCCCCTTGGGCAAAAGTTGCTGACGGCCCTGATACACTATACGCAGGTATACGGCCTTTTCGAATAGTGCCGTCTAATGTGACCCGGTATTATGAAATTACATTGTTTCGATTTAAGCTATACGCGTGCCCTGCAAAACGTGCACCGTATACCCGAATAGTATACTCCTATGTGAACTCAGCCTTAGTGGTGGGGTGTACGATGTGGTTGTCTTCAAAATTGGCCAAAAAAAATCGCATGGTCAAAATCACGAATGTACCGACAGCATGCGTTGTTTACCGACGGGGTCATTTTAAGGGGGCCATTGCCCCCCCCCCCCCCTCCCCCGGCTACGCCACTGAAGCTTACAAGTTATCTTTGTGTTGTCAACAAAGTATTAAGCCATCAGACCCAATTACTATTTCATTGTGTTCATTGTACATGTTATATCAATAAATTCATGTTTCCTATCAACATTCATGATTTAAAAGCATTACAATTCATATTAATATTAACGACACATGTAAGAGTTTTATCGAATAAATATGAGCTTTACACTGATATTTAATATCTGAAGGACAGATGAATGACATCTTAGCTTTGTTATGCAAATATTAAGAATATATGCGATTCACATCAATTGTTGGCTTCGTGCAGACAATTATATAGCTTTTTAGAATCCTGTTGAAACTCTGAGTACAAAACAACTCGTCCATTCATCAGTGGCATAACTATTATAGGGCCCCTCGGTGTCTCCAATATTTGGGCCATGAGGGGGGGGGGGGGGGGGGGGCAGGCCTGTAAACAGGGGGCATGACGGACTTCTTTTTGTTAATATGCATTGAAGAGCTATGTTCCAAAAAAACTCCATATAAGTGTAATAGAAGAAAAGCGGTTTTTTTAAAATTAAGGATGTTGCACTTCTTTGATAATGCTAATTTTCTGCCATATGAAAGATACCATACGTGTAAGCTTAAAAAACAGGTTTGATTTCATTTATTGATTTTCACTGTATTTGCTATGTCATCCTTTTTTTCGGAAACTAGTGGAGTTGATCCCTTAAGGAACATAAATGTTTCGACCAATTTTTAAAAACCACTAACAATAACAATCGTTATTTTTAATTAAGGTACACCTGAAAGACATTATCAAAACACATTGAAAACAGAAAACCGCATTCAAATACCTCTTCAACTTTTTAAATTGTGACATTTTGTTTTTTCTTGAAAAAACTGAAAATTTGGAAAATTTGGCACATTTTTTGAAATAACAACATATCTGTTTGTGTGCAAGTTTAAGAACAATTATCCCATATATTTTAAGTTTTCTTCATTGCATTTCATTAAGGACATTCCCATCCATGTTTTACCATGGTAAAAGAAACATTATTTCTACCATTTTGGCTTACAAAATAGTGAATTTTATTAATAATTCCGGAAAATTTCGTAAATGACCGGACACTTCCGGAAATTACCGGACATTTCCGGAAATTATCAAGGGCCATAACCTTTGACCCGAATATGCAGAACAAAGTCTAGAATATATAGAACAAAGTTTAAAAGATGAACTCTCTTTCATGTTCTTCACCTAACTCAATTTCGACAAAAAGTGGAGTTGATCCCTTTTTGAATAGAGCTCTTCAGTGTGTCATTTCATGTGGGGCATAGGGGCGAGCTATCCGGCAAATTCCTCCTGCCCCACCACCCCCCCCCCCCCCCACCATCCGGCAAATTCCTCCTGCCCCCCCCCCCCCCCCCCCCCCCCACCCCACCTGCCTGTCCTTCATATTGGCACTCTTTTCCCATTATTTGATCCTAGAGTGTTACAGAAACTACACAACATTTACATTTGTATTATTTGTATAAGTAGGCCACAATTGTGGTTCATTTCTAAACTGTATGATTCTATAATACACTCTTAATTTTGAAAAGTAAAATGTACTGAGTCGAACATATTGATTAAATGGTTGATAAACTCGGAGCGAATCATTATATTTAACGGTGCTCGTCCCACGAGTATTTCATAAATCAACTAAAATGAGTAAATCAATTTGCGACTTTGACTCAACTGGGTGTGAGCAATAATGGTTGTGTCAATATTGAGTAAATATTGTGGTGCTCGCAGATTATACCTATATCAAAGTGTAAATTATACTGAGTCCAACATGTTGAGTGAATAATTAAGTCGATAATTAATCAACGTGGAGTGAATCATATAGTTGACTCACATATAATCCATTAATGAGCCAAATTTTAGGTGACTCAGTATTATGAGTCAAAGGCCTATGCATCAATACAATGGTAAGCGAGCCATAGTATTTCGCACGTTATTCATCTTATACACGAGGCATGTCTGGACCCTAAAGCATTGTATGCAGCGTTTCCAAGATTTGTTCTAACAAGTAAGAAATGCCAGAAAGTGAGAGATTAATTTTGTTTTAAGAGTGTACGTTTATAAACTCATAAATATGATGAGAAAGTTATCAAATTTGATTAGATTGTCGGAGACATATTAGATTCTAATTAATTTAATCTAATCAACTGTTTGATGCGGATATTCTTCTAATTGTCAATTTATTTATTTTTTAACGCAGAAAACCATTAATGAAAAAATATGTAGATATTTCGGAAATTCAAAGAAGGCCTCTCACCCCGTCCTAAAACCATACCGCCAATGCGAGACCGCGCTAATGGGCCCCTCACATGTATCCGTGTGAGCTGAGCGGCACCTTACCGTGTGAAAAATGGGTGCGAACGGTGGCACACACGGCGGGCCGTTTCCCGTCCGTTGAACACGTTCAGGGGACTTTGCCGGCCACCGGAGTTTTGAGCATGTTCAAAACTCCTGGCGGGTGAGTAAAAGTGGCGGCGAACGATGAGAGCCCGGTATGAGGACGGTATAATGACGGCGCACCCGTTTCGCACTCATTTCGCGCCCGTTCGCAGTGGGTGATGAACGGTGGTGGACGTAGACCATCTCAGCGTTGGGCTGCGAACGGGCACATGCCAACTGGGTAACCGTTCGCAGAACGGACTCTCACAAAAATTGAATAAGGCAAAAAACAAAAACATGTTTAGCGTCTGGACTTTTTAAAAAAGCTTGAGGAGGTCCTTTAAGGCGGTTCGGCCGGTACCCAGGCGTTCCGACCGGTGAGGACCCGGTATAGAGGTGGTATGCACACGGTGAGAACTTTATGAGGCCGGTGAGCCCGGTACTAGGCCGGTGATAACCTAGTCTACTGTGTATACCTTGTATAATTTCACTGTCACACAATCGAACAACACCCTCTGATACTTCCCATCCGAGAACCGACCAAATACAAGGTCTACTGGCATTGGATTTACCAAAGAACTGTGCTTTAAGCACACTAGGGATTACTAGGGACGATGCTTTTTATGCGTCACGATAGTATCACACCCCTTCACATCGCGCTAATATTGAGAGGTTTTCGCAAGGCGAAGTATCAGAGGGTGTTGTTCGAATGTGTGACAGTGAAATACACGGTATACGAAGCAGACTAGTGATAACCCGGTACAGACTCGGTGTAGAACGGTATCGGCCGAGGACACGGTGGTGCACCCGGTGAGAGCGGTAAGCTACAATGTATGAGGACGGTGAGCCCGGTACCCGGCCGGTGAGGACCCTGTATATAACGGTATGGACCCGGTGACCACAACAAAAAAATCAATGCGCCCGTTGACATATTTTACTAATTATTTGAACTCTAGGGGTTTTTTTATTAGAGGGTAAGGTGGCCGCCTACCAACTCCACCCTGCGAAAGGTTGCGCCCTCTTTATACCGCCCTCAAACCGAGCTCTCACCGTTCGCCGCTTTTACTCACCCGGCAGGATTTTTGAGCATGCTTGAGCGTGGATGGCCGGCAATGTCCCCGGCAACGTGTTCAACAGACGGGAAACGGCCCACCGTGTGTCCTCACCGTGTACCGTCGTCTGCACCAATTTGTCATACGGTAAGGGTTCGGCCAGGTTACCCGGATACATGTGAGTAATACAGAGATTCCCGGAATTTAAGTGAAGAGGCGAGATTGTGCGCTCAGCTTATAAAGGGCGTTTGGTGGCGTTATCAAGGCGGTTTGGCCGGTACCCAGGCGTTCCGGCCGGTAAGGACCTGGTGAGGAGGTGATATGATCCCGGTTCCAGGCCGATGAGGACCCGGAATAGAACGGTATGAATCCGGTTACAAAAAAAATCAATGCGGCCGTTAACATTTTTTTGCTGATTGTTCACCGTGTTGGACTCTGTTATTTTTCTATAAGACGGTAAGGGGCCGCCCAGCTCACACGGATACATATGAGGGGCCCATTTAACATGCTAGGCCACCGAATGACAAATTATTGATTGTCGCTTTTAAATCCATAACAAAACCTATTATATAATTCCGGGCGCATGTTCGACCAAATTATTATACTAAAGTTGTAGTTAAATTATTGTAGATTAAGTTGTGCATGAAAATATATGTTGTAATATGTAAGATATTTTTTGTAACGCGCCTCGAGCACCATTTTGGTGGTGGATTAGTGCGCATTATTATTATTAATTCAATACTAATGCAAATAGGTTAGTTTCAACCCCCTGAAATCACGAAATACGGTAACACCAGCATGTATTGACCAATGAACTGAATTAAAGCAGGTGACATATTTTGATGAGGTGTCTTGTTAAATGTTTGATGAGGTACCTTGTTAAAAATTGATATTTTGATATGAATCTTAAAAAATCATTAGAATTAAATTACTAGGGATTTAAATTTTAAAAATCAGACGAACAATTTGAGGCATTGTTTGTTGAAATCGGAGCAAGTTGAAATGTTGACCCCCTGTAAAAGGTCAACGACATTTAAAGGTTTTGCCTGATAACTCGGTAACGAAACATCGGATATGTGGCAAACTATACTTTTTTGGAATCATTGTGTTCAAACGACCAGTTGTGACCCCTGTATAGGGGTAGCCATTTTGAATTTAGATAAGTGGGAGAGCCCCTTACCACGAGCCAAACACCGCACCATCTCGATCATTGTAGCTTAGCATTAACGGATGCTAAAATACATTGATTTCAAGAATGTAGCAAAAAGAATCATAACACACAACCATACACTATGGTCTATTTGTCCACACAATGACGTAACTGCGTCATTCAGTATCTATACGCGCGCGATAGTCGAAGCGTTGGCGTACACACCCCCGTGTAGAAAGGCGGAAGACACATACGCACGCGTACTTGATGCACCTGAATAGTTACGTCACTGTCCAGAGAAAGGGAAATAGAGTCTAGTAATCCTTTCTCTTTATGATTTATCACTCTTCAGGTTGAAACAATCGGTGATGCCTACATGGTGGTTGGTGGCCTGCCTATCCCGGTCACATCACATGCCGCTCGTATTTCAAATATGGCCATAGGAATGAATGAATTGTGTAAAGAAGTTATATCGCCAGTATCACGAAAACAAATCGAGGTAAGTATTATAGTGTGTGACGTGAGTTCGTGATAACCGGGGTCGCGAAATGCGCCACACTTTTGAAGTATTGCGATTCAATTTCACAAATGTGTAGCTAAAAGTGCGACGCAAGAAGATTCTCTACTTGATATTTGATCACGTTCCATCAAAGCCAAACCTAAAAAAATTGAGTTTCATCTTCAAATAACTAAACAGTATGATAACTAAGCAGTTCATATTTTGTTTTGTCAGAGTTAAAATCCGTATGGCTTTACACGCACGTGCGCAGAAGTTTTACTGTCGGTTTAAAAAATTTAAAATGGCGGTTTCTGCGCACATCGGAGCAACATTATATCATGACGTCACTTTTGATGCTAGTCTTGTTCCCAAGCCGCCGAGTGTTATGAAAAGGCAAATCAAAAAGGTGCCAACAAAAATGACTTGGACTAAAACTAGTGGTGCGCCACAGTCACAAGGAAATTCCTTGAAGGAATCAAACAAAATGGCGCTTATAAAAAGAAGATGATGTAAACAATTATAAAATCCATCGTGACTCGTGAGCGAAATAATGCCTGTATTTCCATGTGTTTTATTAATAAAATGTGTTAGTTCAAATTGTAAAATCTAGATCGTGTACACGTTACGTATGCTGTATTTTGCTTACGGGACACGGGTTATACATGCGTTTTTGAACCGTATAACGTGCGCATGCCAGATTATGTAGAACGTGCAAAGTTGATGAAATATTAATTTTATTACTAGAAAAAAAGGGCTATACAAATTTTGTGAATTGCTACACAAAACTAATAGTGCATTGCACTTTTGCTACACCAAAAAAATGCTGTAAATTGAACGCTTCGCTGGACGTGACCAAAAAACCGTACGTGACCACACAAATACACTTGTATTAAATAAAGGGTGTTTAGATCGGGCGCGTAACGTGTTAATGGGTCTAACATCGAACATCTTTAAGTAAAGAAGCACCTATTAAAGAAAAAAGGATTTTAAAAAAAAATCATGTTTTTTTCTTTTTTCTTCTAAATCCTGTTGATTTTTACGGGTTTAGGGGTCAAATTGGGCAGAAACATTTTATTGCGAATGTTAGAGGCAACACGCGTTAAGGTGTTGTAGGGGTTGTTAGAAAAATCACGCATTGCTTACAGCATGGTGTTTGAATACACACACCCCACAACCCTGGGGGACATAGACTTTTCAATTCTATTTATTCGAGATTTTCAAACAAAAGTAAATAGCGCCCTATATTTCCGAAACATGCTTTCGCTAGCGCAAGTTAATTGCATTTGTAATTAAGTGTAATTTTACTAAGCAAATGGCAATAAGTAAAGATGAATAAATGAAAGCTTTAAGTAGTAGGCCTACATTTAGCAAATGGTATGGTAAAAGAATGTCACATCAAATAGTCACTGTTCTCAATAAAGGCTGCGTAAGTTGAATATATTTGATATTGCTTTGAGAGAGAGGTCTGTTTCGGGACAAATCAATTGAGTCTAGGTGTAACATTTAATCCGAGATAAACAGCAGATACCCAATTTGAACACAGGGGGAAATCAAATCAATCAGCTGTAAATCTGTGTCGATACTTTTTGGAATCGTTATTCGCATGAATAACATGTTTACAGAGAATGTAACACACGCACAAAAAAAAACAGAAAACAGACAACTCATGATGAAATTAACCCAATCACGCTGGATGGAATAAATCAATCATTTCAATCAAACGAACATTCCTGAAAACTTATTTAACCAGAGGACCGCTTTCCGCATGAAAAATGTAAAAGGCTGTTGCATGAAACTGAATACAATGTATTTACATTGCTTTTCTCACTTTATGACCTATAGATCCGCGTTGGCCTACATTCAGGGCCTGTCGTAGCTGGCGTGGTAGGGGAAAAGATGCCTCGATATTGTCTATTTGGGGATACGGTGAACACGGCTTCAAGAATGGAGAGTCACGGTCTACCCCACAAGATTCATATGAGCAGTTCATCTTATGAGTAAATACGTGTTTTTCTTTCCTCTTATATACAGTCCTCAAAAATTAACTTACAGGTAATAAAATGTATCTCATAACTCCCAATTATAGCTCATACGTATAACTATTAAATTATACATTAACAGTCAAAAGTTAGGTCACCCAAGCCCTATATGAAAGCTATGAAGATTGTCAAACACAATAGTCAAACGACCTTGCTTTTGTCAACACTCCCTACACAGAGGACTGCAGTGCAAATCTGTACGATTTTCGCCATGTAATGTCTATGGCTGATTTCATTCAATTGATTAATGCAGTCCATATAGAGGAGTGCGATTCAACTTGCCGATCTCAAGCTACTTTTGTTTAACTTTGGTGATTGTCACATTGTTGGTGGCGTTGTTTAGTCGGATCAATTTGTAATTTGACCCAAAAAGAATTGCTACAAACGGTTTTTCAACTGATTCTGCTTCCAGGTGATATCAGGAATGGCCACAAGAAAGTCCCAATATATCTATCTTCCGGAAAAGGGTTATTTACAAGATGCCTATAACTCTGGTATTAATCACCCTAGAGATGTAAATTTGGTATTTATTCCTAGGTTTACGGGTGTGATAAACTCAATCAAACTGGTTTAAAGTTTCCTAGACACTCAGGTGGACTCTACAACAAAGATGGCGTCCACGATTGCCGCCAATATCATAAAATGGCTATAACTCTGGTATTAATCTCCCTAGAGATGTAATTTTTGGTATCTTTTCATAGATTTTGGGGTGTGATAAACTCAATCAGACTGGTATAAAGTTTCTAAACATTGAGGTGCCACCTTCTGATATTTTTTTTTTCTATTTGAAATGAATATTGTGATTTAGTTATGTAAAGAACAATTGTGCAGCGTTTTTTGAAGAACTGAGTCATGTAAAAGTTTAAGGAAAGGAAAATCTGCCGATAATTTTAATTAAAAATCGAAATAAAAATTTGTAGGGAAAAAAATTAAAATACTGCATTTCATACGCGGTATTTTTGGCATTACAAAACCAATGCGCGCGCAAGCTTTGAGACAAACTTCTTCTTTTTTGCCTAATCAATCAGAAAACAGGAGTCTAAAATATGCGGAGTGCATTTGAAGTGTCTTGTTGCACTCCGCGTGCGCACCGTAGTCGCACTTTGTTTTGATTCGTTATTCCCGGAGCGCGGGTACGCTGATTTTCACTGCGGGTAATATAGAGCTTGTTAACATGAATTTATTCTTTATTAAAGAGATTAAAAGTATGCACACAATTGTAGATTTGAATTGTCGTGTATGAATTAGGTCAATTACATGCGTATGTTTTGTTTCTCTAGAAATACTAATAGGAATAATCAATGCACTTGCGCAAATGTTGGTATGCTCGCAATGCAATCGCCCTACGGGGTCGTGCCATTATTCACACATCAACATCATCGCGCGTGCATTGATTTTCTTATGTCTCTCGAAACAACACATACGCATTTATTGACGTACAATTATCGCATAGTCACACCTTTTCTGTTTCTATTTTTCTTGAATTGAATCTTTCGTTTTGTGTTAAAAAACTCAAATATTATGCGATTGTTATTGATTCTAGTAGTTACGAGCGTATTTAAGCACTTGTGTATATTGTATAAAACAGAGCAATAACTGCATTTGGCTTGCCATTTCAATATCGAAATTAAAAAGAACGTAGAATACATATTTGCAGTTCTAATACACTGGAGCAAATCTTTAGCCATGGTATATCCTCAGATATGGTATACAATGTTAGATTGAAAACTTTTTATGGGTAAGATGTAATTACCTTTTTTAATGCGTATGAAATGTCTTATCGGTCGACGTATATTGTTTTAACATAGTAACGTATACACTAAACGCCACTATGTCAAAAAAATGTTTTGATTAGATTTTTTTTACACCAAATCAATTTTTTCCGATCAATTTGTTTGGCTTGGGACTTTGTAGGGATAATAATGAAAACGCTATTTCAAAACAATAGGGTTATACATCACAAAATCTACCACCGTTTACCACACGTCATTACGTAATATCACCGACCTTTATAACGTTACCACCGACCATAATAATGTTATATCGTTTTATTAGATGTATAGCGGACATGGGATTCGTCGTTGAAGAGAGGGGTGAGATCATGATTAAGGGCAAGGGCCTCATGCATACCTATTTCTTACTGGGCAATAATAGCGCAACCATTGATGAGATTATTGGAAAAGGCAGACCGGAGAACAAGAATGGCATCACCGATCGTCGTATCACGCCACCAGAGAAAACCGACAGTATCAAAGAGCTTCCGGACACACCAAACAGATTCTTCTTTCAACGTGGTAAGTGATATATTGTTGCTATCGTTCAGTTAGTTCCAATTTGGCGAGCCTCCTTACAGAAGCAAATTAATACAGAAGACTGTTGGCGCACCTAACGCTTACATAACGCAAAGGGCGCACTCTGCACTCTCCGCGACCAGATGTTTATTTATGAATTTTGTATGGTGTAAATAATTTGTTCAGCTTAAGTACATTTACCGTCCTTTCTTTGGCGACAGTGTTAAACAGTTTTGAGAGGTTTATTATTTGAATTTTGCGTTGATTTTCAGTAATGTCATGAACAGACAGCTGTAGAACGGCCCCGTTTCAATTGAGGGCACTCTATTTAGTGACGCACTGCCGTCATTTTTATACGGCGATTTATCAAGTGACGGTAGTCCTTCGCCCGCTGGAATACGAACAAAAACTACTTTTCAATAGAGGGCGGGCTTGGGAACGGGACTGCGTTTCTTAGGGAGCGGCCTCACGTCACAGTAATTTCAAAGTTTATAAGAAGCCGATTTTGCCGATTTTAAACAACGAAATAACTCTCTCATCACAGAGATAATCGTTACAAAGGCATCACTTCTGAATACTATATGGCTTATATATAATGTAAACGTCATCACACTTACCCTAAAAATTCTGTAAAATGGTGTAATCTCGTCTAGAAAATGGTGGTCTCATCGCAGCAAACCAGTCATAAAAAGACATAATGTTAGCTTGTGTCGTGTGATGTTGGGATCAAAGGTTAAATTAAATCATCGAACTGGATGTCGCAAGGAGTTCTGGTACCTAATGCTACCCTCAATTCGATGGATAGTTACTTTGTATGCAGATAATTGTGGGTAAAATGCAAAAATGCAATCATTGCGCAAATTGTCGGGTATGCGGTAACCTTGGTTACGTACACCCGTCGTTTTAGAGCGCCCTAATTTGAAACGGGCCCCGTTCTACAGCTGAATGATGAACAAATAAAGATATCTTAGTGAAATAAGATTAACAGAATAAGTATGAAACATTGTCGCCATTTAGATTGAAATACTCTCTTGGTTTTCACTCTTTAATACGTTTTGAAACACGGTAAATATAGCGTTGACAGTTCGGTAACCGTGAAAGCTGTTAAAAACTGTATAATCGTATCCTTGAACATTATAATAGGTCAAGAATTGAGACCCGAGAACAACAGGACTAAAATCCCTATGAAGTACATAGATGGGGATAACGTACCAGGATTCAGAACAGCCCTTGGAACGTTGCCTACTAGTGATGTCGAGGAAGAAGAAAACGAAAGTGAAGGTAAGGTTTATAAGAGCAGGAGCGTAGTCATAAATTGTACACTAGGTATAAGGTGAGCACGACAACTTCAACTTTTCAACTAAATTGTTTGTTAAAAAAAAAAACCGCGGCATTTGAAAGAGAAATGGCATTTAGTTGAAAAGAAGGTGCGTAGTCAACACTAACAGTCTGCTATTTAAGGAAAACATGAGCTAAATTAAAGAAACTTTGTTACATTTTGAATTTCCTATATAATTTCTCGGCACCATTGATGTCCAGGCAGACACTGATTTAGTGATTTGCGAACAGTGCAAATCACTAGATGTTGAGACTTAGTCCCCGTCAGTGCTTCATGTCCTGCAAATGACGCTCTTGGCGACAAAAGCTGTTCTACGGACCTTTCAGAAGGATTGATCGCTCGGGCTTTATTTACATGTTTAATGCCTTGGGCCCAAGCCTTTGGTACATTAAGCAGGTATATAACATTACTCATTATCACCATTTATATACCTTACAAATCTTATAAGATAAGAGACAGACAAGACCACTTATGAAATGTTTTTTTCGTTTCAGATGACCTAGTTGTATCACCCACGCGGCACATACAAGACAACATCGAGCACCAGCTTACGGCTGTTGAAAACAAAGACACAGACGCGACCATCAATGGAGAAACATCGGGGACAGTTGATAATAAAAACAATGGTGGAACTCTTTCCCTAAGTGACATGACTGCCGCTGCTTCTGTGGTGGAAGAGACTGTACGTCCTCCAAGTGCCGCTAATAGGCCACCTGATCAGAGGGCCTCAAGAACTTGCGCCTTGTTATAGTATTCAATGAAAGGTGGAACGAAACTTATTACGATTGTGTGCAATGGTAAAGATAACGATCATGCTCACGGGAAAGGAGTGCCCATCTCTCTTTTAAAGTAGGAGGATTGCTACGTTACATCGCTTAATGTTAGGAACAAATAGACACAGTGATCGGGCCAAGACTCACATCATTTTTATAGACTGCTGAGTAACAAACAGACACAGTGATCGGGCCAAGATTCACTCCTTTTTATAGACTGCTGGGTAATAAAAACAGACACAGTGACCGGGCCAAGACTCACTCCTTTTTATAGACTGCTGGGTAATAAACAGACACAGTGATCGGGCCAAGATTCACTCCTTTTTATAGACTGCTGGGTAATAAACAGACACAGTGATCGAGCCAAGACTCACTCCTTTTTATCGACTGCTGAGTAATAAACAGACACAGTGATCGAGCCAAGACTCACTCCTTTTTATCGACTGCTGAGTAACAAACAGACACAGTGATCGGGCCAAGATTCACTCCTTTTTATAGACTGCTGGGTAATAAAAACAGACACAGTGACCGGGCCAAGACTCACTCCTTTTTATAGACTGCTGAGTAACAAACAGACACAGTGATCGGGCCAAGATTCACTCCTTTTTATCGACTGCTGGGTAATAAAAACAGACACAGTGATCGGGCCAAGACTCACTCCTTTTTATCGACTGCTGGGTAATAAACAGACACAGTGATCGGGCCAAGACTCACTCCTTTTTATCGACTGCTGAGTAATAAACAGACACAGTGATCGGGCCAAGATTCACTCCTTTTTATCGACTGCTGAGTAATAAACAGACACAGTGATCGGGCCAAGACTCACTCCTTTTTATCGACTGCTGGGTAATAAACAGACACAGTGATCGGGCCAAGACTCACTCCTTTTTATCGACTGCTGAGTAATAAACAGACACAGTGATCGGGCCAAGATTCACTCCTTTTTATCGACTGCTGATTAACAAAAAGACACAGTGAACGGGCCAAGATTCACTCCTTTTTATAGATTGCTGGGTAACAAGCAGACACAGTGATCGGGCCAAGACTCACTCCTTTTTATAGACTGCTGATTAACAAACAGACACAGTTATCGGGCCAAGACTCACTCCTTTTTATCGACTGCTGGGTAACAAGCAGACACAGTGATCGGGCCAAGACTCACTCCTTTTTGTCGACTGCTGATTAACAAAAAGACACAGTGAACGGGCCAAGATTCACTCCTTTTTGTCGACTGCTGATTAACAAACAGACACAGTGATCGGGCCAAGACTCACTCCTTTTTATAGACTGCTGGGTAACAAGCAGACACAGTGATCGGGCCAAGACTCACTCCTTTTTATCGACTGCTGGGTAACAAGCAGACACAGTGATCGGGCCAAGACGCACTCCTTTTTATCGACTGCTGATTAACAAACAGACACAGTGATCGGGCCAAGACTCACTCCTTTTTATCGACTGCTGGGTAATAAAAACAGACACAGTGATCGGGCCAAGACTCACTCCTTTTTGTCGACTGCTGGGTAATAAAAACAGACACAGTGATCGGGCCAAGACTCACTCCTTTTTATCGACTGCTGGGTAACAAGCAGACACAGTGATCGGGCCAAGACGCACTCCTTTTTATCGACTGCTGATTAACAAACAGACACAGTGATCGGGCCAAGACTCACTCCTTTTTATCGACTGCTGGGTAACAAACAGACACAGTGATCGGGCCAAGACTCACTCCTTTTTATCGACTGCTGGGTAACAAGCAGACACAGTGATCGGGCCAAGACGCACTCCTTTTTATCGACTGCTGATTAACAAACAGACACAGTGATCGGGCCAAGACTCACTCCTTTTTATCGACTGCTGGGTAACAAACAGACACAGTGATCGGGCCAAGACTCACTCCTTTTTATCGACTGCTGAGTAATAAACAGACACAGTGATCGGGCCAAGACTCACTCCTTTTGATCGACTGCTGGGTAACAAACAGACACAGTGATCGGGCCAAGACTCACTCCTTTTTGTCGACTGCTGGGTAATAAACAGACACAGTGATCGGGCCAAGATTCACTCCTTTTATCGACTGCTGATTAACACCTTTTTATCGACTAATGTTTGGGGCTCTTTACATCCGCGGAATGTCTGTTACCTTTCAGGCATTGACGACAACATGTACAATGATACATCAGTGCAGATAACTCAATGTCATGCCTTACTGTAATTGAAAAGTCTCGTGCAAATGTTTTGATGCGTTTTGAATCCTGTTATACAATTCATACTGTTAAAATGTTCAACATAGCTATCATTATCCATTTATTTAATGTTCTCTATGTATGTATACGTATATAGACCCAACGAAAGAATTATACAGGACATTTTTCAATAGAGCACCTCAGCAAAAGTTTATTTCATCACGGGAACTTTTATAAAACATGCGTACGATACTAACATTATGTCTTTTATTTGATAGTATTATCAGACTTGGAGCTTTTAAAGGTATCGACATTTTTGCAGCACTCATGGACACTAAAATTTGATGGTTTCAGGCTCAGCGGCATCTTAAAGGAGAAACAGTACTAGTCATGAAACCAAGCATTAAATGATAGGAAAATAATTATCTAATGTATATTGACCAAATTAATTAGACACAGAACTATAATATTCAATCAAACGAATTTAATCTGAACATCCTCATCCTGTGATTATTTAAAATTCGCGCCCGACTGTCTGTGTCGAAAATGCTGATGGGATAGCCATACCCAATATTCTGACGTCGTCGTCGTTACTAAAACTGCCTCATCAGTGACAGGTCGCTGCACGTATTATCACGGAGCTATGAACATTTCTAAACATGTTGGTCAAGATGCGTTCACGGGGAGTCAAACCTTTTTAACAAAACGATATTCGGGTAAATAAAATTGAAAAAGATAAAATAATATAGCGTGAATCAAAAAACATATAGCTTCTAGCCTAGCTATTCTTGGTATATAATAATAATAAAAAGAGTCACCTTTAGCTTTTTTATCGAAAAGGCTATTGGATTTATTAAGAAGAGCAGACTTTGGAGGTACAAATTTATCAACGTAACCAGTCAAACTTGTATTGGATTTTATCGTGATGTTTTTACTGTATGTTATTCATGTGCATAATTATAAGTAGATTTGTAAATTATATATTTAATATTGTAATTATATTTTTACTTTTGTAACTCGTAATATCCACTTGAGCTTCAGATTTGGAAGACCATATACTTTGGCTTATGCATTTGGCTAGTTAGTACGAAACGAAATATGGTCGCAATTGAACTATCATTGAGGATTTTGGGATACACTGATGTTCCCACGTTTTTCGTAATGCTTTGATATACACTTGCCAAATTACGATACAACATACATTCTTAGAAACAATTTTTCAAATAGCTTGAACCGTTAGCAATCTATACCAGGAATTGTCAAACGGGACGCTTCTAATATCGTTTGTCTTGTTGCAGACCATTATCATACAAGAGGTTATCCGTGTAATGGATTAGCTGCCATATTGTCGGGAATAATAACTGTGTTTAAGATTTTCAGAAAGAAGACACCTGTTTCATGATATGTAGGTCAATTTGGTAGCAGAGTTCATGCAATGATTTGCATGTCATGCACCGATTCAATTGAATGTAGAATAGGCCGGGTGCGATTCCCCTCGTAGTCTGTTGCGCAGTTCTACATGAATAACGTCTATTGATAATTGCTGGTAAATGTTTGATTTATTGATATAACCAGATTGTCTGGGAAAGCATATATTTTTCTATTCCAGGTAAACAAATCTTTTATTCCCTTGAATGCACTGGAACGAGCAATGAAAATTACTGTGCATAGGAGACAATGCCGAAAATGGAAACATAGTATCACAGTAACAAGAGGTAAAAAATTTAAAAAAAAGTGAAGAAAAATAAAGGGGTAAAAACAAATGGGTAAAAAATACAAGTGATAATTTAATCAGATACAAGTGGAGGAGGAGGGGAGGGGGTTTGAGACTAATCATTCCCTTCCTATATATTTTGGCCGTGGGGCTGAATTGTGAGAAGACGCTTCATCTATAGCTTCTCTCTACTGAGACGTACCACTTCTGAACAGCTACCTAAAGATTCAAAGCCCTGTAAGATCATATCAGACATGGTGTGGTTGGGAAGGTTAAAGTGGTGTCCGACAGGTGGCTTGTTGGCGTTGACTGTCGATCTGTGTCCATAGAAGCGCTTCTTCAGCCAGTTTTTGGTCTCACCAATATACTGGACTACACACTCTTTACATGATAAGAGGTAAATGACATTAGTGATGTGACCCTTCGTCTTGTACATGTAGGTGGCATGGGCGGTGTGATTGGTGAAGGAATCGCCTTCCTTGATGTGTTCCTGGCAAACGACGCACCTGCTGGTCGACTCGCACTTAGAAGTGGCATTCTGCGTAGGGCGAGAATCATCAGTTAATGGGAGAATCGTAGCACGTACTCAAATATCTTGTAGATTGCGAGGGCGTCTGTATGCCAGGACGGGTTGTCAGGAACTGCACGACGAAGACTGTCTGTTTTGTGGAGAATGTGGTGGTTAGTGTTGGTGATGTGACGTAGAGGAGGGAGGTTGGGATGAAATGGGGTAACAAGGGGAATCTTAGGAATGGGGTCTTGGATTCTAGACTTCTCCTCAAGGACTGTGGCTCTCGGGAGAGAGTGGACTTTCTTGATTGCTTGCTGGACTTTGGTGGAAATGTGACCCCTGGCAACCAGATGCTTCTTAAAATTCTGTGCATGATAAAATAATCTAGATTTGTTAGAGCAAATACGTCGGAGACGGAGAGCCTGACTATATGCTATGCTAGTCTTACAATTGCGAGGGTGGCAGCTTGAAGCATGAAGATACTGGTGCGTATCTGTGGGCTTGGTGAAGAGATCTGTAGACAGTATCCATTCTCAGCTTTCTGTATGGTGACATCAAGAAAGTGTGCCTGTTGGTGGGAGTAGTCAGAAGTGAACTTAATTGTCCTGTGAAATGAGTTCATGTGATCAATGAATGTGAGGAGACTACTTTCATCCCTTGTCCAGATGAAGAATACGTCGTCGATGTACCGCCACCAAATCCAAGGTCGACAGGGCGCTTCAGCTAGCAATTGTTCTTCCAGCCTAGACATGAAAAGACAGGCCCATGAAGGGGCCATCCTAGTACCCATAGCTGTTCCATGTACCTGTTAGTAGATCCTGTCCATGAAAGTGAAATTGTTCTTGGTTAGGACATGGTTCATGAGGCATTCAATGTCAGATATTGGAGGACTGGAATGACTAATCTTGGCCAAAGCTGCACGGCTTGCTTCGATGCCTTCCTGGTGGGGAATGTTGGTATAGAGGGACTTAACATCAAATGTGCCATAAATAACTGTCAGAAACGTCCCGATTTTTAAAATTCAAAATTCTAAGCTAAATATATTTAGGTAAAATCATGAACACTTTGACCAATAACAATGGCATTCACAGCTAAATAAATTCACCTTTCCTGGTATAAATCATTCTGGGACACCCTGTACAATGATAGGTTAGATGGTACGATGGATTTCTCTGGATTGAAGTGTAATAAAAACAAATAATTGTGTGACCCCCCAAAGCCTTGAAGAGTGAGAGTACCACAAACACAATTTCAGTAAATATGTCCCTTGACGTCTCATATTTTAATTGCGTCATCATAATTTCTTACCATGAAAGCAATTGAATGCAACGTGTCAAATATGTTGGTATAAGTCAATAAAGAACTGTAATAATAAAATGTGGAAGTTGACACTATATAATGCATATTTACCATTTTTATCATATAAAACAGTATCTAGTAAAATTAAATTTCAATCGACGAGCCATTAATTAATTGTGTGACCCCAAAGCCTTGAAGAGTGAGAGAGTGCCACAAACACAATTACGGTAAACACGTCTTATTTTTTAATTGCGTCATCATAATTTCTTACCATGAAAGCAATTGAATGCAACGTGTCAACTATGTTGGTATAAGACAATAAAAAAATAAAATATTAAAATGTGGATGTTGATACCATTATTTTTATCATATAAAACAGTATCTAGTAAAACTAAATTTCCATCGACGAGCCAGAATATAATAAAATGTGTCTTTTTCAAGAGTATATTTTTAAATCTCAAAGTGTCTTTTTCGAGAAATATGCGATGGACTGTTTACACCAATCTTGACAAGTGTGTGGAAAATGTAATTATGTCAGCAAATTGCTTGACCACTGTGAGGTGTCTCAATTGTCCAAATGACTCATATGTTGATTATCAGTTTATATACAGATAGTACGTGGACTGTGCAGCTGTGGATAATGAGTCCTACTAATCACATATGTGTCAATACAGTCCTTACAAGTAACTTACCAGGTAATATATATGATCCAAAACTCCAAAATTATAGCTTCTACGTGAAAGTTTTTTTTTTTTAAATATGTAAAGAATAACGAAATGTCTTCTTTTTAATTTGAGCTATCACGCGTGAAGATTGACTGTCTGAATAGAGATGTGTGTCCGCAATCAAAACAAGCCCGCTTATTATTTTAACATTTTGGTTCTTATACACGCAGCCTCGGCGGAGCAATAGGCAGATTATTGATTAACTGGTAGCGACAATCCATCGGTCGATAGTAAGGTGAAGATCGGGGATACTTCAATTGATCGATGCAGCCCATACACATACTACAGTGCAACAAATCATAAATTACCAAAAATTGAATTATAAATACAGTGCCTCCTGAGTGTTGTACAACCATGAACATTTCAATCCTTAGTATGTGTATCATATATAATCAAAATAGCTTTGTTTTAAAGTTCTCTGTGTTGTCTTTGTATACATACATACATACATACATTCAAAATGCTTATATAGCGCTGCTACATAAAGAACGCAGCGCTTTAGACCAAAAATATAAATGGCAAAAAGAGAAAAATACATGCAAAAGAACAAACAAGCAAACAGTCAGTATGCAGCCACGCGAAAAGTCGTTCCTTTTCTAACCCAGCAAAGCGACCCGGAAGTACTCACCCGTAGCGTTACGACTTCGCAGTCATAGTTGACCTCGTAATAGCACGATGTAAATTAGCTCTTTTCATGATTATAATCACACATTTCAAACACATTTGCCATGAAATTGTATAATAAAAAGGCATATTATGCAAATAATATTATCAAATGTTATCTGTGAACTTCATGACATGTTGTATTTTCGGTGCAAATTATTGCAATCCGACAAACCCGAATTCAAGAAAAACTTGACGAAACTAAAGCCAAATCCACCGTAAAAAAGTCACTTCTGAAGAATCAGGCATCAATTTTATCCATCGTATCATAATATTCATAGTCTTTTGTAACTAGAAACATGCTTACAATTTTATAAAATTATTTAGTCCGGTCAAGTGAATGCTTATAATATAGCTCCTCGAATCTTGTCTCGATCTAAATTCATTTCGTAGCGTCGATGATCAAGTGTTAAAAATCTCACGTTTATATTCAGAATCGCTTGATAGCACAGATGGTAGAGGGTTCGCTTGGGGAGCGGGAGGTCCGGGGTTCGAAATCGATCCTTCTGCGCTGCTCAATAACATATGATATTTTTTTTACAGAAAGGCTATTCTGGTCAAAATGAATAAACATTTCACAATTTCATCACACAAAATGCATGAATTCGGACGTTTTCATTGGAAAAACGGTATTTTTTTCAAAAATTTCAATAATGAATTCAAACGCGGACATGAAAATGAAGCGTGGGCGTGTTACGGGAAACTTAAAATCAAGTTGGCGAGGCCTAACGGGGGATCGTAAGTTTCGTTTTCTGACCGAAAATCGGTAAAAATTAAACTCGGTTTTTCTTATCAAAAAAGAAGTCGGGCATCAATGTTTTTGATATGAAATTAAAGCTTAAGATTCCGTTAGTACGGAAATTGCTCTTAAAATATCGTACGAATTTTAGTCCGGTCAAGTGAATAGTTACAAGAAGCAAAGTCACGAAAGTTGTTAAATTCTAAAATTAGCGATAAAATCACTGTTTGTGGACCAAATATGTCAGATTTGGCATCATATTATAGAGAAAATTACGAACAATCCACCTACTTCGCCATCATGGCTGCCAGCTAACCCTACCTCAATTAATTCAGGGAAAACAAACTTCTCGTAAGGTTTTAGCGCAAGGTTGACATCCTGAAATCGATCTTTGCGCGGGTTAGAAATCGGCAAGGCCACGCATTGAAAGCGGCCTGTTGCGTACTGACTGCAAAGGAGTTAGGCAGGATACAAATGTTTAAAGTGTTGATAAATGAAGAGCTTTGTTGCAAAAGGGCCATCAGATCACTCCAACATGTTACTCATTTTGCATTATTGAATTTTGCATTGACAAATCCATGGAATTAATCAAATTATTCTATGGCTGTGTTCATCTGTTTCTATATGACTTGGATTAGTGCATCCATGCACGCCAATTGAGGCCATCAACAATACAAGTCACATTCCACATAATGAATATCCATCCATCAATAATGCAAAATGAGTAACAGGTACACAGGTAACAGGTTGCATACTTTTGTTGTTTTCTAAGAACTAGAAAAAATGAGTTAGGCAATTATCGAAGCAGGCTGACGATATGCTCAGACCTTTGTTTTGAGCACATCGTTATCTTTAATTTGATACCTTGCAAGTCTGGTTTGGAAACATAGTAATACTTTTAAGTTTTTGTAAAAAGCCCAAATCTGTTGGAAATTATTAAAATAATTTCCAACAGATTTGGGCTTTTTTCAAAAAGTAAAAATAATTGTTATATTTTTCTTAGACAGAATTGTTGACAATGATGGGAACTTCATATCCTGTGAATTTGGTGTTAATGGCATAGTTGTTGCTGGAAATTACATTCCTTACATTCTTTACATTATTTCTTTATAATATGCTTATTATATGCAAATAAGGTCAAACTATTTTTTCTCTATGACATTGAATCACCAAGCTGTATTCTATAATATTTTAATGTCTCCTTGTCTTACATATCTTACTTTTTAAATTAGAGCTTAATTTCAATAACATGCGCCTTCGGAAATTTATGCTCTGTTGCACTGTAGTCACACTATCTTACGTGTTCAAAACCCAAGTGCAAAAATGAAATTTTCACTTTGTTTCATTCTTTTTGCTGTAGCGTTCTGATTGTTAACTGATCTTCGAGAACAACATCTCAAATTGAAGAGGCGAAGCAAATTTACGAGCAAATTCATAACCTTCCCCTAAGTGTTGATGCTGGTGCCGCCACTACGCAAAAGATAAACAAATACTTTGATGACATCACTTGCACTACAGCGAACTGCACACATACGACATAAACATCGCAATCTCTTGCGCAATTACCTCAGAAGGCATATGTATCACGTTGGATGACGGATAAGCCATATTCATATCCCATATATCCATATAGTGCACACCGATGCCGCCAAATGTACTTCTCATAATCCCATTCATTTTGTAAAGCATGTAGTCAGCCCCGTCCATTATATGGGCGCGCTTCTCTATTTTTCCCACTCTAGCATGAGGACCTCGCACTACAACGACAGGCGGATCCGGACATCGCGACAACAGACGTTGCACCGCGGCTTTTAAAAGTCGCAACCGTTCCACATACGATGATTTTGGCCACTGTGTGAAATGCGCCCATGGACTGATCACTACTGCATACTGTGAACAACGCGTGCTGTCCAATTCGTCTAATATGTCAACTTCATATTTCTGATTAGCAATGACTTTACGATTGCCGATCGCCCAAGGATGAAAATGCCAATAAATCGATACATTGTGTTTGGGTATGTGTTTCTTTTTAACAACTAGTTCATTTCCAACCAGTGTATTATTTTCTCCTAAAAGTTTCACAATCTCATAGTACCATTGTCTGGTTGTTGAATCCCCCAACAATAGCATATGTCTGTTTTGGAGACAATGCCCTGCTTCCGTGCGACTCCATTGATGTGTTCGACAGACCAGCGATTGCCATATTCCGTTGCTCCAATATCCATGACTCAGTGGATTCAGCTCGTCAGGTACACATGCCTTCAACGTTGTTCTGTTGCTTCGAGGTAAACCTGTTCCAAACAAAAACAAAACCAAAATATTCAATCAACTTTCACTATTTAATATTTCTTTCTTCAATTTGTTGCTGTTTTAATACTTGAATTAGTGTCTTGCATGACATGGAATTGTTGACCTGCTGTAAGGGTACTTCTCACAGCTTTTTCGGCGTCCAGATGTGAGCTGTAGCCGACTATGGATACGACCAGCAGTATCCAGGTGTACATTATTAGTCGTAATCTTTACCGTATAGGGCCTACTGGGGCCGCACTGCCTAACTAGTACATATAAGGGACTTGTACGCAAGACGTTCACGATAGTTGCCAACGTAATATTTGACTTGTACGGAAGACTTTTACGATAGTCGCCAACGTAATATTTGACTTGTACGGAAGACTTTTACGATAGTCGCCAACGTAATATTTTACATCATCATACGTCGCGACGCGTCGTATACGATAACAATTGAGCTGAGACCGAATGCAAATATGTCTCAATATTATACCAGTATTTGCATCGATGTCAGTTTAATTTCCATTAGTTCTTGCACGTATTGTCGTATGGTGAATTACAATATAACCTTAGTTGCGACTATCGTATAGGTCTCACGTACACGTCACGTATAATGTCATATGTACTGGTTTGGCAGTTCGGCCTTACTTTGTATACAAATTGCCCTACCGTTCAGAGATTCAGATGAACACTTTACAATTTTAAACTTTTTGTAAAAACAGCTATCTTGATGGTTAACGTGTCTGTTCACATTTTTAACAAACAAGCCTTAATGTGAGACCAAATATTCAGGTGTTTGTAATCAAAAACAAATCAGGAACCTATTTATGGTTCAAATGTGTGATTTAAAAGCATTTAATTAATATTAAAATTAAAACCCTGTTTCATACTACGTAATATGTTTTATAGAATGTATAACGTATAGGCCTATATGAAAATTAAGAGTGAATTTTTTTTATGTTGACAAACTTTTGGACGCACATTTCTTAGATTGTGCCTAAACTTTGGGAGGTGAAAGACATTTAGTAGTTATGTAAAGATACCATTCTGGCGGCCATTTTGGATTTAAGATTTGTAAACAAAGCAAAAATGAAGCATATAAGCTTCTAGGGGTCTAACACATACATCCCATTGTTAAAACTATACTCTGATCATACATGTTGGGCTGATATATGCCAAATGTATGGAATTTTAGCTTTTTTGGCAGCCATTTTGGAGGCCATCTTGGATTTAGGTATGTTAAGGGCAGTGTCAACCCGGCACTTATTTCAAAAATTGAATTTCATATTTCTCTGTTATTTTATTCTTTTATATGTATTCTATCATTACCATCATAAGTTACTAATCGGAAGCTATTATTTCCCATTATTTTGGGTGATTTTAATTGTTGTTTTGGTAAGTTTGAGTCAGGAAAAGGCGCATAGTTATTTGGCGGGAATTTAAGCGGAGTTCCGCGCTTTTCAAATGCTGCGACAGCTGTTCGATCATTGCGTCGCGCGCTGAAACTTCCCGCGCGTAATACTAGACTCGCCTCTTAATATCCGCGACGTAGACGCGAAAAACAAAAGAGAGCAAAACAATGTCTAAAATGTAAACAAAGGCCAATCTTACGATCATTTAAATTTCAGTTTTCTTCCAATTTCTTCATATTGTGACAATATAAATTGAATCTGATAGTTTATTATGATTGTTCATAATAGTATACTCGCTTTTTAGGTCACACGCCCGTGTGTTCCGTGAACATTTAGCTTTAAATGGTGGAAAATGTCAATATTTTTACTAAATCAATGTTTTCTAGAAGTTCCAATTTGAAGGAATTTTACGAATTTTCAGACAACATAACTAAAAATATATCAAACTATCAGGTAAGCTTTTACTACCATTGTGTAGAGGACTTTCAGCGCTAGGAGGAATTTTTTTATTTTTTCGATTATGGATTTTAAACTCGAGATATGCATCCATTTCTAGCGAAATGTACGCAAAAAAACACGACTTTTACACTTTTCCGATGTTTTTAGCAATATTTCCAAAACCAAGCTTTATTTTGGAAAAAGAAAAAATTGCCTCCTAGACAAAATTGTTTTGTTTACAAAAACGTATATAAGAACAAATTACCATTTTTTATTTTATAGTTATGCTGTCTGAAAAATTTGGGGTAAAAAAATGGCTTTTTGGTTCATTTCTCAAAATTTAGTTTATTTGGTATCAAATTGATATCACCATCGGCTTCCTTATCAAATTTCCTTTCTAAAAATGTATACTTTTATGTACTTTTATTCAATATTCTCAAACTTAGAAGCAAAAGTTGATCATCAAAATAATAGGGTTGACACTTCCCTTAACAAAGCAAAAGTACTCGATATGAGTGTCTAGTGGTCTAATACATACGTCCCACTATTAAAACTATACTTTCACCATACATTTTGATCCCGATTTTAATTGATATAATGTCATTTCAGGAAATTTGACCTTTTGGCGGCAATTTTCGACGCCATCTTGAATAACCCCTTAGAATACCAAAATCATTTTGGTAACGTACATGTTTTAAGACAATGAAAAGAAGTTTAAACAAAAATGTTTGGGGGAGTCCTGGAGGTCCACGGTAACCCCTCCCCGTATATATACCCGGCTATGCAATTTCCTGTAAATTGGATCGTGTGACTTCAGGTCACGTGATACGTACGCGTAAGTGCCGGGTTTTCCCATTTTTTTCTTGAATTAACTCAAAGGGTACTACATGTACGTACTGTTATAAAAACAAAGCACACAAAAAAGATCACCTCCAGGGGAACAATAGCAACCCGAAGTCGGTTAGTAATATTTGACTTTTTCAACTTCCTCAAAATGTGATATTTGAACATGGCAACAGGGTATCAATATGGCAACACTTACTTATTTAAATCGGTCGGTTGTTAGACCAGAGATAGTGCAACTCATTCATGAAGTCATTTTGGGCACAAAATGTACCACCTTGGTGTAGGGTTCTGCCAAACTTTGACTTTTTTCTTTGCTGAAATCAGTATAATTAGGAGAATTTTCCCCTAAAATGACTTAAAACAAGATCATATCTTTACATAACTACTAAATGTCTTTCACCTCCTAAACTTTAGGCAAAATCTAAGAAATTTGTGTCCAAAAGTTTGTCAACCTCGAACAAATTCACTCTTAAGTGCTCCACACATTTATAATGTATTCTGGTTTACTTACTAAATTTGTTAAACAAATCTCATAGAAATCTGATAAATATATAAAGCGTATTAACACCCGCGATCATTGGTAATAGCAGTATGTTGTGTGGTGTTTTTTTCATTATAAAGGCAGCTTATGTTTCCCATATTAAATTTATTACGTTATGTTTTTAAATTGAATTGGTTAGAAAATCAATGAAAACAGGACCTGAATATTTTGACTCACGTGTTATTTTTGAAGCATTTTTTGTTGTTGAAATAAACAGCTCATAATTCTCAACATGTTGTAATTATCGTATGCTTCGAGGACTTCGTGATATGTTTGTTGTCAACTTTGATTGAGATTTAATATTTCAAACCAGCATATCTTTACAGGGCCCTTTCCAAGGTAAGTAATTCGGAGGGTTCTGTAAGTATCAACTTTGAGCTGATATCTTTCAAATAAAGCTAATCTTGATTCCAGTTAGAAATGTTGACAAACACATCGCGCATTCATCTTTGTAGAACTTATTTGACCACAATGTTGCCTTAAAATATATAAGGCGGGCTATCTCGAAGAACTAATCAAAGAATAGTGCTCAAATAAAAAGTAACTGACCAGGTAATAAATAGGTGTATATCTTTGAAATTATGGTTCTAACATAAAATATCAAATTAGAAAATTATGTATTAATTTCTCTTATTCAATTTGAGATATTGTTCACCAAGATAGGGTTAACAAAAACGGTACACCGAAAAGAATGAAACAAATAGAGTCTATTGATACACTGGGATGCGTGCAGAAGAACAAAATGCTTAGAATGAACAACGGACTTTCTTTTGGTTTTTGTTACATATAATTGTTAATATTCAGTCAATCGTCACGTGCAATGTCTTAGAAAGGAATTTACTTTCCAATTTTATGATTTGATATTTTATGTAAAAGCTTTTGTTTTGGAGTTATGATCAGATTTATAACCTTTAAGTTACTTCTTATTTAGGACTGCATAAGGTTTGATTTAAGTATATAATTTACCTGGTTTTAAATTTAGATGTGCTCCCTTTCCAATCATCTTCATTGAACTGAAAAGCAAATAATGAACACCAACATTAATCAGGTTTCTATTGGTTTATATAATGACCCACGCAAACGCTGTGCAAAGGAAGAGGGTCTAATTTAAAAACCAGTTTTAGAATCTAGAGTAAAACTGGAAGCTAAAGCTACTAAGGGTCTTTTATGTAGGAGTTGCAGGATCAGAATCGATCAAGTTTACAAACAGTTGAAGGATCCGGATCGACTTGAGCCGAAGTAGTTAGACGATCGAAGTACATATCTATCTGAAACCATGGTAGTGATTTGATCAGAAAAGAAGTAGGTGATTGGAATATGGGGCATAAGTCCCTTGTACACTAGCAACCAAAAGTAGTAGGACACCTTGCAAGCTGCAAATTGAGAGAAAACACTGGGAATCTATTGAACTACTGTGTTAGCTTTCTGGTATTCTAGGGTTATAACATTATTGGAAAATTCTTAAAAGTTTGTTACAATAAATTTGGGATGATTTATGTTCCGATTTCTGGACCGATTTTCAACTTGATGTTTTCTATTTTACAGGAAAGGTCATCCTTAAAATTGTCACATTCCAAAGTTTGAGTTGCATAACTGCAATGGTTCTAATTTAGAAGGACAAGGTCATAATACATTTGCCCATTGAGTAGTACACAAACTGACTGGTGGTTAACCACTTGCTTACTTACTTGCTTAATTCGGGTCGTGTCCCCGATCTACGATGTTTCTCCACACTCTTCTGTCGTTCATTGCTGTCTTTATGTCACTCGTCTCCAGTCCAGTATCTTGCTTGAGTAGATCAATAAATGTCAGGGCAGGTCGTCCCGGCTTTCTTTTGCCATGTTTGGGGATCCAGTGCACCAGTTTGGATACTGGCTCCTCACTTCTGTAACAGTGGCCAGCAAACCTTGTTCTTCTCTTCCGGATCTTCTGGCTTATTTTGGGGAGGTCACCATACAGTTGGGTGTTTGGTATATGTTGTTTCCAGTTGACATTGAGTACTACTCGCAGCATTCTGGTGTAGCAGCCATCTAGCTCTTTCTGTAGCTTGGGGGTAATGGTCCAAGCTTTGCATCCATATAGCAGAACTGACTCCACCGTTGAGGCAAACAGGCGAAGTTTGAACTTCCGAGATAGAGTTGACTTCCATATTTTGTTCATTTTGCCGCACGCTCTCCATGCTGCTGCTTTGCGTTGCTTAATGTCTTTTACCGTACTCTCCATCCAGGCACCAAGATATTTAAAATCTTGAACTTCCTCCAGCTTGTTGCCATCATTTGTCTGTATGGATCCCTTCTGGCTCTGGTTATATGACATAAACTTGGTCTTCTTAGCATTCATTTTGAGACCGACCTTTGCTACTGATGTCTCAACTCTTTTCAGCAGATCTTGTGCTTGATGAAATTTCTCTGACAACAATGCAATGTCATCGGCGAAGTCAAAGTCTGTCACCACCTCTGGCCCGATCCGCCTACTTCTACGCCTGTCAAGATGAAAACCAAGCTCTTCTTCTCTCCCCTCTATGGCTATCCTCAGGGCAAAGTCCAGCACAATCACAAACAGATATGGGGCAAGTGTGTCTCCCTGTAGAACTCCAGCCAATATTTCAAACTGTGCAGTCTCTCCGTCAGGTGATATTACCTTAGCCATGGTATTCTCGTACATTCCTCCGATTGCTTCAACGACTTGTTTTGGTATTCCATAAGCTCGCAGAATTTTCAGCATTTTGCCACGGTGGATTGTGTCGAAGGCCTTTCTGAAATCAATGTAGGTGATTACTGCTGCTAGGTTATTGGCTTTAACTCCTTCTATGAGCCTCCTCAGTGCCAGTATGTGGCCCGCTGTCGTCCTTCCAACCCTGAAGCCGTTTTGATTGGTTCTCAAATGCTGATCCAGCTCTGGTCTGATTCTGTTCAGGATCATTCTGTTGTATGTTTTGGCAACGATAGAACTTAGGCTGATACCTCGGTAGTTGCCTCCTAGGCTAAGATTCCCTGATTTTGGAATTGGAACAATGTTGAGCACAGACCATGCTTGGTTTTTTCCCTTTCAGTAATGCTTCATTGCAGAAGCTCAACACAATGTCGTCAAGGTCGCATCTTTTCAGAACTTCAGGTGGGATATTGTCTTCACCACTGCTTTTTCCTTCTACCAGTGACTTTTTAGCTTTGTCATATTCTTCCTGGTCGAAAGGCCCGGTTTTAATTTCCAGATCTTCTAGGATTGGTGTGATTTCCTCATCCTCATTACTGATGTCTGGTGGGCTCCCCAGAAGGTTTTTGAAGTGGTTATACCAGTTTGTGACCCGATCTTTCTGAGTTTCTCCCTCCAGCTGTCCTTTGGTGGATGCTTTTCTACCAGTGATCTCATTGATAAGCCTCCAGCTTAAAGCATGCTTGCAATTGGAATGTGCTGCTTCTACTTCCTTGATCTTGCTGTTCAGGTCTTCTACTATGGCTAGATTGTAGGCTTCATCAAGTCCTTGCTTTGCCTTCCTGTACTCAACTCTCTTCCCCTCAGTGACGTCCTGTTGATAGAGATTATATGTGTCTTTGATTTGATCTCTTGCCGAAACTACCCTTGGATCGCTGGAGAAACGTGTTTTATGAGACCTTTTCCTGACTGGTATGATCTTCTCTGCTGCTTCATTATTTGCTTTGATAAATCTGTCATACTTGTCAGTGGCTGTTTCTTCCTCATCCTCTAGGACTTTAAACCTATTGCGTACTTCAACTGCATATTTCACTTGTAAGCTCCCGTCAGAACTCAGGGTTTTCCAGTCATATGGCTTCTTTCTTGGCGTTGTATTACTTTTCCTCAGGCTCAGCCTCATCTTAGCTGACACAATTCTGTGATCAGAGCCCACACTGGCAAAGGTGTTGTATGCTTCGGCATTCATGACACTATTCCTCCACTTACTCCTTACAAGAATATAGTCTAGCTGGTACTGATTTCCACCTGGGCTTGTATATGTCCACAGTTTTCCTTTTCTCTTTTGAAACTGTGTGTTTGCAATGATAAGGTTTTTCTCAGTGGCTAGATCCTTCAAGTGCTTTCCATTTCTATTGGTTTCCTCGTGGTAAGTAAACTTGGCGTCCTCTGCTCCTATCCGGCCATTAAAGTCGCCAACTACTATCAGGACGTTGTGCGCTGGGATAGAGTCAATTGCCCTCCTCAGGTGGTCAAAGTGGCTCTCAATGATATCATCGTCTGCTACATTTGTGGGACAGTAGTTAACTATTATTGATGTTGCAGGGTTGCCCTGGAAGCTAGTGACTAGTATTCTGTCAGTATGTGCCTTGGCACTTGCAAGCGAACTTTTGGCTAGAGTGTTCAATAATATGCCAACTCCACCGACTGCTGCTCCTGCACTGTTTCTGGTTGCTGATGTTGTGATAAGCGTCTTTCCGAGGATGCTCTCGTATCTAACTGGTTCGCCATGCACAATGCGGTGCTCCTGAATACCCAGCACTTCGATGTTGTAGTCAATGAAGTTAGAAACAAGCTCCTCTCTGCACTGCTGTACTCTTATTGTTCTGACATTCATAGTAGATACTGTAGTAACATTCTTACATTTAATAAGGTTTCTCCTCATGCAGGCACCGTATTCAGGCTTGCCCCTTCCAGAAGGATTTAAGGACACACCGTCATGGGATTTTTGTAAATTAATGTCTGCACCAGGAGATGTTGATTTAGTAGGGACTTTAACCCTAGTGTCGTGTAGTTGTAACATCATAGATTTTCTGTTGCTAAATAATACTGTGGCCGCAAATCCTACAGTATGGTTTGTAATCAAAGTTGTCCTTCTTCTAGAATACTTGCCGGCCAAGGCTATTGAGTATATTCTCCCCGTGTCTCAGTGATTAAGATTGAAACATAATTAAGCAAAGTTCAATAGATCTTCAAACTACTCCAATAGTCCTAGATCTATTGACCATTGTGGTTTTTGTTCAGGTATACCTTCCTTAGCTATTTTACCCGTAGCTGGGTGGTTTATGTTCAGGTTTTCCTTCCTTAACTCAGAGCCCCGTTAGTGGAACAGGCCGCAAAGCCTGATCGTAACACTTAGCACCAACTGCCTAGCAGAGAGGGTGGGGATGGGTTGGATGTAAGGAGGCGATTATGGACAGATGGGCTGATGGAATTGCCAACTGTGCATACCAGCTGGGATAGTGTAGAATGAAGAATGAGCAGAAAGAAGAAGTGATAGTGTGCATGAAGGAATGCGAGGTGGGAAAGCAATAGATGAAAGGAAAGCTGAAAGTTGCGCATTTACACCCCTTTTCATATTAGTGGCTGAGTGATAGGACACTAAGTTAACCACCTTTGTCAGTAATCCACCACATTTTAGCCTATAATTTCTAAATGGAACGTTGCTGGCCTCTAAGATTTTACAGACATTATGAGAAAAATATGGGGATTCTGATATCAAAATATCTTGATGTGAAAAAAAAATCATAGCCAAAAGAAAGTGATCGGAACATACACCTTTAAGACATTATTATTTAAAAGGAATACAACGATATTTGCATTGATACATGTATATTTAGTTAATTTGAGTCAAATAGCTTGACAAAAATTCTTTAGTCATGATGAAATGATAGCCCTGTGTAGTGTGCCCAGGTCGTGTGGGTGCTATTAGAAAGTACAGAGAATTTGGTTGGTTTCCATTTAAAATATGAAAGTAAAGGTGTCAAAATGAAACTAAATTTCCTCCCAAATATCTTATTTTGAAGATGAAAGAAGAGATCAGGTGTCAATATATGTGAGCGATTAAAGACTAGTGACAATATTGGGATTAGTTTTACTTAAGTGAATCCATTGACAAACGATTGAGAAGGGTTTTTTTTGAAAGGAAGTCAAAATTGTCAAACTACCTACCATAGGATTACATTGGCTTTAATGAGGTTGATGAATTGTTCATGAGCTATTTCCAATGGATTTGTATAGGGATTTCAAGAAGGCACATACATGTATTTTCATGGAATTGAATTAGCAGATGTTGTAGGAAACACGAATTTATTAATGATAGGAGATTCAACAACACATTTGTTCAACTCGTAGTGAAATATTACACTCAAATTGAATATATGGGATGATTTTGACACCATAACCAAGAGTCCTAATACTTTTGGTTACGTCTTTTGAATCAAAAGACGTATCGGACGCTGAATAATAATGTAAGATCAATTAATTGAAGATGGAGAATCGTTTATCAGAATGCAGTCGAATCCAAGAAAAGTAAATCAGACACAGGCTAATAGATAAAGCGCTACAGAGAATAGGAATTAAATTAAATGAATACGCCAGTTTATAATCCGGAGAAGTTGCAGGTCTCATAGTTCATTTAATAGGCGCCGGCTGCAGGATTTAAATCGATGAGGTGTAAAACAGTTGCTTGGATGGAACTGTTAAATATACAAGAGGCCAAAACATTTCTAGATTATCATCGATAGAGGTCGAGACAGTTGTACATATAGAACAGACCGAAGCTAGGGGGGTTGGGGTATCGCGCCATTTTGCGATATTTTACGAAAACGATCGTGGTTATCACGTGAAACGTATCGTTGAAAAATAATTTACACTGTTTTAACGAAATGCACTGTGGGATTGTGTCACCAGCCTAAAATCAAAGAGGTCGCAAACCCGGTCGCAAACTTGCTTATAATTGAGCCTAGCTATAACAAGCTAAAAGTGACATCTCTGAATGTATAAACATGTGCAATGGAGAAATGGTTGGGCACACTGGTAAAATGGTTTAACAACAAGTTTTGCTATCATTAATCAAACTGAACTCAAGTTAAATCACTTATTTATCGAGCAATAATATAATTGTTTACGCATTTTAATTGTTTAGATACAAAGTTAAATAAATCAAGGATACATTTATGATAGATAAATAAATAAAAAAGAAAACTATAAACGCATGGGCGGCCTTTATAATTGATAAAAATTGACATAACAATGATGTTACATTAATCCACCATCAAGTTTAAAAAATAGAAAAATAAAAGGATAACAAGGAATATTCGAAAATCAAATGATCCACGACTATAATTGTGATTATTTAACTATATCCATTTATTTATAACGAACGGATTTTTATTGTGCCATTTTTGCCAAATGTGTGTGTTTCTCGCGCACAAAATGTGTTGTGATTATACTCCTTATTTTTAAAAGAACGGTAAATTTGTTTGACATTTTCGAACACAAAAATGGCGTCATTTATACGGTAAACGCCAGAGCAGTGGTGTCCGTGTGGGCACGCATACAGATGATGCCGCCAGGCTAAGCAAATCCAGCGGCAAGACCCCGCGTATATAAACAAAAGTACTCCTAATGGGGCTCGAACTCACAACCTTTCGCTCCCCATGTCAACGTTCTATCCACTAGACCAACCGTGCTAATTAACAAAATGTTTGCAAATAATTTATTTATATCTAATTTTATTAATTGGGTTAATGCACTGTGTTAAATTCTACATTCCCGGCCGCCACTCTGTTCAAAGGCACAAAAAAGTGGACTTGTTTTATGCTTTTTTTGCAATTCTGAGGTGTGTGGATCGTGTTTTTTTTATCAAATTGGTTAGATATCCGTCCATTTTAGAACATCTAAAATTTAAAGTGCACCCACACACCCGGGAAAGTATGATCCAAGGGCATATATTTTGCACGTAAATCCAATACGAAGGTTCGGAAAATCGACCAAAATATGACGTCACAACAAATGCTAAGTTCGGGACAAAACGGCGCGGTACCCCCCCCCCCCCCCCCCCCCCAGACTGAAGCATTGTGTACGATAATCGTAATAGAAAAGTGAATGGTATTAATGTATTGAGAGTTTATCTTCACCAAATGTTACGAATCCGGTTTCACAAATACAACATTGCTCAGCTTCTCAGGGGGGATATCCGCAGACAAAATCCCCTCCTGTGCGCGCAATTGTCGCTAACGCGGCAGTAAATCACCCCCTCTCCTCCCCACAATCAAACAAAAAATGTTCGCCACTGTCAACCAGACAATTTACTATCGTTATATCCATGTATGCTTAGGAATTTAATAGTTAACCGTTTTATTTAATACCGAACATATTTGTGGCAAAATACTGTATACAATGACTGAATTTATTGTGTGATATGCCCTGTATTGGGACACCTAGTGGTCATATCGTCAAGGGCGTCCCCAGAGGAGGGTGTGGGGGTGTGACAACCCCCCCCCCCCCCCCCCCCCCACCCCCATTAATCAAATCTGTCGTCAAAATCTGCCCTGTTCATCAAATCTGTCGGCACAAACGAGTTTCCGTCGGTACATTAGCGATTTTGACCATACAATTTCTGTAAAAATAAATTGTCGGTGGGGTTTGCTTGCAGTAGCGTGGGCAATGGTAAGGTGCCCTGTGTAGCCGCTGATTGGCCATTTTTTGTTGACCGTGCTTTATTTTTGACTTTGCGATTCTTTGACTGTGTGATTATTTGTGAGTGTGCGAAATGTTGTGACCGTGCGAATTGTTTTGACTGTGCGCTTATTTGTGACCGTGCGATTTCTTTGTGACCACTTACGTGAAATTTACGAGGTGGCTGCAAACAAAATTGGGGTTACCTTTTACAATTGTTTTGGGTGCTTGTCGGCAATCGGGACCTTTACACCCCCCCCCCCCCCCCCCCCCCCCCACATTCAAAAGGGTCTGAGGACGCCCCTGCATATCGTCTTAAACATGTTAAATCTTTCTTACCCGTTAAATGTCCACATATGTCCTTCACCAATGGTTTCCAATGTTTTAAGTGTTTTCCCACGATCTGTTAGATAGTTAGTGAAAGAGTCACAGGTCAATCTTCTATCCATTGGTTTCTCGCAAACAAAAGCAGTACGATTTCCCATTGCTACTGGTCTTGGAAAAGCACACAAGACGGTATCATTCCAATATGTAGTCGCTAAATAACACTTGGACAACTCCGTCACATCGTTCCCTTCGGTAAAGTTTCCCTTCCAATAAATCTGAGGACTCAGATTCGTCCAAATAGATTCTAAGAAATTCGTGGCGTGATTTGAATAGGCAAGCTTGATAGAAATCGTGACAGTATCAGTCCAGCCTGATAAAATATAGATACTGTACGACCCATTCTGGTGATCCAGCACACGACCAGATGTCACAAATGTGTTATCATCAGATGTCGCTGTGGCGTACCATAGGTCACCTCCGTCTGTTTGATGGTTACCATTGACGTCTACAGCTTGAAGTAAGAAGTGCAGTAGCTGTCCTTTGATTGGTGGGTTTAACAATGTATAGGTTGAAGTATCAGCTGACGTCATTGTGGCACTAGATGTATAGTTGACTTGATCTTGTTTTGGAAAGGATAAAATATATATTAAAAATTGGACATGAAATAGTAATGGTTATGTTCAGGAATCTTTAATGCATCATACATGTAAGAATGTCTTTCTTCTATCTATTTTCACATGAAATATTAAAGCGGACAAACAAACAAACGACAACAACAACAACAACAACAAACGACAACAACAACAACAACATTAACAACAACAACAACAACAACAACAACAACAACAACAACAACAACAACAACAACAACAACAACAACAACAACAACAGCAACCGCAGCAGTAAGCAACAATAACAACAAGCACAATAAAAACAACAACAACCACATGATACATGTACCCAATATTATGAGCGCATCGGGACAATCCATAATAAATGTAATACTAAATGTAAATACTAATTTTCTATCTTGATAACTGAAGGCGATTCGTAGTTATAATTTTAATATGTTTGTACGTTTTTTCAACCTAAGTCTTTTCTTGGATTGATGATTTAAATCAATCAAATATCATAACAAAACTTCTTAACCAAACTTCTTCTAAGAAGTCTGTTTTGAAGTTTTTTAAGACGCCTTTTCATATTATCGCCGTTACCTTATGGCACAGGCGAACCTTGAATGGAAAATATAAATTTGTGTATCGGTAGGTTCCAATTGCCAACATTACGCCGTAGCTTGAATATCTAGGATTTTTGTTGGAGAACCCGTCATTGTTCGACAGCTGCTTAAAGGGGCATGAAGAGATGTGTTGAAGGCTGCCCCCTTAATTATAATAAAAACTAGGATTTGTTTATTTTTACAATTGTAATACATGTATGAACTTACACCTATAATGATTAAGAAAAATCAGCCCTCTTTGTACAACAAAATGTCGATTCAAAAATGCTGGTTGAGCCGTAACCAGCATTTTACGTCAAAAATTGTCCCCCAGCACGCGTGATAAAAAGCGACGGTATTGTTTTAATCAAGTGTTGCTGTGTTTTTGTGAGTAGAAACAACAATAATGGTAATTTGTAATGTTCACCATGTTCACCTTGAATTCTGAAGTTGTTGTTTTTAAATCTTCAACACTACATTGTGTCTCTTTAAGCTAAAATCGAAACCATCGTAAAGGTGGTCAGAGTGACGATTGATATTGAACGTAGTTGTGAATTCGGAAAAGTGTACTTTAGGTCCCATCGTTCAATACTAGTACAAAGTCAGTGTTCCAGTATCTGACGATACTGGCACATGTAAATTGTTCCGGTGTCGGGTGGTACTGGAACACAAGTACCAGTATCGTTAAGTACTGGGATGACCATGGTAGCATGAGTACCAGTATCGCCCTATACTGGAACATAAAAACGTTCCGGTATCGCTCGATATTGGAACCCAATTCGATGTTCCAGTATCGACAGATATTGGAACAGTAAAATCATCCAAGTATCGAGCGATACTGGCAACTTTTATGTTCAGTGTTGAACGATACTGGTATACCAGTATCTAGGAACTAAAGTACTTTTTTCCGTGAATTCCAACGATGAAATTGTTACCAATATATTCTCCATAACCGGCATTCCTCAATTCCGTTTTTATTGCCGTCCACGGTTTGTTCTGTAAGAAAAATCATATTATTTTTATAGAGAGCGACATTGTAAATATCATAGCATTTCTATTCTGGTTAGGGTTAGGTTTAGGGTTTCTATTTTCAACCCAGAGGGTAACATTGTAAATATCATAGCATTGTCAACCCTGGCAGAAAGCGTTATGGTAAATAGCATAAGGTCACATTTTTTAACCTGGGCTACATTTGTGTTACATTGGTCATTTTCATGAAATATACATCATTTTTCGATTTTGGTAGAATATATCAAAATGTTTACATCTAAAGGGTATGAAACCATATATATTTAGAAAGCTCATAATATAAGGATTGTAAATTTGGACACTAAAAATCAAATATGCAGGGTGACTTAACCATTATACAGGGTGTAACAATTAAAATGTTATTCAAAATGATGATTTCACTGAAAACAAAAACTCGTTTTTAGGGGTGTTGAACGAGAATTTCTTAGTTAGGCATTTAGTTGAACCGAGTTGAACGAGTAACGATGTTACTTCTAGCAGAGTGTGCGTGGTCGAACTAATTTTTCAACGAATGAAATGAAGAATAGTAGCAACGCCTTTAGTTGGACACGCCCTACCAATTATATTGTGCTGCTGAACTAATGTCTGAAAATTAGTTGGACTACGAAAGGCAGACCTACGATTTTTTTCGGCCGTACCAGATGCCGGACGAGAGTGCCGCACTAAAGAAGTTGCCGCGCGTGCGTGGTGGTCAATTTGGTCATAGACGTGACGGCGGCGATAATTTCACTCGCAGCTGCACGTTTTTGAGATAAAGATGTCGCAAAAGTGAGTAAAATCCAAGATTGTATTTAAAACAAAAACACATCGTTATAAACTCGTAGACGTAGACGTAGTGATGTAGGTTAAAGTTGGGAGTTTATTGCAGCCATGGCGTAATTTAAATTATCGTCTATGTGATGAGTAAAGTAAGCTTACTTAAATTGTAGCAAATTTTCAATAATGTACTTAATCTGTTTTGTTGTTGTTTCTTCTTGCAGATCAAAGCCATGCAGTAAGCAGATCAAAGCCATGCAGCAAGCCCTACATCGCCATAACAGTATATTTCACGTGTGTGTAGACCATATAAAACTGCTAGAAACGCTAGTACTAAGCATCTAGTTGAGCATAGTTGAGCAACTAGTTCAGCTAGCTGCAACTAGTTAAACTAGTAGAAAAGCTTGTAGGGCTGGCACTATTAGGAAAAGTTAGTTGAAGGAGACACCATTTTAACTAGATTTTTTTTTAGTAGGGCACCCCAGAATATTAGTAGGACGCTCCAAAATTCTAGTTTGGCATGGCCGAACTAGTTGCTCAACTAACAAAATATTAGTTTGGCGAATTGGTTCCGCCTGCCGTACTAATATATATATATTAGTTCAGCCAAGCTCTACTAGTATATGTTAGTAGATACAGACATCGTTTCAACTAACTTTTCTCTAGTAGGGAATGCTAGTTTTTGTTTTCAGTGTTACTTTTTTTCTTCCACAGTCTAAATGCAGGACCTATATGAAGGCTATACATGTTTTTGTTGTATTTGAGTAAATTACCCATCCAGCGAATACAATATCAATTAGTCAGCTTATTAGGAAGTATATATATACGGGGTGGTCAAAATACCCAATGTTAAATACTGAAAAAACACAAATTTAAACAAGTTATGAAATATATGATAATTCAGAACAAGTTTGAGTGACTATCGTTAAGTTTAACCATCACTATGTGATTATAAAGCATTGTTTCACACAGCAATTTAATATACAGGGTGTTTAAACTGCCATGTACAGTACATGAATATTATGTTGTCATCTCATCCACAACAGTTATTGATAACATAGCTCAACCTGCAATAGTGGGCATTTTAAAGTATCATAATAATATGTTTTGCATATAAAGTAATGACAATCAATTACTTTGGCTAGTAGTACCAGTTGTGATCATACATGTAGGTCTTAAAGACATTCCTGAGCAGGGTTCACGCTACCTTGCGTCCGGGCGTCTATGACGCCATTTTTTTGATTTGGACGCCATAATATTGAAATGTCCTGTGTTATTGCGTCTTGCTTGGACGCCCTAGCTTGAGGCTATTCAACTTACTATAAATACGATCTCGAATTCACGATGCATCGCAGTTTACAAATATCTGAAATTGCATCAAAATTTGCTAAGCTTAATCGTCGAAAATGTCCACAACATGCCCAGATACTTCTCATTTGCGCAGTGTTTTAGTATAAAACAAATCAATGCATATACACAGACACACAGCGAAGCTGACATGGGATGTTTACAACCAAACTATTCTCCATTATCGTCTCCTCCACAAGAGTAAGATACTTGTTCGTAAACAAATGTATGTACGTGTGTGCACGTGCGGGAATTGCGAGTACTCTACAGTTGGTAAAAGAGATAAATGATTTGCATGTATTACAATAAGTGTTGACCTGTGACACTGCACAGGGTGACACGGGCCGGTTCAATTTGGCAATAGGGGTGGTACGTTCAGGGCAAATGCACAACAATTAATTTGATTATATAATTCTGAAGTTTTCTGTATGTTTTTTTTGATAAATATAAATATTGTATATTGTTAATCAGTAATGAACGTTTTATTGATAATATTTAGTTCAAAACTCGTTATATAGTATATTGTGTGCGTTTAACCTCCTTGAAAAGTTATACGATCTCGCTTTGAGTGGCCTCATAGGACTTGCGCTGTTGCGCATACAGTAATCATAATTAGGGAATTTATCATTATTTCATGGACTCCCAAAAATTCTGTTTGGACTCCATAATTCTGAGAATTGCCAGGATATGGGGTCCAACTGGACCACATAATTTTGAAGCTACTGTGAACCCTGTTCCTGAGGCAGGAGTCTAGTAATACTTTCTACTGAAGGTCAAGAGAAACCATCTTGAGATAATAGTGTCCCCCATCCATTCATGCAAATAGGACAATAAGATTTAGTCAGTTGTTGATTACTGTGTGTGGTAGAGCATGACATTGTATTCAATGGAATCATTTGCATACTTGGGACTTCTATCCCACACCGCTACCATTTGTCTGTTAGGACATTTTGAGTTTTAACAATTTTCCACCCGTGTATATAGCAATCTCCTCCTCCTCCTCCACTCCCTCCTCCTCCACTCCCTCAACCACCCTGACTAATTATACTTAACGAGCTGTATCAATTAAAGATAAAGTGATAGATTTTTTATCTCTTCAGATTATTAAAAGGTATAAAATTGTCTTTAAGATACGCCCAAACACAAGTCAATTTGAAAGAGAGTTACTCAAATACAATAGCCTAAAGACAAAAAAACCTCTAAAATGTAACAAAACCACCTTTTTGTGGTGCCGAGGTTAAAAAACGTGACCATAACATTTATAAATTCGAATCCATAGGGAGACATTTTAAATACCATAGCAGTTTCAGCCTAGAGTGCGACCTTGTAAATATCATAGCATTTATAGTATCAACCCAGAGGTTAAATATCATAACATTTCTATTTTCCAATCCAGAGGGAGACACTTTAAATACTGCAACATTTCTATTTTTCAACCAAGAGGGCCACATTGTAAATAGCATAGCATTTCTATTTTCAACATAGAGGGCGACATTGTAAATATCATAGCATTTCTATTTTCCAATCCAGAGGGAGACATTTTAAAATAGTAAGATTTCTATTTTTGAACACAGAGGGCCACATTGTAAACATCATAGCATTTCGATTTTAACACAGAGGGCGACAATGTAATTATCCTAGCATATTTATTTTCAACCCTAGTAGTAACGATCGTGGTTATCACGTGATACGTATCGTGGACAAATAATTTACACTGTTTTAACGAAATGCACTGTGGGATTGTGTTACCAGCCTAAAATCATAGAGGTCGCAAACCCGGTCGCAAACTTGCTTATAATTGAGCCTAGCTATAACAAGCTATTAAAGTGACATCTCTGAATGTAACCAAAGTGTGCAAAGGAGAAATTGTTGGACACGACTGGTAAAATGGTTTTACAACAAGTTTTGCTATCATATTATCAAACTGAACTCAAGTTAAATCACTCTATTTATCGAGCAATAATATAATTGTTTACGCATTTTAATTGTTTAGATACAAAGTTAAATAAATCAAGGATACATTTATGATAGATAAATAAATAAAAAGAAAACTATAAACGCATGGGCGGCATTTATAATTGATAAAAATTGACTTAACAATAATGTTACATTAATCTACCATCAAGTTTAAAAAATAGAAAAACAAAAGGAATATTCGAACTCATGATTGCCGATTGGCAACGACGTGGCCAACCTACGCACGCCACAGAGATCCACGACTGTAATTGTGATCATAGTTTTATCATTTAACCATGTCCATTTATTTATAACGAACGGATTTTTATTGTGCCATTTTTGCCAAATGTGTGTGTTGCTCTCGCACAAAATGTGTTTGTAATTTGATTATAATTCTTATTTTTAAAAGAACGGTAATTTTTTTTGACATTTTCGAGAAAAAAAATAGCGTAACTAGATACGGTAAACGCCAGCAGTGTGGTGTCCACGTGGGCAAGCATACAGATGATGCTAAGCAAATCCAGCATATAAAACAAAAAGTGCTCCTAATGGGGCTCGAACCCACAACCTTTCGCTCCTATGCCGAGTTCCTTTCCATTACACTAACCGTGCTAATTGGAAAACTTCATCGCAAATAATTTATTTATATCATTGGTCATGGGTTAATGCACTGTGTTAAATTCTACAATCCCGGCCGCCACTCTGTTCAAAGGCATAAAAAAGTGGACTTATTTTATGCTTTTTTTGCAATTCTGGGGTGTGTGGATCGTGTTTTGTTATCAAATTGATTATCCGTCCATTTTAGAACATCTGAAATTTAAAGTGCACCCACACACCCGGGAAAGTATGCTGCCAAGGGCATATATTTTGCACGTAAATCCAATACAAAAGTTCAGAAAATCGACCAAAATATGACGTCATGACCATTGCTTCGGGACAAAATGGCGCGGTACCCCACCCCCCCCCCCCCCCTACCCTAGTAGATAGAGGGTCATTGTAAATATCACAGCATTTTTCAACCCAGAAGGCGATATTGTAAATATCATAACATTTCTATTTTCCAATCCAGAGGGAGACATTTTAAATATCATAACATTTCTATTTTTCAACCTAAAGGGCGACATTCTTTTTTATTTACTATTATATTATGTGACGTTGGCTTTTGTTTCTTTTTTTCTTCTGACACATTAGTAGCTAAGTAAGTAGAGTGCCAGTCAGTGATTAATTTCTTCACTGACTATCGACTTATCTACATGGTGAACTTCTATTCCCTATTTGTCTTCAAGCCATCCCTATAATGTCATATTATCCAAAGACACATACTACCCAGAAATACCGCCAACTCTTTTTCCATAAATGAAAAGAAAGAGACAGAGAAAAACACCCAACGAAATCGCAATAAATCCACTTACCGGAATTAGTGAGAAAAAACACATCGTAGTAAAACATACAGCCATCAGCAGAGATGCCATAAGTCTGTGATAATTTGTTAGCATCATTCTTCATCAACCAGTTTGGTTAACGAAGCCACGTGGTCTATCCAACACCATAGTATTCGTACACGTATTCCTCTTATGGAGAATGTTAACCTCTTCTTCCGTCTAAATAACTCCGACCTCAACTGACATGCCGTGTAGCAGCTTGCCAGAAATAGCAGTATGGATGTTAATTATTAGTATCAAACTCGATTGAATGACTGGTTATTGAATGTCTAGTGTGTTTTACAGTGCGCGTAAACCAGTATTCATATTACTCGAAAAATGCTGGCAAGACAACATCTGTTTGGCACACAAAAGAGACTTTTAAGGATTGTTCTCAAAATAAGCATTGAATCAATTTGAGGGACTGACACCAATGCCCCATGACCTTTATGCAAAGAAAGTTTATCTTTTCCTTATATCCCTTGTTTTAATATTTTTAACCCATGCCATTTGTGCTTTCTGGGTTGCAGTGAACCAATTAATTGACCTACCAGTGCTCTTTTTAGAGAGTTACCAGTTTGATTTCTAATCACTCAGTTTATTGACCATTGTTAACCTTGTTAATATCTATGATATTATTGCTATTTATATACTAAAACATCTCTTGAATGAAGAGCATTATTTTACAGAAGGAACTAGTTTCAGTTATTTGTAGTAACTTTTCGAATATGTGGGGTAAAACACCGTAGTACGTGGCACATGATCTGCGATCAAATAGTTTAAGCATATTTGTGTCATGAACTCTCAACTGTAATGTTTAACATGTTTAATTCAGCAAACCTAGATCTGATCCTACTTCGGATCATTCTCTACTACTGTGCACGTTCGGTAATGATTAAATCCAGAGAAAGCATAGATTGATATTGCCTCAAAACAGCAAATATTTAAATTGTATGTTAGCAACAAGGGAGCAAGGTGTTTGTTTGCTTAAACAACATGTCTTTTCCATTTTGTCACTTAAACAACATTCATGGTGTTTTCTTTATATCATGCACTACTGTAGCAACCAAAAGTATTAGGACACCTTGCAAGCTGCAAATTTGGAGAAAACACTGGAAGTCCATTGAACTACCGTGTTAGCTTTTTGGTATTCTAGAGTTATAAAAGCTTGTTTAAATGAATTTAGGATATTCCTGAGACAAAAATACAAAAATATGTATTTATATATCTAAGCGCTCTTGGGGAGACAGATCTTTCTTTTACTATTGCAGCTCCTCGTATCTGGAATGAACTTCCTATCCATATCAAAACTGCAAAATCTGTTACAATCTTCAAAAAACTGTTGAAAACATATCTGATGTCTGAGACTTTTTGTAATAGTTAAGTAGTTTTATTGTTGTTGTTTATCTGGGTTTTTTTTATTTATATTGTATTTTATATGTTTGTGCCTTGAGCGCTATTATTTAGGGTGGATATGTGCCTTGTCACTATTATTATATTATTATTATTATATTTCAGTGGTGTAAGATTTTCGCATTGATATATTTGGTTAAATAAAGGTTACGACGACATAATAGAACTGTGTATTTTCCCCAGGTCATGCGGGTGCTATGAGAAAGTACAGAGACTTTGGATGGTTTCCATTTAAAATATGTAAGTCAAAGTGTCAAAATGTCCCTTCCAAATAACTTATTTTTAAGATGAATGAAGAGTTCAAGTGTCAATATCTGGGAGAGGTTAAAGACTAGTGTAAATATTGGAATTAGTTTTAAGCTACCCACCATAGCAGTACGTTGGCTATAACGAGGTTGATTATTTATTCATGAGCTATTTCCAATGGGAAATTTGTATGGGGATTTAAAGAAGATACATGTTTTCTTCAATTGCATAGAATTGAACAAGCAGATGTTGTAGGAAACATGAGTTTATTAATGAAAAGAGATTCAGCAACACATTTGTTCAACTCGAAATATTACAATCCAAATGTTATATATGACACCATAAACAAGTGTTGACACCATAAACAAGTGTTCTAATACTTTTGGTTGCTAGTGTACAATTGGCCATCTAAATGAGAAAAATCCTTGAAATAAATATACTAAATGTTACTTTCATTAGGTATCTCGTTTCAATAGTGTGGCACTTTGATATGGTGTCATAAACTTCCATTTCAGGTCTTAATGGACGACGATTCAATAGCAAAAACAGTTTCCATTTTGAAGTCTCGATAGATTTTCTAAATTTTAAGCATCCGCCTTTATTGCGTAGCATAGAAGCTTTATACTAAAGACAACAGCAACAACTACTAAACACAAATGCCCGCACACATTATGACATAATACAGTGGTAAAAAGTAACGGCACAGGTAATATATGGGCTTGTAACTCTAAAAATATATATCCTACCTAAAAATATTAAATTATTAATTTCAGTTTCACATTTATCTTTTCAACACGGGGGAGAGTATGACAGGTAGCGTGTGTGTGGCGTATTAATCCATCGGAACAATACTGCCGACTATCAAACCTGCGCTTGCATCCCCATGCAATTGCACTACCGGTAATCGTTAATGTACCCGTAGCTGGGTCCGTGTGTAGATAGAAAAGAAAAATGTGAACATGAAATTGTGAATTTACCTTACATTTTCGATTGTCACTTCTTCAATATTTAACCGATCCTAGCATGCAATATCTCATATGAAATAAGATAAATTTCTCAACAACTTTATAATTTAATATTTTTATAGTTTAATATTTTTAGGTACGATATATATATTTAGAGTTAAAAGCTCATTTATTACCTGTTACTTTTTTTGACCACTGTATATCAATACTACGATCATGTGCATGCCATCAAAATCATTGTCATACATAGGTGTTTACCTAAACTCAAGCACTTTGATACGCCACTAGATTTACATACCATACACCCACCCGAACAATTGTCTTAATGGATATTGATGACATAACTTTATATTTTCCAATCTGAATGCAGTGATGATAGACATAGAAGCAGTTGTGTGTAACTCAAATTGCCGATCAGAAACTACTTCATCCGGGAACTTTTGTGTGATCATATCTTGATGGCGTTGTAGCGCTGTTAATCGTCTGCTTAGGTATAGACTTGCAGCAAGTGTGTCAGGCCCAGCTTGACAACAATTGTATGGTGCATATTTATAGGGAAGTGACAAATTGAGCTAAAAATGTATAAAACAAACAATTTAACGTGATATGATGATATTCAGGGTGGTAAAAAGCCTGCAGCGCCTAGGGTGGGTGTTTGCTTTTATGATATTATTGTTTTTAAAATCTATTATTGTATATCTTGCATTCTTAATGTATTTTTGTAATTTGTAATATTGTGCCAATTCAGCCGGCTGGCTGCGATGACAATAAACTATACCATGAATAATAATAATAATAAATTTTTATGATAATTTTCGAAACCACACTTTTCACGATTTTCTCCAAAATTCCGTGTAAACTTATATTAAGTCTATACCTAAGCAGACTACGAATATCGCTATAGCGACACCAAGATATGATCAAACAAAAGTTAATGTTTCCGGCCCGGTTTCCGGATGGGCTCATTAAAATAAACTTGAAAACGAGACCTGTTATTTACGTACGCACAGTATAGTAGTTTCCTATCCCAAAATTAATAGTATCCCTGATAGAGGAATTGGAAATTTGAGGTAGAACCGAATATGATTTTAGGTTTTCAAGTCTCGGTGGATAATGACGATGGCGAATTATGCCGATAACGGGGACGGCGACGTCGATGATGACGTTGGTGATTGTGATTATGACGTCGAGTGTGTGACGGAGTAGGTTCGGGTATAAATCTACCGCAAGCAGGTTGAAGATATTGAGGAATGCCTTTTGTTGACATACACATTATTTCCATATCTTGTTGGGACAATGATGAAATCTGGAATTCAATATCTGTCGGATTATCATGTTCACTTCTGGGTTCCGCTTGTTTACTTCCGGTTTCAATGTCTTTGCTGTCCAGCTGATTCCACCTTCCGTGAGAAATCATAGTTCGCCGCGGTTCTATGATATATAAAGGATAGTAAATGGAAACATTACGATAAGTTAAAGTCTGGAATTGGAAGTATTAGTAGTTTCTTAAAGTTTTACCAAAGTCACAGTATTTCACGAAACCATTTTGTATCTTATTCAACATCGGACTTGGCTTGTGTATTGGGTGTTCCATTAGCAATCAATAACCCCATTGGAAGACATTACCTTCATCTTTTTTCAGAATAGGTTATGAATTTCAAATGGGGTCACCTGCATGGGTGACTCCATATATTTTGAAAATTAAGCTATTCTCTCCCAAAGATCTATATTTTCACGAAACTGTGCTCTTTTCTGACTCAAGAACCCCGAGCATTTTGGTAACCTTTCATCCAGTGACCCTTGTTTTGTCGTTCTCTCCCCCTTCCCAAAATTCCCCAGGGTTCGAAAGCCCCAGCCCTACACCTATACCAATTGCATACTTTCATTCGTATTTATCGAAACCGTCAAGTAGCAGGTAGCGAGTAGAATCTTTTTCCCATTACGCAGATGCTGTGTTTTTCATTTGATTTTAGGTTCACGTGCTTTTCGCCCGGCTTTTCGATGGGAAAGAACTGTGTCGCTTGGATGATGCTACAACGAGGTTAGCGTTTATTCCGTATAGAACAACACTTTAAAACTGTTGCTGATTGGTTCATAACTTAACACGGAGCATTCAAGTATGAGGAGGAGATTAGGTGTACTGTCTGGCACGTCCAATCCATCGGCATTCCGTGATTGACAACGTAAAAAGGTACGGATAATTTGGTAAGAGACTACTAAAATGCACAACAGCAAATGATATTTTGGTGTCAGATTTGACAACAAATATAGGGGGTCTTTGAGTTTCCTAAAAAAGGTTGGATTTTTTGGTGACAGTAGTTAAATTATCAGAACATATGGGGCCATTCGGTGACTCTCTTTAATTGGTGAGAGCAAGGCTGAAAAGATGGTTTTATAACGGCCTACTTCCCCAGTATTTAGGAGTGCCCCTCTCTGTAATTAATATGATAAAGTATAAGGAAACACTACGCACTGGTTTGTTTGAAATAAAATGACAACTCAATACTTCAATATATTTTCTCTGTCAGATCTTGTATTTTTAAAAGCATAAAAGAAGTATATATTACATAAATATAACTCCTTAAATACTTTCGTCGATTAAATCGTCGTAAAACTTTTAAGTCAACTACACTTAAAATTTCCCTTTACAATATTATGTTTTCATGGAATTCTATATTATCGGCGTACTCGTTAATATCATTCTATGTGGGCATAATCACTCACTTTATCATAATTAGTTTCACTTATGGCAACATATATAAATATATATATATATATTAAATCTAAATCAGGTATTTGGATTTTGTTTGCTAGAGGTTTTGATTTATCTAACCATTAAATACTGTGCGTTGGCAAATGTGATTGTAATTTGTTCAATATAACAACTTAAAGTTATTTTACGAGATCGAGAGTCATTCATTACGTTCTACCTCCTACCTCACAACCTCTAATATCCTTAAAGGGTACCCTACTCAAAGGGCACTGCTAGATACGTATATGGGAGTGCGCCCTCAATTTCTCTGGAAACCAGATTGTGCAGATTGTGTTCGAAACCGTTTACCGTAATTCGCCGTATATCATGGGGAATTTCACCCACAATTTGGTAATTTCGACATCGAAATTAACAGCATCGCTCACCACATAAATTGCTTCAACCACATTTGTATCTAGCACCATCATTTAACCGTTTTCCCATAAAGCATTACATTTCAGGATTCCAACGTCCTTATCTTTTGAAACAATTCATTTGTTCATAACTTCATTTTTCGCGGCAATCTCTCACTGCCGGCCCTTTTAAGTAATACATAGGCCTAAGACAGCCTCGTGAATGTTTCCTTTAGTATAAAATTGATAGTAAATAAACCTTAGTGCCGGTGTGAAAGGAGCTACATGTATGGTCCCCCTGGAGCTATAGTTCGGCCACCATAGACATACGCGGAATGAAGTGAGATACCAACATATATTTTACTATACAGGGCGGACTATGGCTCCAGGGTACTATGTGAATCCTACCAAACATGTGTACTTTTGAGAAGTGCAGTGAAATATGAATGCCCATTTAGTGCGACAGAGCAAAATGTCTATAAGGGAGGCAACTCATTTAAGCAGATTCTACAAGACAAATCAATCAATCAATCATACAAAAATACTGAAGATGACATTTCAAAATCCGTTCAAAGAAAATTATCATCACCAGTATACGGTAATGTCCATGCCTCTGACGACATGCATCCGAATTTGTGTTACGCTCAATGATTATTAAGGGTGGTCTGATTTTGGTCAACCCACTTATGTCTGTACCTATGATTATTGTGTATGTATTGTTGGTAAATAGAACTGAAACTGAAACTGAAACTATGACAGTTAATCACATCCCTTAGAGAGGAATTATTTTCAAGACGCCCCCATTTTACTTGTTTTGGTTTGCTCATTTGAATGCCGATTCAATTATTTAAAAAAATTCGTGATTCTAACAGGATTCGAACCTGCAAACTTTGTATTAACACACAACGCTCTTAACGATTGAGCTAACGGGTGCCTGAGGAGCGCAAGATTATAATCTATAGCTATTATGTTCTGAAACATTGATTAAATGCTATTACTAATGTCACTGTATTAGACGTTTTAGTGAGCCGATTTGAATAATCTATATACCAAATTGTTCAGAAATCGATGTGAAGTTTAACGCTTCGTATAACAAATCTGATAAAAACAGTAAAGAATCACCAGAAAAATGAAACGGCTCCTGTATTTCTTCTAATGAGCAATTCTCCACGAAAACGTTTAGCGTTTAAGTTCAGTATTTTCTCTATGCAATGTGTGAATTATCCGAGCTCTACGAATAGTGAATTCTCTAATTTAATGTAATTCCTGCATTGTTTCAATACCAATAGCGACCTATGGTTTATATTTATATGGGCGAAAATTACGTGTCATGCATGAATTACGCCACCACTTAAAGCTGAACTTTTAGGCGAGCAAAGAACAACAGAGGGCAGTTGCTATTATGTCCCGAATTTGAAATCTGTAAGGAATGTGTAATATAGCCTCTAGGACTTTATTTTTACTTACGTGTACTTCGGTTGATTTGTCCCAATTTGGAGAGTGTAACGCCGCCGGATCTGAGCCAATCAAGGTATTCATTGCAGACGGTTCGTAGGTAGGATGGAAGTATCGCTCTTGCTTTACAAATTTCGTGCAAATCTATTTGGAACAGTGGTGCTGTGTCGAGATCGGCTTCAGGTTCTGTGTTTTGCGGGATTCCCGTAACCTTGGAAACTGGCCATCTTGGCATGGATCGCCGACGCTCTTTGATAAAATAAAAATATAAGAATATAGGGCTAAAAAAACCATCACACATTTTCCTAAACATTCAAATATTTCCCCCTAAATTTTCAAAATATTTCAAAGAATGTCCTAACATTATCACAAATTAGCCATTTGTATGCAAATTCTTAAAAGGATTACCGACATTTTTTTTTCTAGTTAACAAATACCGGTTTGGTACTAAAGCAACTCTTCAAGGCTTTTTTATAAACCTAGGCTACTAGCAAAGAATAAAAGCAAAGAATAGGAACGAAAAATACGATTGTGTATAATTGGATTTTGATTTTGTTTCGTATCGTTTTGTTTATTTAATATTTTGATGTGTAGTTGTTCACACCTTACTTTGAATGTTTTTTCAGGTACACTTGCAAACGTGTGCGCACATTATGTATATACACACATAAACTTTGATGAGTCACTGTGATGAATCCAGGTGAGTTTTCAGTTTGTCCGTGTATTGACACGTTTCGTTAAGTTTTACTGAGTCAATTGACTCATTTTATATTTAATGAGTCGAGACAATTGACTCATTTGTAGTGAGTCAATTGACTCATTTAAACATTTGTGCAACCCGGGGGTGCAACCTTTTTCGGTTCGGTAGTCGACAGTCGGCAGCAGTGACTATATTGTGGTACAGTTTAAGCTGTACATTACAATGTTTCTGTAGCGTTAGGGAAATGATAGACCTATTTTAGAACATTGTTTACAAATTTGCCTCATAATTGACTTTTGTGGATGTTCTGTTTTGCTTGAACTAAAATACATGTACATGTAGTAAGTATGTCAGGATGTGCTCTCTCCCCTAATTAATCTCACACAAATTTACCTGAAATATGCTACGGTTTACCCGTTCACCCGTGCCTATTAATTAGTCGAAGACCAAATCTGGGCAGCAGCAGCGGTTAAAATATTATTATTACTACACATGTACATGTGCGGGTAGTTCAAGCAAAACACAACATCCACAAGAGTCAATTATATACAATTGGAGTAAGCTTAAAGCTTTACAAATTTGTAAACAATGTTCTAAAATAGGCCTATCAATTCCCTAACGCTACAGAAAAATTGTCATGTAAAGCTTAAAACTGCATGTACCACAATAGTCACTGCTGCCGACTGCCGACTACCGAACCGAGAAGGTTGCACAGTGGCTGTTATTAAAACTTTGTTCTACGTAATCTCACAATACTGTGCTACATCACACGGTACTCGGTGATTGTCTGCACTGAATTTGAAGAATACTGATTCGCTTTCAAATTCGAACTGGACTCATTTTGTCTGTAAAAAAGTCGATCTTGACTCATTTCGATGTCATGTGAGTCAATTAAAACTGTTGCGAGTGAGTCAAGATCGACTTTCTGTTGTAAAAAGTCGATCTTGACTCATTTCGATGTGAAGTGAGTCAATTAGAAACTATTGAGGATGAGTCAGTGCTATTACCACATGACTCATTTTTTCGATGAATGGGTCAAAAGTCGAACTTGACTCATTTTTGACATCTTGTGAGTCAATTCACATCTGTTGAGAATGAGTCGGAACCTATTTGACTAATTTGACTCATTATTTGAAATGATTTGAGTAATTTGACTCATTATTCTGACTCACTACTTTCACAAGTGAGTCCCATTACACCTGACTCATGAAAAACGCACCCAAATGGGTCAAGTGACTCAACAAAGTTTATGTGTGTATAAACATGTAAAATATTGTGTAATATGAATATACTGTAAAGAGAAGTGATGAGATGTTGTCAATAAAAAAAACACATCTTGCTTGGAGGAAGAAAGAAAAGAAAAAAAGAATAAAGCAAGATAATACCAACTGGGTGGTGGAGAAACAATGAATAACGGGAGGATAACGCGATAAAACAGGGGAAATACCTAGGCAAGCAATGATAATTGGTGTGCACTGAAACAATACCACACGGAAATGCACTGGGACAAGCAATATAAATTGCTGTGCAATAAAACCACACAAATATAAAAAACCCAATAAGGACCGACGTTTCAAGTGGATATACCATACTTCATCAGGGACAAAATATAAAAACAAAAGTGGTGCGAACTATAAACAAGATAGTGAACTATATATATTCACCACTATAATTACAGCACAATGTCACTGAATGTCAGTAATATGTTGCCTACTGGACATCCAAGTTACCACTTCTACTACTAGGCTACTAGGCTTTTTGTTTGGGTGTGCATGTTTAGAAATTTCTACAGGACAAAATTTACCATTGGTCCAGATGGATCCGGTCCAAGGGCACACATTTGGGGGTGGGGGTGGTGAAATAAATAAATTACTAACACAAGACACTGATCAAATTAGGGAGAAAGCGCAACAACTAGTTTCTAAGTAATAAGATGACCCGTAAGACCTTGAAGATGAATTGCTTCTCAGTTTAAATCACTTATGATACCTTCAACTGACCATGCTGGCTGTAATCCAGTTCAGTTCATCACTCATCAAACAAAATAAATGAGGCTGGGTCCTTGCTTATCCCGACTACTAGTATATGGAACATGAAATTAAAGGTAATGTTCCCATTGCTGGCCCGATTTTCAACTTGAAGTTTTCCATTTTACATGAAAGGTCATCCCTAAAATTGTAGCATTCTAAAGTTTGAGTTGCATAACTCCAATGGTTCTTATTTTAGAAGCACACGGTCACAAGAAATTTGCCCATTGAGTAGTACACAAACTTGCGGGTGGTTACATTTGGCAGTAATTTATGTCTGGCCCCTAAGATTTTACAGACATAATGAGAAGAATATGGGTGTTCTTCTGATATGAAAATATCTTGAGGTGAAAAAAAAATCATACTGGACCTCTTTAGTGTTAAAATTTCCAATTTGCGTGCGCTGTGGTCGAATTAGTTTCAATATTCATGAATCAAGTTTAACAAGATGGCTTCAGGAACGTTTTCTGGACCATTTTATTTAACAATGGAATAATGGAACCTTTTTCTGGACCTTTTGAGTGTTAAAATTGCCAATTTTACTGCGCTACGCGCGAAATATATTTAATGTTTCATGATCCAAGCTTAACATGACAACTACAGGAACGTTTTTCCGGACCTGTCGAGGGTTAAAATCGCTCATTTTTGCGAGCTGAGCGCAAATTAGTTTCAATGTCTCATGATTTAAGCTTAACAAGACAGCTTTAGAATTGTTTTCTGAACCATTTTAGTTAAAACACTGGAAGTTTTTGCGAGCTTCGCGCGAATTAGTTTTATAATGTTTCATCATTTTAGCGTAATAATGGTTACAGGAACTTTTTTATGGTTCTTTAGAGTGTTAAAATTGCCAATTTTAGTGCGCCAATTTTTTTATGAATCAAGCTTAACAAAATAACTACAGGAACGTTTTTCTTGATCTTTGGAGTGTTAAATATGCTTATTTTTGTGCGCTGTGCGTGAATTAGTTTCATGATTCAAGCGTAACAAAATAGATTCAAGAACATTTTCTGAATCATTTTAGTTAAAAAACTGGAAAGTTTTGCGAGTTTTTTTTCAATGTTTCATCATTCAAATTTAACAATGGTTACAGGTTACAAAAACTGGAAATGTTTGAACGCTTCGCGCGAATTGGTTTCAATGTTTCATCAATTATGCTTAACAAGATAATTTTTCCAGGAACGATTTTCTGGACATTTAGAGTATCGAAATTGACAAATTCAATGTTTCATGATTCAAGCTTAACAAATGGATTCAGGATTTTTTTCTGGATCATTTCATTTAAAAAGGGGACATTTGTGCGCGCGTGCTTCGCGCGAATTAGTATTAACGTTTCAAATATGAGTTGATGAGGTCTGAAATGGTTTAGAAACGCCCTTAGAGAGCATCGTAATTCAAAGCTTCCCGGGCCCCGAACCCCATGCCGCAAAACACGCCCCTCGCTCCGCTCGCCGCGCCGTTTACCTGATGGTATATAGCCATCCATGGTAAGCCCCTGGGTCAACACCATCATTCATACGCCTGTTTGTCCTGGGTACCCCACTGATCTTCCGTATTGTTTTCATTCTCTTAGCTACTTAAGAGCACATGTGTTCTCTGGGCGAGTTGTGGGGCCTCCAAATATTGGCCTTGTCAGCCCCCCCCCCCCCCCCCCCCCCCCACCACCTAAAAAATAAAATAATATGAAGAAGAACAATCCGGTCCTGCTGATACAACATCTCAGTATCTCAAAATAGTAAGAGACTTTCCAGTTTAGTATTGCAACAAACGACATCAACATCATATACGTTGTTTATACCTCAAGCTTTTTATCATTTCTATATATCAATTTTCTGGTTCAATTCCTCCTTTAGAAACTTACCTTCAATCCTACCAACGACTTCGCCCGTTTGGTCCAACGCTCGTTCCTCTTCGGTTGAGTTCATTTCGTCGCGATCACTTCTATCGTCTGTTTTGAGTTTCGCGCCAACTCTTTCACGATATTCGTCACACGCTGCTCGTAAATACGACGGAATACGTTTTTGCCTTAAACAAATCTTGTTCATGTTATGTGAATGAGATGAATCAATATACAACGTCAGTAGCGCGAATGTCAATGCAAACTTTCGCAGCGGTGGCATACACGGGTAAAGCATTTTAAGTGAACTGCGGAGTGCCTATACCCCGGCCTATACCTGTGTAATCGTTTTCAGTTAATAATACAATTTGCTCTTACATTGCCTCCTATATATATATATGTGTAGTAGCCACTAGCTATACGTAATAAATCAAAGTCAATTCACTTACTTACACCCACTGACTTTGTTGCACGTGTTGTTATAAATTATTAAAAACTAAAGACATCGGCGCACGCACCCCAACGATTGATTGCTGGTTGAAATTACACGTGACGGAGATAGTTTTGACATTCTTTTCACCAATCGTGGCCATATATGATGAAAAGAGCGTTACAATTAAGCTCTTATTACGAAATAGTAGCCATTTAAAGGCATATAATGCGCACACGATGTTGGACACGATCTGCCTGAATTTGCAATTCGTATTGGTTTAACACGTAAACGCGAATACCCATCGGAAAATTCTAAATAGCACATTCCTAGGTACAACTTAATTAAATAATACCAAAACCAATGGAGTTGGATAACCAACTCCAGTCTATGTGTCCTTTCTTTTGCCTTTATTTTTATAACAAATGACGTTTTTTATCAGTAAGATATTAGAATTTTGGGGAAAAGTGTACTTTAGGTCCCAGATACCAGTATTGGTCGATACTGGTACTTGAATTTTGAACACAAAAATTGACATTCCGATATTGAGTTTTTTGGCAAACATTTCAATGTTTGCCTACATGTATATTTCACTACACAAATATAAAACGGCATGTTGAGGCCATGTTTATAATGTCATTGTGACGTCAAGCGTAAGATGTTTGTACTTGTCACGAATAACCAAACAAATAATAATAATGAAGTGTCTCAGACAACAGATTCGACGGGTCCATCTAAAAAACAACCAGCTGCAGTCATTAAGAAACGGAAACACCGACACATATCAACACTAGACACTCGCCAACGTACACTGAAAAATAATTTGGTGTCATTTTGACACTAAAACAAGTGTCAAAAAATGGGTCCTCAGTTGGCCACCTGAAGGTTTCAAATTGACACCATAATGGGTGTAAAATATGACACCTTTGGGTGTCATATTCATTTTGACACCTAGGGTAGTTACATGAGGACCCATTTTCGAAAAATGTCATTACACCCCAAATGGGGTGTAAAATTGACTCTCTTAAGTGTCATATTGAGATACATTTACACTCTAATTGGGGTGTAACTTTTGGAAATGGGAAAATGAGTATTTGTCACCTCTAGCACATGTTTACGAGCCGGTAAGACTGGTAAGTACCGATATTCTCCATTTCCAGACATTTTTGATAATAATTATGATACAATTAGCGTAATGTAAGACGTCCGTTTACACTGGTTTGGATGTCGGAGACCTAAAGACAGCAATGCAGGACAGGAAAGTGTGGAGAGCCATTGTAGATCGAGAACACAACTCGAATTAAGCAAGTAAGTAAGCAAGACGTCCGTATGAAAAAGACGACCACTGAGCCAGATGAATCGGGCTATATGTAATGTTGCACGTATCATCGTATGCATGCATGACGAACACACACATAGTACTAGTAGGTCCATGCACTGACACACAGTCCAAAATGAGTCCTGACACAACAGGCTAACAAAATGCTAGTCTCTGACTATGAAATTGTAATTTATTTCATCATTTAGTTGGCGCAATATTAAACAACATGAACAAGGCTTACATTACGCTAATTGTATCATAATTATTATCAAAAATGTCTGGAAATGGAGCAGATCGGTACTTACCAGTCTTACCGGCTCGTAACATGTGGACAAAATGGCGACGAGAAAACTTTTGCGTGCCAAGGCGCATGCGTTGATATGTTGATAGACGCCCAATTTGGTGTCAGAATTACACCAAGTGGTGTCATGCTGCTTCGACACCTCTAAAACCCGTGAGCTTTCCCGCCAACTATTGACGCCCTTGGAGTTATTTCAATTAATCTGTCACCAGTTTTGGGATAAATCACTAAATGATCACTGAAAGGTGTCCGTCGGACACTTAACGGTGCCACCGTAAATTATGTGCAAACCCATATCATTGACGATTACACCAATTTTGGAGTCAAAATAACACCTTTGTAAGTGTCATTTACAGTTGACTCCAAGAAGGTGTCGCTGTGACACCAAAAAAAAAAAAATCAGTGTACATGTATAGAATAAACCGCACGATAGAAGAGACGAACCTCCCAAAGATTCCCGTCGCTTGGCACATCACAGGCAGTTTTAAATACCACAAAACGGCTCTTTTCAGAGCCACCCTATTTTCCGGAAAGAGAAAAATAACCATACACGCCAACTTCACCGATATTGTATTGGGTGATACTGGCACATTTTTCATGTTCCAGTATTGGGCAATACTGGCACATTTTTAATGTTCTAGTATTGGGCGATACTGGTACATTTTTCATGTTCCAGTATTTGGTGATACTGGAACATTTGTCATGTACCAGTATCGGGCGATACTGGTACACATTCTACCAGTATCGACCGATACTGGGAAAAAAAATAATGTACCAGTATCGATCGATACTGGTACATTGTTTTGTTCCAGTATCGGGCAATACTGGAACATTTTAAACTTGCCAGTATCGATCGATACTGGAACAGAATAATGTACCAGTATCGAACGATACTGGGTGTTCTAGTATTGGTCGATACTAGTACAGTCAAGTATCTAGGAGCTAAAGTACACTTTTCCCAATGGTTTGAGTAGGTTAAAATAAACAACTTTTTTTTCTGGTGGTTTTTGACACCGTTTAACCCTAACCTATTCCCCAAGCCAAATTTCATGCAATATTGCACGATAAGCGTTTTAGCCCAACAAATGGCACTATATTTATTACTTGATAAGCATGCAGGTTGTTGGATATTGCTTACGGGTTTCCTGCGATCGATTTGGTTGGTTGGTTCGGTCCTGTCATGACTGACAGCTCGTGACCTTACAGATACTACGCCACAAATAACGAGTTTCAGCAAAGGAGTAACAATCACGGAGAAGAGGGTGTCCAGTAATCAATTTTATTTGGTCAACCCACCGGGAACGATCGATTTATGTGGAAGACATGAGGAGGGGTGATGGTGGTGGATTTGAAACGGTGGTAAAGGGAAGTCACGTGACCTAAAATTACCAGCAAAATATGGCCAAACTAGCACCTATTTCATTCACTAAAATTACCATAATGTGCTAATTTTAGAGATCTTTTACACATCCCGTATTGATTTGTTTTGGTTTGCTCATTAAATGCCGATTCAATTATTTAAAAAAGGTTAGTGATTCTAACAGGATTCGAACCTGCAAACTTTGTATCAACACACAACGCTCTTAACGATTGAGCTAACGGGGTAACTGCCAGAGGAGTGCAAGATTATAATCTATAGCTATTATGTTCTGAAACATTGATTAAATGCTATTACTAATGTCACTGTATTAGACGTTTTAGTGAGCCGATTTGAATGATCTATATACCAAATTGTTCAGAAATCGATGAAGTTTAACGCTTCGTATAACAAATCTGATAAAAACAGTACGAAAAAACCATAACAATGAATCGGCTCCTGTTTTTCTTCTTATCTCATAAGTTATGAGCAATTCTCCACTCTTTATGAAGAGTTGTCTAGCCGAGCGGGTGCTTTTACAACTCATTAAATTACACTAAACTTGAGTCGAACTCGAAGTAAACCAACAGGAAACAGTTCCTTCTGTTTATATTCTCTTTAATTCGTAGAAAAAAAGTGCTCCATCCATGCGAAAACTACCACCATCCCATGTTCCTGTCGAATGACGATCAGAGTAATCTGGAGGGTCTATATTGTTAACAGCAAATATGTAAATTGTGATATTTACGCTATGTGTTTTCCCCTTATTCCCGACTTTAGCCGATAAACCTGAGGCTGAAAAAATATTCAATACAACAAACAACGCCAGGTTGAAAATAAATCCAATTAAAAGAGGGCTTAATGCCAGACATTTATAATAATAAATGTATGGCATGTCAAAATATGTTTTAAAAATAAAGTTTTACGATTTCGAAGAAAACTCCTTAGGGGATGTTATTACCACAAAAATACTTGTTCAAATAGGGGAATATGGGGCAACTGGTCCGCGGGGCAAGTGGTCCAAAATGAAGGATTTTGTAATTGTATGGGCATACTGCTTACTTTTGAACAGTACGACTTTTGTTGAAACTTGACATAATATCCTTACCTTCTACAATCCAAAACATGTGGAACTTTAGGGTATTTACACATGTGATATTCTCCAGATCGTTGAAGCCACCTCCTTGAGTGACTGATTGAAAATTCACAGATACTATGGGCGATATATGAAGATGGGTTTAGATCATGTTTAATGTACTTTATATGATTGACAGATATGCAACAGTAAATATATATTGTAGTGTGCTTAGGGACTTTCTGAAATATGATTTAAAACCATAGGTTGTGGTTGAAATGACCGTAAAATGGCGCATATAGCTAATTTGGGACATTGGTGGTTTGGATTTGCAATCAATATTATCATTTCAAGAATGCTTCAATTTAAATCATTATCACGGGTATTCATTTGGTAGAGTTATGAGTTTATGAATTTGCAAATAACAAAGTACAACATTTCTTATTTTATCTAAAGACACTCGTCTACTTGTAGGACCCGAACGCCGTAATATTTGCGAATTAGTATTGTAGCACAGGGGCTTCTGTCAGTAACTGCTTGAGTTCATCCAGCGCGTCTTGATGGTGATCCATCAACTCCCAGTGTGCGTCGCGGTCTGTGAGCATAGGGGCTTCTGTCAGTAACTGCTTGAGTTTATCCAGCGCGTCTTGATGGTGATTCATAACTTTTGAAAATGTGCGTACCACCGCGCTTCCACTCAAATTGATCGTTACATGGAAACGCGGACGCACAGCGCAGGTTATTGATATATTGCCAAGACCTCCAAAATGTACTTGTACGCGCATCAATGACCTGGGGGCGTGGCGTTTTGTGTGACGTTGTGCATGGTAACAAGAGGCAGATGTTTGCGAGTGGGGCCCTGAACATGGATACACGCGACACGACTACTCGCGGCTGTACTTTCAACAATACAAATACTACATTGAAAACACAACAAAACACCATTTTTATATCGTTGTAAAATGTCAATGATGAACGGCAAATTTGGTCTGCATGATTTGAATAACTGGCGTGTGTTTGTACCACTAGCGCGGCGGCTAGCCTGCCCTACAGAGATACTGACTGGTAACTGGACGTCCCTCATCAGCAGCGAGCGCAGACTCGGTGAAATTTTGTTAGCTTCATCATGGACCCCCAAATGACACAAGTGACGAGCAAGGACGTACAATGTATGTCATAGCGATTGTATTAGCTAAACATCGCTCTGACGTTGCATGTCTGTCTCAGTCTCACCGGCAAGCACGGCCGTATCAAGCATCAGTGAAATAAATCTGATTACAGGGCTAACAAACTAGTATAAAATTTGACTGGGGACGCAAAATAAATCCCATGATAAACAGCCTAGTACAGAACAGAAATCTGTCTCATCAAAGCCAAAGGTGACTTTATAAATGTTTCAATTCAAGAAACGTATTCAAAATCGAAGTCAGGCGTCATCCATTTTTGTTGTAAAACCGAAATTGACAAGAAAAGATTAAAAAATGTTAGGCTAAATTAACTAGGCCTACGTACGAGCCTACTCCTAGCTAGGCCTATGATAGCCATCCCGTCTACGACACATGACAACCCATTTAATTTTTGTCAAAGCTTGACAAACACCTGACACTGCAACTATAATAATAATTAAGGCAAGACAACAATCAACATACTTTTGTTTGTCAAAAAGATTCACGATGTAGGCTAGGCCATCAATCATTACTCACCGAATAACGTCGTCTCTAAACAAGCAGACAAAGAATGGAATCGTACAACACGATTTAGCTGCGATTTTGATTATATTTCCCCATCAATTGACCATAAACAAAGAAGAATGTTGACGTGATTCGACTTTGATCAATGGATCCATGATTATGATGCGACATCATGATCCCGATCATGATCATTTGCATTGACTTTTTCAATGATGAATAAGCTTACAAAAATAGCTTCAAAAACTTATTCGTACGGTAGATCTGAGACGAAATATTCGTCCAGGGTATGAAGTCATATTTCATATGATATTATTTCCAATCGGCAAAATTGATCTTTCCTGCTTCTGAATTCTTTACAGGATCGGGAATGAAGAAACTCCTGTTGTTTATTTATTTTCCGTGCTTGTTTGCAAATCAAAAACTAAATTAATTTGTGGCCCTGAACATGCATATTATTTGCCGAACTGTGATTGGTCTATCTCATAATCGTTTTTTATAACAGCTTCTCCGCTATTGGTCAAAGAAAAACATTCCAGAGAAAAACAATGACGTAGTGGGGAATCCCCTAGATTGCCCTAGATTGCTCCATTATTCAATGGGGTGGTGTTTATTTACCTCAGGGGGAAATGACACAAAAATACGAACTCCAAAGTCAAAATATTAACCTTTAGCATGTTTAGAATAACTTAATATTACAATTTGGATGCTAATCAACATTAAATGACAGTTATGAATAAGATTGGTGACTTTGTACGGACTATTCTAAGGTTCTTGTTTGAAATCGCTGACTTTGTTTTGGTACCTCGGGATTGCCCCTCGGGGGCGTGCCGCCCCCTCGGGGCAATCCCTTGGTACCAAAACAAAGTCAGCGATTTCAAACAAGAACCTTAGAATAGTCCGTACGCAGTCACCAACCTTAAATCCATCAACTCCCAGTGTGCGTCGCGGTCTGTGAGCATAGGGGCTTCTGTCAGTAACTGCTTGAGTTTATCCAGCGCGTCTTGATGGTGATCCATCAACTCCCAGTGTGCGTCGCGGTCTGTGAGCATAGGGGCTTCTGTCAGTAACTGCTTGAGTTTATCCAGCGCGTCTTGATGGTGATCCATCAACTCCCAGTGTGCGTCGCGGTCTGTGAGCATAGAGGCTTCTGTCAGTAACTGCTTGAGTTTATCCAGCGCGTCTTGATGGTGATCCATCAACTCCCAGTGTGCGTCGCGGTCTGTGAGCATAGGGGCTTCTGTCAGTAACTGCTTGAGTTTATCCAGCGCGTCTTGATGGTGATCCATCAACTCCCAGTGTGCGTCGCGGTCTGTGAGCATAGGGGCTTCTGTCAGTAACTGCTTGAGTTTATCCAGCGCGTCTTGATGGTGATCCATCCACTCCCAGTGTGCGTCGCGGTCTGTGAGTCGTCTATAAGTGGTTCAGCAAGTTGAGAAAGTGTAGGCAGGAATGTGGGGCCTTCAGATTTTGTGTTACTTCATAAAGTTCATATTTTGCTGATGGAATACAATGGAATCCAATGAATGACTAAATATAAGTTATTTTTATTTTTAAAGGAAGTGTCCCGCAAGCATAAAAGTGTGCATTATATGTTAGAAAAATAACTATCAAGCCCAACTTTTGTAATTATATAGAACAAAACACCACACTTATGACAAAAACAAATAAAAGCCGCAATCTCTCAACATGCACTTTTTAAAATTCGCGGCGATCGAAAGTCCCAGTGTCGATGATGTCATAGTTATACAATGCACATGCGCAAATTTTAGCACCGATACCCGTGACGTCATCGACACTGGGACTTTTGATCGCCGCGAATTTTAAAAATTGCATGTTGAGTGATGGCAGTTTTTATTCATTTGTGTGACTAGTATGGTGTTTTGTTCTATATAATTACGTAATTTCGGCTCGATAATTATTTTTCTAACAAATAATGCTCAATGTTGTGCTTGCGGGACCCTTCCTTTAATACAAGTGCATTTTAACATCAATGAACATCTTGACTTTTGAAAATGGAATTATGGCAATAATAAAATCTTAATATTCTCACAGATATTTCTGCGTCACATTTTGGATAAAAATATGACTGTGCGTCAATGCGATATTATTGTACATGTAATTATAAAGTGTTCATATTATATCGTTTCTAGACAATTTGTATTTAGAATAAACAATTTAAAAATAACATAACAGAATAACTTTTACCGGCTCTATTTGCTTTTGTTTTGTTCAACCTAAATTCGTGTAAATCCACAAACATGCACATAATTTCAGGGCTTATGCGACAAAAAAAACACCCACTCTGTTTTACGGGCAAATGGACCTAGGGTCGGTCGGTCATTGTCTTGGGTGTCTACACATTTTTTTTTAATCGGGTCGTTTTCAAAACATTTCAAAAATTGTCCAACCTTAAAAAAAAAAAATTAAATGGGCAACTTGGCGGTTTAGGCGGTAATTATCGGTAAGTTCCCTAGTAGAAACACGCTCTTCGCGGTAATTACCGTTAAGTTCTAAGCGCTCTAAGCGTGTTTCTTCTGGAGAACTTAACGGTAATTACCGTTAAGTTGCCCAGTAGAAACAACCAGATAACGGTAATAAACGCTAAGTTTTGTAACCGCACAAACCAGGTTTGTTAACAGTAATTTACGGTAACTTTCCCATTAGAAACAGCCACCCGTTAAATCTTAACGTTAAGTTCTGTGATCCGGACGTACACGTACACGCTGGATTCTACCATTGTGAGGCATTCTTTTTCAGGCGGGGCGGCATTGTTTGGTATAACAAAAGGTCAAATGTCGTGGCCCATCGACTAGGATCGATACACTTAGCGGTAACTCTTCGCGAGTAGAAACAGGGGGGATTAAAAATTTACCGTTCAATCTTACCGTTAACTTTGCAGCGCCCCAGTAAAAACACGCTCATAGTGTACCTCGCCGGATTTACAAAATAAAAGCGCTATGATCTATTATATAGCGTGTGTGGTCTAGTGGTTAGACCGCAGGTCTCACGATGCAAAGGTTGTGAGTTCGAGCCCCACTACGGCCAACATGTTTGTATCCTTGGGCAAGGTACATGTACTTAGTCTCAATTGCCTCGTGGTTCAGAAGTCACGTAGAAATGGTGGTCTCGTGCATCGGAAGAGCAAAAATCCGAGCACGTTAAAAAGTCACAGATTCCTTCGTAAAGAGTAGGGGATCATCCCGGTCTGTGTACACAAAAACTCATGTCCCTAGGTTTCAGGGGCACTGTACCGCTAATGCCCGAGATAGGGCGCTGTGTACAGTATAACAGTATGTAGTATGTATGTATGTTATAGTATCATGGGATAAACGCTTAATGCCTCGATAGTAAATAGACACTTGAAAGTGGATCAATACTAAAATTAACAGATCATGGGTTAGAATAATTATAATGAATGTTCTTTTTTTCTTCAATATTATTAAACACACACAATTTTAAGCATAATACTATCTTAAAAGAGTAATACTATCATAAAGAGGAGCTACTAAACTTAATTTTGACTGGCTTTTGGAGAAAATCGGCAGGCTAACAACCTCGCAATGATTGATTGAAATATTTTATTGCAAGCTGATTGGTCTAATTCCGAACAAATTACGCTAATTTCAGGCAACTTTTACATTAAAAGCTGATTGGTCAAGCAGTGTACAAAATGATTTTTGTATTACCAAAATCAAATTCTAACTTAAAAAACATCCCCACCAAGTGGGTGATGGGGTCCAGGGGCTCGTTTTAGGGCCCCTGGAAGTTCCTGGTTTTAGGCATTTTGGGGGAAAGAAAAAAGTCTGGGGGAGAGCAAGAAAAAATTGAGGGCGCGAAAATGTTGATTTTTGTAAAATATGCCTAAAATTAGCATAATTTGTTCGAAATTAAACATTTTAGACCAAATTAAAGTAATTTTGAGATTAAAAATCACCATTCACGATTGTTTGGGAGACAAACGGGTTAGGCTTGAGCTGACTGGGGCGGGTGGGGCTTGACATGACATAAATTTCCCGCTTAGAAGCGCTATTAATTCGCTCTGGTAAACCTATTGTTATCAATACTTCGAGAGGATTACCCAGTGCATATATTTAAATTCGGCGCTAACTGCATGGGTAAGTTGCCATTATTATGTTGCAAATTACATCTACGCTCATGCGTGTAAACTACTCAATGAGCGTTGCAATACTGTACATCCGGGTGTTGCACACAAGAATTATGTCATATAGCAACCAGCTTGGATGGAAGCAAGGCGAATATTTAAATTTGTTGACGGTTTTTAGGGCATCAATTTATAGCGCTGCTAAGCGGGCCTTGTAACCTAATGAGCTGACTCGGGGCGGGGTGGGGCAACTTGAGCTACTGGGGCGGGGTGGGGCTTGAGCTGACGGGGCGGGATGGGGCTTGAGCTGACTGGGGCGGGGTGGGGCAACTTAAAAAGCGTACATTCAAGAGTGTTACAAAAAAACACAATACTGGTCGAGAAAAATGAACGCCATTGTACTAAAATTCGGGAAAACTGGGGGTCTAGATCACTAGCATGTGAGAGGTCCCATGAAATTTTTCAGGACCCGTAGGACTTCAAAAAATTAAATTTAAGGGGTCCCCCAAGAAATTGAGGGTCCTGAAGTTTGGGTATTTGAAAATTTCACTTTTTTTACGGACAGTTTTAATGAATTTATATTGTGAGCAAAGGATAGATATGTAATTTACAGCATTTCTTAAAGTTTCCATTTCCATACATCGTCAAATTTAAGGGGTCCCTTCAATTTTGATCGGGACCCGCAAGTCTTTCCAATTTGAAACCTAACGCGTCACTACAAGAAAGTGAGAGGTCTAGGATCTGCGCGTCCTAATGCGACCCCTGGAGTCTTATCCCTCCTCCCCCCTCGAGCATGCATTAGGTGATAAAAGCGCATGGTGGTTATTCAAAAGCGTAACTTACGCTAAAAACAATAAAAATGCCACAAATAGTTTCGTTACTCTGACCGCGTGTCCACACACGCTTTACTCATATCGCTACGCCGCGTAACTTACGCCGATTATCAGCTTTGCTGGTGTAAGTGTTGAAATAGGCAGCATTTCTTGCTTTGACCTTTGTAAATTGTATTACAAATCGCATATCACTGAAAATGGTTTTGTGTTGATGCGTGTTCTGTTATTTTGGAATTAAATTAAGAAGAAAAAAGGATAAATTGTTCGCATTTATAGAAATTGAATATGCACATCATCAAGTTTTTTAAATTGTACATCAAAAAGCTTCTGCAAAATGCAAATAGTCTGCCCAAACAACATCTTTAATTTCTTTTGAACTTATTAAATTCAGCTATTTATTTTGATATATTTTAAAATGTATCGACATTTTACCATACCGTATAGGCACAACACACAGCAAGGTCGCGAGCTTGCAAAACGTTACATCGTGGAAATATATAGGCACATCACACACCAAGGTCACGATCTTGTAAAAGGTCACACTAACGCGCGATTAGCGTAAAGTACCGTTCACACAGCCATTTACACCAGGCGGGGCTACGCTGACCTCGCTTCTCCTGCTAAAAAGCAGGATTAAATCGACCGGATTAAGGCCGCGTAACTTACGCTAATCATCGTTCACACAGTCACTACTCCATCAGTTACGCGATTGCTATGCCAAACCACCGCTACTCTTCCTTACGCCGTCCTTACTCCGCCTGTGAACGTGACTCACGTTCACACTAGGCGGACTAAGTGACTAAATTATCATTGATTGATTGATTGATCACCACCATACGCTAGAAATGACAACAAATTATGGACATAGAGCCCGGGACACAGAGCTCTGCCAGAGTTCGGCTTTTATTCTTGATTTCAATCAATCATGATCTCAATGATGATAAAACAATGGCCTTTCGAACACTACAGAAAAACCACATGTCAACACTCATTATAGGATGTCATAACTAACTCAGTCTGATAATTTTTAATAAATCATATTCAATTTCTATCATTGTATCACTGACACGAATGGTAAAACAAAAAAGATTTATCCGTGAGATCAACAACCTTCTAAAGAGGATGTCAATCCCGTGCAATTCATATGGGAAAATGTCACCCTTATACAATGCCAACAAAATCATATTTAAGGTCATGCGACTGAGTGGATCTTCACCGGGATCTTCACGAACGGGAATGATAAAATATTACTCAATTATTTGATTTGCTAAACTCATGTTTGCAGGCATGAAATGGCTTGGAAATGGCTATTTTAGCCGTAGGCCTATATGTTTTCTGTACATTCTGGAAAAGAGGCTTACCAAAGTCCGTGTTGTTGACCCACTTATACAAGAAAATATATAGCCTTGTATTGTAACATACAAGGACATGTTTTTACCAAAACCGCGCGCAAAAAACAGGTATTCAAAAACTGACAGTGCCAATCTCGACCGACAAGTGGCAAGTCTCAACCGACACGACTCTAATATTGGCGACCGCCACCCCCCCCCCCCCCCCCCCCCCCCCCCCCCTGGCTACGCCACTGATCATAAATCATAAATATATTCTGAGTTACAGAGCGATACGATTCCTAATTTCTTAAAAATCATGGTTTTAGAGTAAATTTATAAGAGTGAAAAATAAAAGGACAGTTTATGTTCATTCCACGCCGCCGTGCTTCTTGAAAAGCCGTACACTTTAGGGAAGAAAGCATTTGTATATAGGATTGGGAAAAGAAATTTATATCATAGTATACAATTAAATTTCCAATGTTAAAATTGATAAAACAAAAGTCCCCATTGAAGACATGCAGTAGTGGTAGGGTATACAAAAGGAACTCCAAACAACGTCATTTGATACAAAAAATAAAGACAAAAGTTACCCCAGTTAGTTTCGAACTCACGCGTAAAAGTTTTCATAGCTAATACAAGTCATTAGGCCAACGCCTTAGACCACTCGGCCATAGTGACAGTTCCCGATTATGGTGGCAAAGAAATACCAAATACTTTTTGAATGTCGTTATTTCCAAATGACCGTAAAATGCTGTCCGAGCCGGGATTGAAAAATGCTGTCCGAGCCGGGGATGGAATTTTTTGAAACGACGTTTTATTGCACAAAGACAACTGATTTTTCTTAATCCTTACAGCTGTAAGTTTGTGTATGTAACAATGTAGTAGAAATCCTGGTTTTTATCCTAATTGAGGGCGCAGCCTCCAAAACATCTCTTAGTATCCCTTCAAGTGACATGAGTTTCAGTTTCAGTTTCAGTTTATTTTACCAACATCACATAATATTATAAAAGTCAAAAGCAATGGGGGGAAAATCAAAAAGAGCAGAGCTCGATAAACATGGTCACCCAATAGTTTTGTTACAAGAATACATAAATATAATTATACCTTAAGTTTACTATCAACATGACGGGTACAAACAAAGGACAGGACAGGATTTGTGCAAGACAGAACCGGACAGGGCATGTGGAGACAAACACAAACGTTGGCAGAGAGATGATGGCAATTAGATCAATTACAATAGTAATGTATACACGAAAAATAGGATACGTACTATACAATAAAACAAAGGAATTACTTATAATTTGATAATAGAAAGCATAATTAGTCTTGAATACCGTATGTTGATAGATTTTGCATTCCTGAAGTCATCGGTAATATTATTCCAATGCAAAGGACCTTTTCTTCTGACTGTATTTCTTGCTATTAAATCATATTTGAAATTATGTGGACGATATAGTGACGAAATACGGGTAGGGTAATTGTGAATTGATCTGTTTAGTGTGAAATAATCTGCAAAAATATTGGGAAGGTTATCTGAAGAACAGTTGTACCTAAATAATCCAAGAATTAAAGTATGAAAAGGGGAATATGGGGCAACTGGTCCTATGGGGCAAGTGGTCTGAAATGAAGGATTTTGTAATTGTATGGGCATACTGCTTTCTTTTGAACAGTACGACTTTTGTTGAAACTTGACATATATCCTTATCTTCTACAATCCAAAACATTTGGAACTTTAGGGTATTTACACGTGATATTCTCCAGATCTTTGAAGCCACCTCCTTGAGTGACTGATTGAAAATTCACAGATAGTGTGGGCGACATAATATGAAGATGTGTTTAGATCATGTTTAATGTACTGTATATGATTGATAGATATGCAACAGTAAATATATAAATGCAGTAACGTCTTAAGATGCCGCGTGCATATTGCATTTGATGGGTGCTATATTGTAGTGTGCTAGCCTTAGGGACTTTCCGAAATATGATTAAAACCATAGGTTGTGGTTGAAATGACCGTAAAATGGCGCCTATTGCTATATAACTTGGGACATTGGTGGTTTGGATTTTCGATCAATATTATCATTTAAAGAATGCTTCAACTTAAATCTTTATCACGGGTATTCATATTGGTAGTTTATGAATTTGCAAATAACAAAGTACACCATTTCTTATTTTATCTAAAGACACTCGTCTACTTGTAGGACCCGAACGCCGTAATATTTGCGAATTCAAAGATACTCGCTGGCTACAGAAATCAGAGTAATGGCTGAAAACAAAAATGCAGTTTTGCCTTTTTCTGAAATGTATTGGAGTTATTGATCATTATGACAAATGGTGGTATGTTTTAAAACATTTTGGCGTAAAATGCATTACGTCACAGGCGTGTTTGAATAATGTTTCATCTCGACAAAGTGCTAAGTCATTTGTTGGGGCAAGTGGTCCGAAGGGATATGGGGCAACTGGTCCGCCTGCAAAAAGTTAATCAAAATTGTAAAATTCATTTTGAAAATAAGTTGTTAGTGCCAATAAAACATGACTCGGTATTGAAATGTGAATAGAATATGAAATAAATTCACATTCTTTCTAGTTCTTAGACATTCTAATACCACTATTTCTGCTTTTGAAGGATTACAATATGACATAAAATTGCTTTAGAATGGTTTAAAACCTAGGTTTTATGAATAACATCTTTATTATAATTGAATGGTGTCTGTAAAGGTATTTGCAATGACGAAATATCATGATTTATGTATTTTATCCACTGCTTTTTGTGTATAATAACCGTTGGGTCATCATTGTCATATTGACTAACTTCCCCTGCAACGTGAAAAGCTGGCTAAATATCAAGATGGTTTATTATAAGTACGAAATGATGATTGGATTAAGTAAATAAAACCATTAAAGAAAGGGGTATATATAGACAAATGTATGGGGCATCTGAATATCACAACCATGTAACCATTTAGCTACAATCAAGAAAAAAAAGGTTGGCACACTTTGTCCTAATTACGGGGAAAAACCCGCCCCTCTCCCCGGAGGCAATGTTGATCCGAGTCATATTTATCAGAAGCCTTGGTAGTTCCCCCAACATTGATTGATGGGGGGTGGGGAAGGATATAAGAAAGGGGGAGACTTTTGCTTTCTATTAAACAGTGCTATGTCCCAAGTCTGATCTCAATTGCGAGCACATAGTTGTAATAAGTTGCGTCAAGTATGCCAACTTTCCGGGCAACTTTCCTTGATTGTAGGTTCATACCGTTTTATCTATAAATGTGCAGTCGAAAATTTCGCTTGCTTTGTACACCATTAGTATACTGCTATTTAAACGTTAACCACGAAAACTGTATAAAACATCCTTTTTACATGTTAAAAGATAAGGAAATGTGTTTGTAAAGAAACTGCCTAGTTTCCGTGTTGTCATTCACTGATTTCTGTGTATTCTAACCGTTGGAGCATATGACCAGTTGCCCCAATGATGGGGTAACTGGTCCGTGCCAAGTAAAGTTTTCAGTTAGTAGTAATTGGCCTTTTCTTTTGATATTTTTTGTTATATATATGTAAATAGTTACAGGGGTGATATTTTCATAGCAATTCCATAAATGTTTACACGAGCTTTAATCTTATATATCATGAAATATGCTTAACCGGACCAGTTGCCCATCCTCCCCTATCATAAATTGTCAAAGTTTAAAACTTTTTGAATAACGGAGGGGTATGTTCAAGCCAGTGTGAATTTGAGCAGATTCTCAAAATTCGTTTCTGTTTGAGGTGAATTTTGTGGAGATTGGTATTATTAGAATCTGCCCAAATTATGTTACAATAATATAGGTGTGGTAAAACCAGAGTATTATATAAGATAAATAGTGTTTTGGAGGGGAGAATATCTCTGAGACGATACAGAATACCACAATATTTTCAAAGGATGTTAGTAAGCAATGTGCGAAAGCAGCAGTACGAGCTATGAATTGTCTACGAGTGGTGAAGAGGACCTACAAACATTTTGATAATGACAGCTTCAAGGTGCTCTACAAGTCATATGTCCGCCCACACTTAGGAATCTTAGGATCAATCAATGGCGGTCAATCTGAGGAGCTTTACAATGGCGGTCTGTGGACAGGTCATAAATAGTGGGAGAAATGTGTGACTTTGCACAGTGACTTTTTAAAGATGTCTGATAACGAAAAAAAGTTTTTCTGACTCCTTCACTTCTTGGTGATTTCAAGAACTTTTTGATACCCCCTCGTATGATATTGTAATCTGATTTTTATCGAACCTGTAAGTATAGGTGGGGGAAATGTTAGGCTCCAAACCTTGCTCTTGGGGAAGAAATAACTTTGATAGCTAATCAGGATTTTTGGTAGAAATAAGATTTTCTTGTAGATTTACATTTCTGATCATAAATCATAAATAATTATATTCTGAGTTACAGAGCGATACGATTCCTATTTACTTCAAAATCATGGTTTAAAGAGTGAAAATAAACTGACATGTCCTGCTAACAGGACAGTTTATTTTTTATTCTAAATTCACTCTAAAACCATTATTTTGAAGTAATTAGGAATCGTATCTCCCTGTAACTCAGAATATATTCATGATTTATGATCAGAAATGTAAATCTGCAAGAAAATCTAAAAAATCATGAATAAAGGGCGCCCCTTTGAAAAGATAATTTCATGGTTCTGGGGGTTTGTGAACACAGAGCCTGCTTTAAAATGCTCGTTGGTCTATTATAGTAAATCTATTACCTAGATGTCAGCTTTTTAAATACTTTAACAAAAAATGTATGGAAAATATATACACATTGAAAAAGTATCGCACCGCTGGTTGAAAAGTGCAAATGTGGCCTCGAATGTTGCCACCATGGTGTGATATTAAGGATCATTTGTTTGCGAAAACTGTCCAGCAAAATGTTATGCAATAAAAGGGCCACATTTAAGTTTGTGACGTAATCGATGTAATGTTTTTCAAGGCCAAGGGGAAAATGCATAAAACAAGTTTGGGTATATATTGAGAGGCCCGATGATTAATCTCTATAGTTGTAATTCTTGGTAACACATTCAAGTCTTCCAAGGTCGAAGGTCATCTGGGGTCAAATTTCAAAAGTTGCCCGATTGTCCTCCAACATGAAAAACCTCCCTTTTTCGTACACCAACGGTTATGGGGGCAAAGGTCAAAAATAGGTCAAATTTTAAATAAGTTCAAATGACAAAAGCAATATTGCAGAAGTGTTGACCTAGGTCAAATAAACCAAAACAAATTCAACGGTGACCTCTTCGTAAATGCTGAATTTATGAGCAACAAAAAAAATGGCATGTTTGGACTCATTCACTGCATTGTAGCCTATAACGTCTAAATGGAACATATCTTGCGCCAAATACAGAACTAATATAATGACTATTTTAAGTTTTTAAAGTCTATTCAATATCGCGTTATACCCAAACTTGTTTCATGAATGCTTTTGGAAAAAAACATGCATTTTCCCCTTAGCCTTGAAAAACATTACATCGATTACGTCACAAACTAATATGTGGCCCTTTTATTGCATAACATTTTGTTGGACAAACGCCAAAATAATGGTCCTTAATATCACACCATGGTGGCAAAATTCGAGGCGAAATTGGCACTTTTCAACAAAAAAACAGTGGTGCGATACTTTTATTTTAATGTGTATATATATAAAAAAAGAATTCCTGAAAAATGACGCGCGAGGGGACGAGAAACTGCTTAATTTTGTTTACTTGGCCTAACATGCAATACAAAAATAACTTATGTTACCATAGAAAATAATGAGTTATAAAGACTCCAAATAAACAAACATAATGTAGTGTGAAGGAATACAAAAGATAAAATGAAAAGATCTAAGTAAAGCTGTCAATGATGCATTTGGTAAAAGTAGCAAGATTTTTCATTTCCTCAATTTTGGAAGTTGTAAATAGTTGTTCCATTTTAAGTGCATTAGCACCTTTGGTATAATAAGATCTAACATATTTGTCCTTTTTTTGCATATAAAGAGCAAATGTGAACAATAGCCCAACAGACATTAACAAAGTTAATGAACTGAGTGATTACAAATCAAACGGGTAACTCTCAACAGAGAGCTCTGATGGGCCAATCAATTGGTTCACTGCGACTAAGAAAATAATCAAAAATACAAGTAAACACAAAATTGGGCTAGTAAAAAAGCCAATGAAAGTGGCGTGGGACGGGAATAGGATAAAAACCCAAACATAGAGAATAACATCAAAAAAATAAAAGAAGAAAAATCATATCTGGAGGTCATTGATACATCGAGAGATCTTAGCCAACATACTCTGAAGAGTTGGAGAGAAAGTGTCTGTTAACACGTCATTTAAAAGATTGTAGTCCTTCCTCTTGGATGTTGCCAACAACATTGACTGGAAGACTGTTCCACAGTGGAACAGCTGTAGCTGTATAGATGAAACTTCTCTCTAAGCAGCAAGTTCTGGCAGGCAGTGAAAGGGCATGATCTGGCATTGCAACACTCGAACGCGTAGCACGACGATGAACATAATGGTGTGGGGAGCAGTGCTGCTAAATCTTGTCGGCAGTGAGTGGTTGGTGCGCATTTTGTATATACAAGACCGTGGCTGCTGCTACCTGTCGCCGGTGAAGTAGGCTTGTGATGCTGAGATGCGATAGACCAGTAGCGTCATGGGCTCCAATGATCTTGAGTGCCTTCCTTTGAATGTTGTCGAGCTGGCTTAGGATAGTAGGTGAAGCTCTAGACCAGCCTAGTGAAGCATACTCCATTACGCTACGGACTTGTGATTTGTACACAGTAGATCTTCCCAATACCGTCAATTTATTTGCAACCTTGTGATGAGCGCCGAGCTTCTGGCCAGCCCTGTTGAGACAGCCGAGTGTGTTTGGACCAAGTCAGCTTGCTATCAATGGTAACACCCAGGATTTCCAGTTTGTCTGCAGATGGTAGCTTGCAGTTACCAAAGTAGAGTTCAAGTTGGGATGTGGTTCTCTTCCTAGAGATTACCATGGTCTTGCACTTGGTAGGCTCAAAGGTCACTTTCCATTTATCAGCCCACGCTTTCATATTGCTTAGATCACTGTTAAGGCTAGAAGCTACTGCATTGGAGCTGGTTGAAGACTTAATGGGTGCGAAAAGTGTTGAATCATGGAACAGAAGCATTTATGGGTGCAGTGTTGGATGCTTGACCCGACATGACGACATTGATCATGTTGATAGATCTATCGGATAAGTAGTTGTGCATCCATGAAAGCAGTCTTCTGGTAACACCCTTTGACATCAGTTTTGAGCAGAGTCCATTGTGCCGTACTTTATGTCAAGGGCAATGACACAAACCTCGTCACTTTGGTCTAGGGAGTTGTTCCATTTCTGTGACAAAATGTTGAGGAGATCAGCTGTACTGTGGCCTTCTCTAAATCCAAACTGTCTGCTGGAAATCAGATCATTGCTGAGAAGAAAGCGTTGAAGTTGTTTCTGCACAACAGCTTCCATGATCTTGCTGATATTGCTTAGCAGTGAGATAGGACGGTACTTTGCTGGGTCAGCCTTGGAACCTCTCTTGTGGATTGGAGTGACAGATGCTGTTTTCCATTGGTTAGGAAACACACCATGAGTGAAGCAGAGATCAAAAAGCCTGCAGAGTGGACTGCCAAGTTCAGCACAGCAATCTTTGAGTACCTTGGTTGGAATCAGGTCTGATCTAGTAGCTTTATCTGGATTGAGATGTTGTAATAGTTTTCGAACATCCGAGGGCTTAAAAACTATTTTGTCAAAGGATTTGGTCATCGTTATTGCACAGGGTGCAGATCCTGTTCTCTCTGTCAATATCATTAAATCTACCAGTTACTTTATTGGGATTTTAGTACAGCTTGTTTTGAAAAAATACAATTCACTCAACTCTTCAAGTTATGTCCGCTTGCTTTCAAACTCAACCCTCCTACACTCAAAAAATAAAGGTGTCATTTAACAACTCTAAGGGCGTCGCATTTGGGTCCCCAGATGAGCATGCTATGGTGTCTTTTTGATACCTTTGGGGTTTAACAATGACACGTCATTGGTGTCACCATGACACCTTTAGGGTTTCATTTCAAATTGACCCCACTAGGGGTGCGTCTCAGGACCCGATTTGAAAGGTGTCAAATTGACACATTTCAAGTGTTTTGATGACACATTAAAGGTGTAATCTGGACATCTTTAAGGTGTCACCTTGACATCTTTAGGGATTCATTTCAAATTGACACCACTGGGGTGCGTCTCAGGACCCGATTTGAAAGGTGTCAAAATGACACCTTTCAAGTGTTTTGATGACACATTAAAGGTGTAATCTGTAAAAAAAACTATAAAAACCTAATTAAGTTAGGCTAATCATGGTGTCATTTTCGTTACTTTTCACACACTGACAGAGAAGAATTGGGAAGTCGCCGTTTCCGTGGACCTCGCTGTAAGCTTCCCGGTAAGCTGATTATCCTTATACATCACACATAGCCCCGGAAAATATATCTCACGAGTTTTTAAGGAAATTCGAGTAACCAGCACTTTACTGAATGCACCACCGATATAGCCTAACTTAACTATAATACTCTGTTTGGCCATCTCGAGACAGTGACGTAACCGCGTATTCTACTAATTGCATCACATAACGCGCGCGCATACTCGCGGCGCTGGCGTACAAACACAAGCGTTGAAAGGCGGAAGATACACACGCGTGCGTAAAAGCTGCGCCTGTTCAGTTACGTCACTGTCTCGAGATGGCCAAACAGAGTTTTATAGGTTATAATTTAGTAATTTTGATGGAAAGGAGTCTATAAATTTAAAGAAAATAGTATACTATTAGTTATTAGGTGAGGTTGGGTCGGATACGGATTATATCTAGCCGATGATTCTGTATCGGGACGAGGGCGCAGCCCGAGTCCTGATACAGACTCCGAGGCTAGATATAATCCGTATCCGACCCAACCTCACCTAATAACGATTTTATCCTACTAAACCACTATTAAAATTAAAACAAAACAAGAACAAATGCCAATGTAGTAGTCACCTAAAACCCGAGCATTCAGAAACGCCATATTGTTGATCGTCACGTCGTCGGCGTAGCAACCCTAACGCATGCGCAGTTCCTTACTGACCGGATACGGGATACGGGGGTCGGATACGGAATATATCTAGTCAGCGCTTATCCAATAGGAACACGAGAATCGTCGCGATGGTAGGATAAAAATATGTACTCACATGACATGCGACGCATCCGCTGCACGATACAGATGAAAAAGACCAAAAAAACCCCGCAGACGAACTTCCTTGGCCTGCGCATGTGCACAACTTCGAAAACACCATCAAGGTGTCCAACGACACCATCAAGGTGTCCAACCGCGAAACACTGCAAAAGTGTCGCTGGCATGATGCACGCAGCAGTACGCCTTTGGAGTGTCAGTGACATTTGCAAAATTTGAAAAACACCGAGAGGGTGTCAGTAAACACCTAACATGACACTACTTGGGTGTCAATTAACACGGTTTTACGGTCAAATCAAGACAGGGTGGTCTGTTTACACCTTTATTATACAAGCTAAGGTGTCAAATAAATACCACATTTATGAAGCGACACCCTTGTGACTTCAATTTGAGCTTTCAATGGTGTCATTTTGAGTGCGCTGCAGTGTCAAAAAATAACTGACACTCGAAAAGTGTTTTAAAACACCCGTATTTATTGTGTCTTTTGAAGACTCTTCTTGTTTGCATATTTGACACATGACAATTTTAAGTATAATGCAGTAAGATTTGTTTGTTCAAAGGGTCTCCAAAATGTAGATTAGTATGTAGGAATATGTTACCCTAGATCAAGTAGACAAGTGTTCATCATGAGAGAACATTTTCAATGAATATTCAGTTATCCAAGGTTAACCCAGATGGTTGGATTTTCATGAAACTTAGAAAATATGCTTGGAAATATAAGCCATCAGCCAGACATGAACAACTTGCCTTTCGCTCTTGTTAACAACTCGCTTTTTGCCCTTGTCAATAACTCGCCTTTCGCCCTTGTCAATAACTTGCCTTTTTCCCTTGTTAGCAACTCCCCTTTCGCCCTTGTCAATAACTCGCCGTAACTCACCCATCCGGTAACTCGCCATTTATCCATGAAATATTAGCCATCAGCCCGACATGCGACATGAACAACTTGCCTTCGCCCTTTTGTCAACAACTCGCCTTTTGCCCTTGTCAACGACTCGCCTTTCGCACTTGTCAACCGTATCTCACCCATCCGGCAACTCGCCATTTATGCATCCCTGCCCTTGTCAACAACTCGCCTTTCACCCTAAGGCTGTCAATAACTCGTCTTTCGCTCTGTCAATAACTCGCCGTAATAACTTACCAATCCGGTAACTCGCAATTTATCCATCTATCTGTGGCGAAAACTAACTTTCAAACAAATTTGGGCTAATTCTGTTGATACAATTGGCAACACTGCGCCTCAAAGAAAAAAGATGGCGGCTCCAAAAACGGTGCCGAAAGATCACCCGCAAGATGCGGATGTTATGACTGCAATTCTGAAAGATATGGGTGTTACGGATTATGAACCACGAATAATTAATCAAATGCTTGAATTCACGTATCGTAAGTGAGCCAAATTGTCACAGGTCTCTGAAAAATAAACCGTCTTCCTAGTGAGTTGCAGAATTCGGAAGACTTGCTAAGCTTTTTCATGGCACTGCTGTAGCTATACTAAATTACTATATTAGTAATTACTATAGTCGTCGCCAGAATACTTCAGCACTTTTAAAAACCGCCAATGCGCGCGCCTGGTTAACGAGCGTGTGGGCGGGGACATTCATGACCCATAGATACGATCGCGGCCAATCGGATTACAAGGGCCGCGACGCGTCGAACTGCTCAACAAAGATAACGCTGTTGTTACGCTGTTCTACAACTATACAAAAAATACAATGCACTTGTCATGTCAGTGTTTACGCTGTAGTCTCTGTACACAGTTGTCACAGAAAAAGTGCCGAAGTATTTTGATCACGACTATAGTATTATACTAGACCCCCGGGCCCCGAACTCAATACAAAAGTTGGTAACCATGAGATGAGTCATGAGTGTTCTAAAATTAAAAATCGCGGAAATAGAGTATATTTTCGATTGGATTGTCAGTGCGGACAGCGAAATCATAAAATAATAGGGGGTATTTCATGAATTGGTCTCCGCAAATTCGAAAAAAGGAGTATTTTACGGAGAAAAAAACCAAAAACATCACTGTATGGTTGGATTTAATCATTTGATTAGACTAAGAACATGGTGGTAACAACCCAAATACATCATTTGTTGGGTACACCAGTTTATAACACAGGACCAACGCCTGTAGCTGTTGGGAGCAACAACAAGGTTTTTTTAAAATTTATTGTGTGTATACTGTTACATCAAGTGTCTTTGAAAGGGTTGTTATTAAAGATAGTCATTGAAAACATAAAAAAGGGGGTATTTTTACCCCAATTTTGTCGTTGTTTTTGCCAAAAAAGGGGGGTAAACTTGTTGAAAAATCCTTGCAAAGGGGTACTTTGAAAAAATGAAGAACAGTCAAGGTTACCTACTTTAGTGTTGAGTTGGGGACAAGACCCTGAACGTTTAAAAATGTCCCATTGATATTATTAGTTATCCACTGTTTGATAACGCAATACGGGAAGATACCTATGGTTGGGTGCCATATCACATCATGAGGCCGGAGGCCGAATGTGATATGGCACCCAACCATAGGTATCGACCGTATTGCGTTATCAAACAGGGTAACGAATTTATCACTTAGGAAATCCCTAATATATTCTGTACATGGATGTGCTACCAGGACGATATATCCTGTATTGCATTGTTGGCAAACTGCTACCAGGACGATATATTCCGTATTGCGTTGTTGGCAGAATAACAGCTCTGATTGGTTAAATCGAGATTTGGGTTGATCCATTATCATTTTCAGGGGTTGGTGGTAGTGGTGATGGGTGGATAGGGTAGCGGTAGGTTTTGGATTATTATGGGTTGGAAGGGGATAAGAGTGTTTGGGGGTTAACATGCCTTTTTGGTGGTTCCAGTATAATTTTGGTGGTTCCCAGTGTTTTGGGCTCCAAGTGTTCAAGAAATATATGTTGGGTGGGGGTACATGGTGAATAAGGAGGGGGTTGACAAATTGTCTTTTTTGGTGGTTCCCAGTGTTATTTTGGTAGTTCCCAGTGTTTGGGGTTCCAAGTTGATTCAGTGTTCAAAAAATATATGTTGGGTGGGGGTATATGATGAATAAGGAGGGGCGTTGACAAATTGTCTTTTTGGTGGCTCCCAGTGTTTGGGGTTCCAAGTTGTTTAAGGGCAGTGTCAACCCGGCACTTGTTTCAAAAATTGAATTTCATATTTCTCTATTATTTAATACTTTTATATGTATTCTATCACTACCATCATAAGTAACTAATCGGAAGCGATTATTTCCCGTTCTTTTGGGTGATTTAAAATTGTTGTTTTGGTAAGTTTGAGTCAGGAAAAGGCGCATGGTTTAATTTGGCGGGAATTTAAGCGGAGTTCCGCGCTTTTCAAATGCTGCGACAGCTGTTTGATCATTGCGTCGCGCGCTGAAACTGCCCGCGCGTAATACTAGACGCGCCGCTTAATATCCGCGAAATAGACGCGAAAAACAAAAGAGCGCAAAACAATGTCTAAAAATGTAAACAAAGGCCAATCTTACGATCATTTAAATTTCAGTTTTCTTCCAATTTCTTCACATTGTGACAATATAAATTGAATCTGATAGTTTATTATGATTGTTCATAATAGTATACTCGCTTTTTAGGTCACACGCCTGTGTCTTCCGTGAACATTTAGCTTTAAATGGTGGAAAATGTCACTATTTTTACTAAATCGATGTTTTCTAGAAGTTCAAATTTGAAGGAATTTTACGAATTTTCAGACAACATAACTAAAAATATATCAAACTATCACGTAAGCTTTTACTACCATTGTGTAGAGGATTTTCAGCGCTAGGAGGCAATTTTTTATTTTTTCGATTATGGATTTTAAACTCGAGATATGCATCCATTTCTAGCGAAATGTATGCAAAAAAACACGACTTTTACACTTTTCCGATGTTTTTAGCAATATTTCCAAAACCAAGCTTTATTTTGGAAAAAGAAAAAATTGCCTCCTAGACAAAATTGTTTTGTTTACAAAAACGTATATTAGAACAAATTACCATTTTTTATTTTATAGTTATGCTGTCTGAAAAATGTGGGGTAAAAAATTCGCTTTTTGGTTCATTTCTCAAAATCTAGTTTATTTGGTATCACATTGATATCACCATCGGATTCCTTATCAAATTTCCTTTCTAAAAATGTATACTTTTATGTACTTTTATTCAATATTCTCAAACTTAGAAGCAAAAGTTGATCATCAAAATAATAGGGTTGACACTTCCCATAAGTACCCAATAAAATAGTTTTGGGTTGTGCTAGGGTGTGGTGTTTTAGGAGGGGTTGGGTTGAATAAATTGTCCATTTTGTTCAGTGGTTCGTATTGTTTTGTTGGTTCCGAGTGGTGCAAGTGCTCAATTCATGTATTTTTAAAAATTAAGCTGTGTTGTGATATAAAGGGTTCAACAAAAGAAAGTATACCACTTTGTTTATGTCATTTTGAGTAACTTTCAATTTGTTTTTGACCAAACAGGCTAAATAGGCATTTAGATGAATCTTTTAGGCATAATTTGATACCAAATTTGCTCCCTAACAACAAAGATAAACCTTGATTAGCACCATTTAAAGGAAAATATCCCATTTTCAAAAGTCGCATTTCCAATACACAGCACGAGAAGATTTGGTTAATCTGTCCATGTTCTCCCCATCCATACATTCCTTTACATTCAAATCCTTCACCCATGCATCAGTTTACATTTGAATTAGCCCGCGCATTGAGGGATATTCGCGGTGATCAGTACGGGATGAATACGGCATATGTGTGTGTTAACAATTGGCCCTTTCTTCTCGTGCTGTGTATTGGAAATGCGACTTTTGAAAATGGGATATTTTCCTTTAAATGGTGCTAATCATGGTTTATCTTTGTTCTTAGGGGGCAAATTTGGTATCAAATTATGCCTAAAGAATTCATCTAAGTGCCTATCTAGACTGTTTGGACAAAAACAAATTGAAAGTTACTCAAAATGACATAAACAAAGTGGTATACTTTCTTTTGTTGAACCCTTTATAAAGAGATAGGTTGACAAAATGTCATTTTGGAGTTTCCCACTGTTTCGGGTTCCAAGTTGTGTATGTAAACCACCTGGAACCCAAAACACTGGGACCCACAAAAATGCCTCAGGGAACCACCATAATGACACAGGGAACCAGCGTAATGGGTCACTTTGTCAACCCACACTTTACTTATTAAGCACAACTCATTCCGACTCTACAAATATCCTCATTGAGCACTTACAAAACTTAAAACACTGGGAACCACCAAAATGATGCTCAGGACCACTCAAAAGGGCCCTTTTGTCAACACCCCCCTTCTTATTCCCCTTTTACTACCCAACCCCGACATACTTAATGAGCACTTAAATAACTTGGAACCCAAAACACTGGGAATCACCTAAATGATACTCCCTTACACCATAACCCAACACTTACAGTCACCCTTTTCCCCATCCACCACCATCCCCAACCCCTAAAAGTAATAATGGATCAACCCAAATCTCAATTTAACCAATCAGAGTTGTTATTCTGCCAACAACGCAATACGGGATATATCGCCTGGTAGCAATGTTAATTACAACGCAATACGTTTTTATATTGCTTAGTTGCCAAATGCCTAATAACCAATCAGATTACAGAATTTGTATCTATTTATAGCTACTAAGTGATAATACAATGGATACAATAGACCTACCACTCATCCTTAGTTTGCTCGGCCACTCAAACGCTACTTGACACGATGGTGGATGTGATGTCTCATTTTAAACATGTGATCTGTTTAGGTCAATTCAATTCATTGTTTCAAAAAAGGGATGATCGTATTAATTAATACTGATGAAAGAATAATCTTAGGGAATCAATCAAATAAGTGATGGCACCTCCCGATATTTGAAAACTTTAATTCCAGTAGATTCCGAATTAGATATTTAACTGAAGATTCCATTTCATTCAATTGAGTTGGATGGACATACATTAACATCATTACATCAATAGGCCTAATCGATAACCAGACGATTGGTACCAAGTGCGAAAAGTTGAAGGGATTTGTATGACCATATTTGGGCTAGTATATTTTCCCAACTATGTAGCCTGGGGCCATAATTTCATCGAAAAAGTGCCACGCCAGTGCGCACAGACAGACTTTACCATGGACATTTTTTTTTTTTTGTATTATATTTTTTAACAATTTGTGGATAAAATCATTAAATTACCTCATAAAACAAGAAATTATGTAGCAGGAACCCTCAAAGTGCATTAAAACACCGTAAAAAGACATTAAAGGGGCATTGAGAGATGTATCGATACTAAATCAGCCAATAACTTAAAGATAATCATCAACATAGCCCAAATCCAAAATGTCATACAATTCCGACATCTCCTTCATGCCAAAATAAGCAAATAGGGCACTTCCGGGTTGAGATTTGCCGCGAAAGTCCGTGTGTAAAAGTTAGCAAAACTTCCGAATTCAGCACCTTAGTTTCGATATGATCATATCGAAACTAAGAAAATCATGAAATTTTATATGATAAACGGCAAATGTGGTAAACTGTTCAGATAAGCTCACGCGATTAAATGACTTAAACGATTAATCGATTTTTTTTTTGATAATCGATTCGTCATTAATTCGAAAAATCGAAAAATCAAAACAAAAAAACAATTTTTTTTTTTTTTTTTCCATTCCGAATTTTCAATATTTGCCCTTTTTTTCAAGCCGAATTTACGATATTTGCCGAATTATTATGTTGTTTACAATTTCAATAATTATAAAATCACAGTTCGTATATACGATGCTTCACCGAGGTATTTTCTTGAACTAAACAGTAGATGAAACTCTAGGCCTTGGTCGTCAAAACATATTACTATTAGGCCTAGTCGTCTCTCACTTGTTTCAGACGCAATGATAAGTAATTTTCAATCAATCAAACTAACCATGATCGGGCGTTTATTCTTTACCATTTTCTTGTCATCCCAGCTATCTTTGCATGTCATAAAATAATCCAATAAAGTAGCGAACGAGTCCATGTTTGTATTCACATCACAGGGAATCAATTTAATATTTCAAATAACTCCATAAAGTTTCCCAATCATAACAAAAGTTACGGCTCTGTTAAAATGTACAGGCACATCACGTGCGCTGTACTGGCCCACATGGAGTACAGTGCATAACACACTGCCATCGTCCAGGGGCTTGGTTGCCACGTGGTGTTGGGATCGGTTATTGCTCAATTCCCAGGTTTGGTCATGGCCCATTTAAAATTAAAGTTTGGCCGGTCGATCGATGGAGTGAGAATGATTGATAAACAACACAGAGATCGGCACTTCTCTTTCTTTAACTGAGGCGTAGACAGTGACAGTTTTTCACCAGTCAATAACAGATTTATTCTATGATGTTTACAATAATATAGAAAGGCCTAGCCTTTAGTTTGCTTAGCCCCAATAATGTTCATTGTCTGTGGCAGTTCTTTAAAATCATTGACGCAAAGTGATTGATGCCGCGAAGTGATTGATGCCTCAAAATGATTGAGCATATCGCGGCACTTCAAAGTACCCGTCGGCAACGTTTTGATAATTTTTCTGAAGTGGATAATTGGCGATTAATCGATTAATCTCGATATTGATCTATCGATTTTCGATTATCGAATTTTTCTGATATCGCTAAAGACTATGTTCAGATGGTATTATTAAGTATATGCCTAAGTTTATATTACCTTGATGCAAAAAACCTGATTTCCAGGATAATTGAGGGCGCACTCCCATACGTATCTCTCAATGCCCCTTTAAGAAGGCCTCTGGATCCTATTCCATGATCCACTGCACTTCGTTCGCTACACTTTCTCCGTTCGACGTCAGTAAATTTACCCAACACTAAAATGGTCCTGGCTAGAACCCTGATATATATTCGTCCAACTGTGTAGCCTGGGGCCATTATTTCATCGAAAAAGAACCACGCCAGTGCGCACAGACAGACTTTACTAGTGCTGTTATCGAGATCTTTTTTCATGTCGACATGTTGCTATTTTAGAATCTCGATATCGACATGATGTCGACATATTATGATCCAAATACCAAGCGGATTGTCCCCGCAAATTAATGTTCGCGATAGTATAGAATATTACCGCAGATTGAAAATATCGCCAACTCAATATGCGAAGTGGTGAGGGGGGAACTAGCGTAGGCCTAATTACTTATAACGATTTGCTATCGTTGGATATTGGTTTTTTTTACAACTCTTGCCGATTGTCATTTATAAAAACCCGTTAAAACTTTTTACTTATATAGAGTTAATGAGATTAGGCCCCTTGCAATTAAATGTGAGTTTACTGTTGCCCGCGCGCGTCCAAAAGTCACCCGCGTGATATATGTAATATTTTAAAAATATTTAATTATTTCATTGTTTACAGCTTTTTCATAAGCTTTTTAACACTTTTCTGACGATAAAATTAGCCGATGAGCCGCAATTACAATACTTCCGGGTTGGGAAAACATTTCTGGGAAGTAAAAAACTCTGCACGAAACTTGCAATTGTCGCTTTGTATTGAAATGTGTGCATTTGAAGCATATTCGTAGGCACGGCACGGCAATTGATTACTGCGCAATCGCTTCAGCGCATGACGTCACATCAAAACCGCCGAACTTTTTTTGAGTTTTCTAGTGCATTCTGTGTAATATTTCAGGTTTGTTTACGATCGCAATCTTTAAAATTCTCCGAGCTAGCGTAACGATTTTTTTTTACAAACATCGATCGAGTATCTCATTAATATTCAAAATAGGGATGCAAATATGAGTAAACTCCTTTATAAAAGAAACAAAATGCAAAGCCAAGGCAGTAGGTGGTAGTAGGACATAATTAACATCATTTGAATTGTATTCGTACCTTGGATAATAGTTAACAATGCCGACAATATTAAATCAGGTGACTTTACCCCAAAATATTACAATATTAATATTAGATAGTCACCTCGTCCTGCTTTTCAAAAACGCAACAGTAAACTCACATTTAATTGCAAGGGGCCTTATGATCAGAACCCAGAGTGGGCAACACCTAACAGTTTGTGACAAGATATTCTTCATCAGGACAAGATATGATGAGGTCCAGTGTGTGGCCTTTTTTGTGAGTATGCTGATGAATATGTTGCTGGAAACCATTCACAGTGAGAGACTCCAGAAAACGAGCAGAATCCCATTTGTATGGGATGCTGTGTCGTTGACGTTGAAGTAGCCTAAGATCAAAGTATTCATTGGGGACATGCTAATTTCTTACCGAGTACCCAGTAAGAAACCAATGGCGAGAACGTTCATTTCTCGTTGCTGTTGCAAGAATTTTGAACAATCTACCACGCGATGCTAAATGTACAGATTCTATTCATAGTTTTAAGAAAACTTTAAAGACTCATTTGTTCAATGAAGCGTACAAAACAGTATATGTATAAAATACCCATGCTATTTATCATCTTTGTGCTATTAATTACTTATATTACATGTTTACAAAAGCGCCATGAGCGTCATTTCTGACGGATACCGGCGCTATAGAAATTACCATTATTATTATTATTATTATTAATTTCACTGATGAAAGTATCAAACTCATCAAGAAATTGCGATATTGTCAGACAATTTATATCCGAAGGTGGGGGCCGATACACACAAGAATAAGTCTGATGCCGAGAGCCTTAACAACAACAACTGAATGCTCATATGATGATGTCACAAATTCAACTGGTGCTTTCTGTAAGTTAAGGTTAGACTTATAAATGATACCAATGCCATCGTGTTCATCATTATTTTTTCTACAGTAATTCAAGAATGAATACCCCTCAGGAACAACTTCACCTATCACTACAGAGTCGATTCAGCTAGCCATGTTTATGTTATAACAAATATGTCGGTATCATTGTCAAGTATGTTGTCGAGTATTTGAATAGTTTTTCTTGCGTATGGATCTTACATTCCACATACGAATGTTTAGAAGTTTGTGATTGTGTTTTGAGATTCTGCGCAAATTACTAATGTTCAAACCAGCCTGACAACAGGGCTACATGTATGTGTACGTAATTCAAAAATGAAACTGAGAAAACCTGGCTCATTAAAGTTGTAACAGACGTGACAGACGGGACGTGGCAGATGGGACGTGTCAGACGGGACATTTTGAAACGTTTTTATAGTGCTCGTAAGACCAGTGCTAGGATGATCAATCATAATTTATGGGATTTTATTTTGACTCAAAATTATAAACAAATATCACATCAGTATTTGTCAATTTTGCCTTGATAAAGACTGGATGGTCTACTCTACTTGTATATTACTACATTTACTATAAGGGCCCCCCCCCCCCAAAAAAAAGTTGTTTGCTTGTCCTCGTCCGACCAACCGTGTGAGGCAGTCCCGACTGGTCAGAAAAAAACCTCTTTTTTTTCAAATTTTTTTTTCAAATTTTTTTTTCAAATTTTTTTTCAATTTTTTGTTGTTGAATTTTTTAAAACATTCATTTGAATGACCTATATTGAACCCTACGTTACTCCTCATGTGAACCAATATCCTTTTCATGTCACCTCCATGTTAAGGACCAAATAATTTAGAAATGGTACATGATAAAAGTGATACTTTTGAACAGAATAAAACTTAATACTGTAGTAATTAGGATCTAAAGATGAAAGTTTCTAACGCTATGCTGTGGGTCATGGGGTATAAATGTAATGGTTATTTCAAATCAAATGTGGGCTAAACCATGCTAAAATTAACCATTGCCATAAGCCTGCCATTGATAAGGCTCAAAATAGTGCATGCTTGTTTTTGTGTTTGTAGGATAGGGCCAGAAAAACCAATGTTAAAAAAAAAAGAATTAAAAAAAAAAGAATTCTGACCTACCAACCCAATTTTTTTTGACCCATCTATGGACAAGCAAACATTTTTTTTGTTGGCCTAAGCTTGGGAGCAGAGACCCATTTTTAGGGTTATTTGGTCCTGGTATGCTGGCACAGGTAGACATTACCAACATGTTCCTTGAAATCTGTAGCATACAACCTAGGTGGACATCCTTGCCAACTCGGATGTTAAAGGGACACTAAGAGATGTGTTGGAGGCTGCGCCCTCAATTATGATAAAAACTGGGATTAGTATATTTTTATAATTGTATTACATGTATGAACTTACACCTATAAGGATTAAGAAAAATCAGCCCCCTTGTACAAGAAAACGTCGATTCAAAAATGCTCGTACAGCCGGGACGAGCATTTTACGTCCGACAGTATCCCCCTGCAGTACGCGGGATACATAACGCGAACCATATTTGCATAGAGGGCGTTTTTTCAATAAATAGCGATGATATTGTTTTAATCAAGTTTTGCTGTGTTTTTGTTAGTAGAAACAACAATAATGGCAATTTTTAATGTTCATCTTGAATTCTGAAGTAAATTTTTAAACATTTAACATTTTCAACACCACCCTTTATAAGTCGGTCCAACAATATGATATACTTTTTGTGGTCAATAATTTGTTTTTTAATTCTTTTCCCATGTTAAATTAAAGTGTTGACGTCCCATTGAAACTCATGTCAACTTTGACCCTAAATCGAGGTCAAAGGTCAACTTAACATCCGAGTTGGCAAGGATGTCCACCTTGGTTTTATACTACAGACATCAAGGAACATTTTGGTATATATGACTCCCTGTGCCAGCAGACCGGGACCGAAAAACCATGTGCGCTCCCCAGCTAATGTGATGTAACGTAGTGCTCCTTGTTATACTTCTACCAGTATAATTGTATGCCATAGTCATAAGAGGCATCTTTTGGGATGGGAGTCAATCTCCAATAAGCAGTAGTATCCCTGAATCTTACTATAAATCTGGAAACGGTGTGTGTTTGTTTGTGTGTTTATATGTTATCCTTATTTCTCCATTCGTTGTGATCAAAGTGGCGCCTAATTTGCATGAAAGATAGAGGAAATAACTGAAAGGGTGTTAAAGTTTATTCCACTGAAATTGGTTAACAATTGGCTCCAAAAACAGCAAAAAACCTCTCAGATTTGGCTCATAAATGCCACTAGAATTGAACAACATTGTGTGTTGCGCGTACTACAGCGTAATCTTACCGTGGTAACGCGTCGCGTGCATGTTTGCACAAGGGCTGACTACCGCACGACACATGCACTCTCCTACACCTGGCGCAGAAGCCACACGGGAAATGGCTATAGGCCTGTTGGTAGGGTATTTGGTGTCATGTTGGGAGAAGGGGAGGGGGGGGGGGGGTTCAGTGTAAAACCACGGGAAATGGTTTAGGATAGGCCTAGGGTATAATGGTAGCGTTTTGCGGGGGTTAATGAAGCAATTTGATTTCTTTACTTTAAGTTGGCATGCCAAACAATCTAAGGGACCGAGGGTTAATGAAGTAGCCACAGGAAATGGTTTAGGGAGGGTTGTGATTATAAATCAAACTGGTTTGGGTGTGTGCATGGGGGAAGGGGGGGGGGGGGCAGTGGGGGTAAAACCCACAGGAAATGTTTTAGGATAGGGGTAAGAGTTAAAGCCACACGGGAAATGGCTATAGGCCTGTTGGTAGGGTATTTGGTGTCATGTTGGGGGAAGGGGGGGGGGGGGGCGGCCAGTGTAAAACCACAGGAAATGGTTTAGGATAGGCCTAGGGTTATAATGGTAGCGTTTTGCGGGGGTTAATGAAGCAATCTGATTTCTTTACTTTAAGTTGGCATGCCAAACAATATAAGGGACCGAGGGTTAATGAAGTAGCCACGGGAAATGGTTTAGGGAGGGTTGTGATTATAAATCAAACTAGTTTGGGTGTGTGCATGGGCCTAATAAAAAAAATGTTTGTTTCCTGTAACATGCTGACAAAAAAGAGGGTCGGTCGGTCTGGAAAAAAAATTATTTTACAAAAAAATAATATTTTAGATTCACCATGCAAATTAATTGCAAAGCTTCTGAATTTTGACGACATCGCAATCTGAACGCCCCAACTTTTGAGGCAAATTTTATGAAAACCTGCAACTTTTTGGGAAATGTGGAACAAGATTTGGATGGTCCACACAGGGGGGGGCGTCTAAGGGTGGGTGCGCCCCCTCAGAGTTTTGAAGATTTTTGAAAAATGAACCCACGAATGACGCCACCATTTGGTGCACAATTTTCACACGAAATTGCCACTCCACCCCCGTACAATTTTGTTTTTAAGTGTTTCTAGTTAATCATATTCAAATCCACACGTACATTTTTAGTATGAGTCAATGTAGCATACTTGAAGGAGCTAAATTTGACATATCTTATTTTAGATTTACACAACATACGTAATGCACAAATCATGAACAAAGATAATTACCCTGAATTTGTATATTAAATCTAGAATATTAAATCATAATTTTGGGTTTGTAGAGAAACCCATTTAAGTTTGCGATAGCGGTGTGGTCTCGCATGACCTCGCGGTCGAGATTCGCTCAGCATTTTACACCTTTTAAATCATGTAAATTCACGCCCAGAGTGTACATAGGTTTACATTGGAGGAAGGGAATTCCCCGAACATCACATGTGCGGTAAAGATCTCACGATTCTTTGCTGAAACCCGATCCAATCTCTTCTGTGTAGGGGATAGGGGATAATCCGCAGCAGCTGCAGTGGAGCAACGTAAAACTGGGGATTTAATTTATTTAATTTATATTCGTACGGACGAACAGAAAGTAAAGTTCGGAATTGTTGCAGAATTCATGGAAATGGGTACATTCAAATTGGACCTTCGGCAAAATGGGAATGTAAAACTAAAAGGGAATGTAACATTTTTATTCTCTCAATACATTTCCGTAAATTTGGACTGAAAAAATACGAACGGTAGGTAGAAAATAAATTTAATTTTTTCAAAATGTTGATAAAATATTTACGGTCGGCAGGTTTTAAGAGGGTCGGTCGGGTTACTGGAAACAACAATTTTACGGGGGGTAAAACCATGGGAAATGTTTTAGGATAGGGTTAAGAGTTAATGAAGTAGCCGCGGGAAATGGTTAGGGAGGGTTATGATTATAAATCCACCTGGTTGGTGTAGTTGCAGGGGGGGGGGGGGGGTGGCGATTGTAGGGGGTTTATGTGGTTTTAAAAGTACCGAGGGTTAACTTGATGCGGTTTGAGAGGTAGGGGTTAATAAAGTAAACACAGTAAATGGTTTAGGAGGGATATGGTTATAATTCAACCTGATTGGGGGGGGGGGGGGGGGGGGGGGTTATAATGCCTTTAGAAGGGATATGGTTATAAATAAACCTGGTTTGGGGGTGTTGTAGGGGGTTTATGTGGTTTCAGAGGTAGGTAGTGGTATAACCATCTATCGGGGACCCGAGCGTAACCACGGAAAAATGTTTTAGGATAGGGTTAACTTGATGCGGTTTGAGAGGTAGGGGTTAATAAAGTAGCCACAGTAAATGGTTTAGGAGGGACATGGTTATAAATCAACCTGATTTGGTGGGGGGGGGGGGTTATAGGGGGTTTAAAATGCCTTTAGAAGGGATATGGTTATAAATCAACCTGGTTTGGGGGTGATGATGAGGTTTATGTGGATTCAGAGGTCGGTAATGTGGCATAACCATCTAGCGGGGACCTGAGCGTAGCGGGGACCTGAGCGTAGCGAGGGGACGCCGCTAGTAACTCTAAAATCATGATTTTGCATGTTTTGTCTGCCAGATGGAAGTTGGAAATATATTTGCCAAACTGAGGGTTTGATACTTTTTCTTGGCTAATTTTTTATGCAGAATCTGAATTTGGAATCAACAATTCTGGCTTAAACTTTTCACCCATTCAATTGTAGGCCTACAGGTGAAAGTTCTGAAAATTGAAATTATAGATACAGTAATGATTGACATACAGAAATGTCAAACATTAAAAATGACCAACTGAATGGCCTCCTGAATTCAACACGGCTACCTGAAATATTGTCTTTGAAATATTGTCATTTTTTTTAGTTTCATGACATTTTATGACATTTCATGACTGTTTTTATGATGTTGTAACATTGACACACGTTACAACCATTAAGCATTCGGACGGTTCTCCAGACCCGGATATTGATCAAAATTACCCCAGGTTGGTTTTGTTTCAAGTAATTGAGGAAATAAGCACAACCCTCATACATGGTCAACTTTTCATGATTTAGCCTTTTATATCTTGTATCAAGATTGAAAAAATAACGGTTGTAACATGTGTGTGTCAAAAAAATGTTACAACCGTTATCATAGGGTTTGTGTATAAAAAAAAAGGTCTTCTAAAAAACTGGCCGAAACGCCTAAAAAGGATGCATGCATGAAACCAGGTTGACTCATGATTTAAACAGCTACATATCGGCGCAAGTTAGTAGGGCCTTATACATGTGTATTTATCCATCGAGCGAGTTATCATACCATAGTCTAGTATGGCCTATTACTTTTCAATGTGGGAATGGGAATTCACATCACTATCGCACACACAAAAGTCTCCCAACCAAAACTTGTTTACATTTCGTATCGACCAGTGCATACAGTGCATTGCGTGTTGTTGAGGGGCCAATGAGAGTGTAATTCCGGTAATAACATGAACAATGCAAGCATGGCCTTGTCTATTGTTACCAAGGATACTGGTATCCAATCACTGATCGTTTACGACGCTGCGACTCCTACATACTGAAGTAACGTGTTTTGCGATTCGATGTGAATATTATTATCTCAAGGTATCCGTGGATTCAAGTCAATCACGAACGATACTTTATGTAGCCAATCAATCGTCGCTTAACGGAGACGTTAGTCGCGAACCCATAAATACTGCCCAATACTGATTACAAATTACTTGCCTCAAATGTGCGCAACGCTTCGGCGTTTCGGCAAAAAAATCGACATTAAGCTAGGATTCTGACATTTTGCTCGCTATCTCCCTGCTACTTTACAGTAGTGTTGGCCAAATATGAGCTAATAAAATCAATTTGAAACAAGATTAAGAGCCACAAACAAAAATAAGATCTCATTACTGTGGAAAAAACATTTCTGAAAATTTCATTAAAATTGTCATCCCATCTGGGCTCCTGGACTAGTCAGTGCAAAATAAATCCTTTTAACCTTTCATAACAACAGATTAAAAGGTTATTAAATCTTTTCATAACAAACAGATTATTTATCCTTTTGACAGACTACAGTGGTCCAAAAAAAGGTTTACTCTTTTTAAGATGCATATTTCTCGAAATGGACGAGACATCTAATGCCATTATCTTAGTGATTTATGGTGAAAACGGCGTTGAAAATGAAGCATAAATAAAGAAATGCTGACGGTTTAAAGAATAATGGTCAAAAACCAGTTTGTCCATGTACGTCATACGTTATTACGCAAGTCTATGGGATATTGTCAACTCAATAGCACTGCGTTCACAATTTCCTGCAATAGTATGTAGGCCCTTGTTATACCTGTAAACAAAGGGGAGGTACTCAGCCATGAAGCAAGCGATTGTTACTATAAAGTGGTGTCATTTTAGAGAGGAGGAAATTAGCTAATCCATGCATAAAAGGATACAAACAGGTCTCAAATAAATGAGAAATAGGTGGCTCAAAAAACTTTCTAAACTTTTTTTGAGGAGTTTATATGGAAACATCAATAACTGCCATAGACTTACGTGTGGTTTTTTTAAATTGAAGGTATTTCTTAATTTGAGCTTTAATTTCAACTCCATTTTCACCATATACCAACAAATAATATATAGACTCAGACAAACTGGCGAGTATTAAATTAACAAAGACCTTAAAAATACACTGCCTCTCGCATTTGCGGCGATTGGTTAATCCACTAGACCACAGGGACTGTGCTTACGAACGAGCACTTATACATACAAAGTCTTTGTTGAAAGCCTCTAGCAGCCAAAATACATGAGTAAATATAAACAATTGATGATTGCCTATAATCATGATTCTAGCAGAATCTATGACGAGCGAAACTAAATTAAATAAACGCGAGGATCAAGCAAATGATACCAGCCGAATAAGTGAAATTAATAAATAATATATAGACTCAGACAAACTGGTGAGAATTAAATTAACAAAGACCTTAAAAATACACTGTCTCGTACCCGGTCCGGTCCCTCTCACATTCGCGGCGATTGGTTAATCCACTATACCACAGGGACTGTGCTTACATGGATACCAGACGAACGAGCACTTATGTATACAAAGTCTTTGTTGAAAGCCTCTAGAAGCCGAAATACATGAGTAAATATTAACAATTGATGATGGCCTATAAGCATGATTTTAGCAGAATCTATGACGAGCGAAACTCAATTAAATAAATGCAAGGATCAAGCAAATGATACCAGCCGAGTAAGTGAAATTAATAAATAATATATAGACTCGGACAAACTGGCGAGAATTAAATTAACGAAGACCTTAAAAATACACTATATATGCGGCGATTGGTTAATCCACTAGACCACAGGGACTGTGCTTACATGGATACCAGACGAACTTTGGATTGGCTTTAAAATTACGGTTCTACTCAAATGGTTGCAACTATATGACGCAATGATCAAATTCAAAAATTCTTTTTTTGAATGAAAGCCAAATATGTCGTTGTAACACTATGTTTGGTTTTGAATATGCAGGCACAATATTTCTGTGGCGCTTTCTCCAAAAAAATGCCCGTTCTTTCTGACTAGCCCTGTATGGGGAAAATTGTATTATGGATAACTCATCATTTTATGTTTCTGCACCCTCACTGTGGAACAGCCTCCTAAGAAATGTCAGGAAGGCATGTACATTGCCTAGTTTCAAGAAAGTTCTGAAGTCTTATTTATATCCATCATATTGACTCTGTTTTGCATTGTTTATGTTTTGTTTTGTTTTTTTTGTTTTTTTCGTGGCGCTTTGATCTCTCTGGAAAATATAAATGCTGTTTATGTATAAGCTCTTGAACTGTGGTATGGAGTTCCTTCTCTAGCCATGCAGGGCTTTAAAGGGGCATTGAGAGATACGTATGGGAGTGCGCCCTCAATTATCCTGGAAATCAGGTTTTTTTGCATCAAAGTAATACTTAGGCATACACTAACTACCATCTGAAACAGTTTACCAACATTCGCCGTTATCATATAAAATTTCATGATTTTCTTAGTTTCGATATGATCATATCGAAACTCAGGTGCTAAATTCGGAAGTTATGCATCGTTCTACTCACGGACTGTCGCGGCAAATCTCAACCAGGAAGTGTCGTTATTTGCTTATTTTGGCATGAAGGCGATGTCGGAATTGTATGACATTTTGGATTTGGGCTATGTTGATGATTATCTTTACGTTATTTGCTAATTTAGTATATCGATACATATCTCAATGCCCCTTTAAAGATACATAGCGTAGATCTAAAACCATACAATTGTTTGTCTTTTTATTGTGCAGGTTATGTGACAGACGTATTGGATGACGCCCAAGCCTACTGTGGCCATGCAGGGCGCAAAGATCTAGAGTTGGAAGATATCAAGTTAGCCATCCAGACGAGGTTAGACCACTCATTCACAACGCCACCCCCTAGAGAGGTAAATGTTTCAATTGTTCAATGCTTTGATTACTGAGGCTGATCGGTTTGTCACGGACGGACGTTTGTGCAAAACATGAGCGAAAAACAGTTTGTAAAATGTAACTACTGACATTTATTCAACTTTTTATGTTTAATGTTATAGAGAATCATCAACTTTATTGAAATACACAAACAAAAAAAAGGTTTGGTTTGTTACTAAAAATAGAACGACGGAAATGTTTGTGTCACGGACGGACTAGATAGAAATAGGGTTCTCTACCTTTTAGTGCTTCTTGTTAATTTCTATCTAGTCAACTCCATATTCCCCAATGCTTTCCAGGTCAAAGAGTAAGTAATATACATGGTTTGAATATCTGATACACAGCATTTGAAAATGTTTCTTATTTTTTACAGGGGTAGGGTAACTAACTTTGTCACGGACGGACATTTTTGAGTGCACGGACGGACACAAATGTTAACTACATAAAAAACTTTGAAATTGCCACTTATTTACACTTTAGTACATGACAAATGGTATCAAATACTTACAAAATAGTAAGAAAAATGTTAAGTCATGAATTTTCAGTCTTAGTGATAAAAAGCAGTCAAGATATTAGTCTTTTTCCAACACTACGGACAAGATAGAAATAGGGTTCTCCGGACCTTTAGTACTTCTTCTTAATTTCTATTTAAACAATTCCATATTCCTCAAGCTTTCCAGGTCAAATAGTAAGTGAGATACATGGTTTGATACACAGCATTTGAAAACATATTTATTTTTTACAGGGAAAGGGTAGACCTGTAACAAACTGTGTCACAGACGGAAATTTGTTAGCGTCACGGACGGAAACAGATGTTGAAGAACTTTGAAATTGCCACTTATTTACATGACAAAATGGTATCAAATACTTACAAAATAATAAGAAAAATTGTATGTCATCATTTTTCATTCTTAGTAATTAAAAAGGATCACAAGATACCAAAACCAGTGTGATGGTTATATTCAAAGGTTGCAGAATTTGGCACTTTGATAGCAGAGGGTGATCGGTTCAAAGTTCACATTGGTGTGAAAAAATTACTTTTTGATATTGATATTGAAATGTACCTCACAATATTGGACAACATCTTGGCTAACTGAAACTGCATTCGAAAAGAAGAAAAAATGCGGAAAGGTTTTCGGAACAGTCCATTATTGCCCAAGGGGTAGAAACAAGATGCTCGTCAACGCCTTTCATGGACGGACATTCTTAGTAGAAGTTGACCTTGCCATATTTTATGTTAATGAAACGTTTTCAATATTTTTAATTAAAAATTGATAGATGGCACATTTATCCATTAAATAAGAAATATATTTTAGAAAACAAGTTCTGGGAAGTAATTACCCTGCCCTTGTGATAACTTTTTGATGCAGAGCTGTCCGTCTGTGACGCAAAAAAAGTTTTAAAAGTTTTACAACTTTTTTCAAGGAAAGAGAGAAAAAATAAAAACATAGTGAGCTATCTCCCCTATATACCCCCTTTCTCATGTAGAAATGAAACTTAACAATGGCGTCAATATATAAGTTAAATCAGTAATTAAAAGTTGTCACAGACGGACACAAATTTTGTCACGGACGGACATTATTCAGTTCTGAGTACAAATGCCAAACTGAATCCTGCCCCTCTTACCATAAATGGCAAGAGATAGACCTGCTGCATCATATAAATAGACTGTATGCTGTGATACAACTTTGTAAAACAATTTTGACCCTTCTTAGATAAATTTTGTTCGATTAATTGTGTAAAAGACTGTATGCTGTGATACAACTTTTTAAAACAATTTTGACCCTTCTTTGATAAGTTTTTGTTCAATTAATTGTGTAATTAAAGGTTAGTGATAATGAATACATGTAGGCATCCAACAGTGTTTTGAGTTTTTCAAAGTTTCATGAAGAAAAAACCTGCAACTTTTGATGCAAAGCTTAAAATTAAATTTGTGCTAACATCTCCAATGATACTTTCTGATTTCAACGCTACTTGCTTCTATTTTACATACACTTATTATATGGGGCAATTTTAAACAGTGTCTTTTAACTGATCTCATGCTACCCCTTTTATTTGCAAGCATTATTTCAGCATGTACAGGCAGTAAGGTTAACAAGCGCAAGCTATACTACAGATTCACCAAAGAAGATCTGCTGAGGGTTCACAAATGCGCAAATAAGCAAATGACTTCCTTTGACTTCAAGTAATTTTACAGTGCACCTGGTGAGCATCATAACATGTGCTCACTGCTGTAGCAAACCTACTCATTTGCATAAAGGGCATACCTGTATGGACTAGTTCATTTAATTGTAAGAGGGTGGTATTCAGCTTTGCTTGTGTGCTCAGAACTGAACAGTAGCTAACAGTGTCCGTCCGTGACAAAATTTGTGTCCGTCCGTGACAACTTTTAATTAAAGATTTAACTAATTTATGCCTGCCCTAATTAATTAATACTCCTGCATGGGAAAGAATACATATAAGGGAGATACTTCAGTATGTTTTTATTTTTTTACTTTGTCCTTGAAATTAGTTAAAAAACGTATACACTTTTTTTGTGTCACGGACGGACAGCAAAACATCGAAATGTTAACGCAAGTCTAGCGATATAACTTCCCCAGAACTTTTTTCCCAAATATTTATCTTATTTGATGGAAAAGTGTGTCAGCTATCAACATTACATCACAAAACTCTGTAAATGTTACATTAACATAAAAATATAGCATGATGAACTTGAACTAAAATGTCCGTCCGTGACGCATCTTGTTTTCACCCCTTGGACAATAATGGACTGTTCCGCAAAAGTACCGCATTTTAACTTTTTTTAAATGTAGTTTCAGATAGCCTAGATATTGTCCAACATTGTGAGGTACCTATCAATATCAAAATCAGAAAATTATTTTTTCATAACCATGTTAACCTTTAACCGATCAGCCTCTACTTCAGTTGTCATTCTTATAGTGGTGGGGGTAATTACAACTCAGACTTGGTACTTTTAGCAATATTTTACTAAATTATTAATAAATAGGATAAATTCAGTCAATAAACACTTTTTAAGAGCGTGAGTGCAGTGGGCTCCAGTATTGAAATTAACCTCTAGGCCACAGGGAGGGGGTGGGTCAAGGAAACATGATCTTCTACAGGCAAACGGACTTCTCAGGTTGTGTCGGTCGGTCTTTGTTTTGTTTTGTTTTTGTTTTTTATTCTTTTTTTTATTCTTTTTTTCCCTTTCACCATGAGCGATCACAGATGGTCATATGATGATACAATCGCCAGAAAGAAACTTTCTCTTTTTGCATTCATTACGAGGGGGTATCAAAAAGTTGTTGACATCACCCAGAAGTGAAGGAGCTATATCGATGAAATTTTGTCAGTGTAATCACTTGTCCTTAAAAACATTATGGTGCAAAAATGGTCTCATAACTATGTTTACTTTCTTTAGAGGGAGTTAGATGCCAAGGCCCTGTACATCAATGACGTCTTCCGATGGTGCTGTGTACATGATAAATGATTATGGTCCAATAACTGATTCTTGTGGGACGCCTTCCAGAGGTGTATGAGGGTTAGACATTTTGTCATCTACAGATATATATTGAGACCTACGAGTGACAAATGACAAAATGTAAAACAAATTCTAAGCCTAATATTCTTCTGGAAGGTGTCCCACAAGGATCAGTTATTGACCATATTGACCATGAATACAGCACCATCGGAAGACGTCATTGATTTACATGGCATTGGCATCTAGCGCACCCTGTAAAGAAAGTAAACATACTTATGAGACCATTTTTGCACGATAATGTTTTTAAGTACCAGTAATTACACTGACAAAATTTCATTGAAATAGCTGCTTCACTTCTGGGTGATGTCAACAACTTTTTGATTTCCCCTCGTATGTTCCATGGCCTAGACAAGTAATTGAGAAGTAAAAACTCACCTTTTGCAAGTTGCTACATCTTGGCTGTATAATGTTACGGAATGGACAGATGGATTGCACAAAACTGGGAGTTTCCCAATATAATAGTTTAATGTTTATGTGTATTGTACTTGCGGGAGTGATGATGATCGGAGTTGGATCGGATCGCTCAAATACTAATTTCCTGGTGAAGTAAGTTGTCATCTGATGATGAAATTACCCTACTTTAATTACTGTTACTTACACTTTGAGCTTGAAAAATGTTACCCATCAGTCGGACGGGTATTTCTGCATCTTCACCCGCCCGACACAAAAGTTACCTGCTATGGGCAGGTCTTATTTCCAGCCCTGGTCATGACATGTCTGCACATAGACCACTGTGTAAAAGTTGACATGTATGAAAAGGTTGCAGGTTATATTGTAAAGAGGTGATATTTTTTCTTCTTTGAAATTGAACAGGTTAGGCCCTTCACAATTGATTTTGAGTTTCATGTTAAGGTGGCTCTATTAGCTGAGTCAAAAATTTAGATTTCTTTTAATCAAATATGTTTAGCCTTTGGTCTTGATTCTGGAGCTGAAAATTGTATTTCAATCGGACATTCGGTTGCCAATATATGTTAGGTCACCTCGGTGTTGTCCATTTAAAAATTTAAAAAAAAATATACAACAGATACAATACTCGTATTCTTACTCTAATCATTCAGTTCCTACTGGAGATTGCCAAACAGAAGAACAGCAGTCCACTACCGCCAATCAAACCACACAACGGTCCAAGGATCCCACCAGACAGATACTGTTTATCTGCTTGTAACTACAGACTCAAACCATCACAGAAAAGGGTAGGTATATCTATATCTATAGAATACTTGGCAGAACAGGGTAGGTATATCTATATCTATAGAATACTTGGCAGAACAGGGTAGGTATATCTATATCTATAGAATACTTGGCAGAACAGGGTAGGTATATCTATATCTATAGAATACTTGGCAGAACAGGGTAGGTATATCTATATCTATAGAATACTTGGCAGAACAGGGTAGGTATATCTATATATATAGAATACTTGGCAGAAAAGGGTAGGTATAATCTATATCTATAGAATACTTGGCAGAACAGGGTAGGTATATCTATATATATAGAATACTTGGCAGAACAGGGTAGGTATATCTATATCTATAGAATACTTGGCAGAACAGGGTAGGTATATCTATATCTATATCTATAGAATACTTGGCAGAACAGGGTAGGTATATCTATATCTATAGAATACTTGGCAGAACAGGGTAGGTATATCTATATCTATAGAATACTTGGCAGAACAGGGTAGGTATATCTATATCTATAGAATACTTGGCAGAACAGGGTAGGTATATCTATATCTATAGAATACTTGGCAGAACAGGGTAGGTATATCTATATCTATAGAATACTTGGCAGAACAGGGTAGGTATATCTATATCTATAGAATACTTGGCAGAACAGGGTAGGTATGTCTATATAGAATACTTGGCAGAACAGGGTAGGTATATCTATATCTATAGAATACTTGGCAGAACAGGGTAGGTATATCTATATCTATAGAATACTTGGCAGAACAGGGTAGGTATATCTATATATATAGAATACTTGGCAGAAAAGGGTAGGTATATCTATATCTATAGAATACTTTGCAGAACAGGGTAGGTATATCTATATCTATAGAATACTTGGCAGAACAGGGTAGGTATATCTATATCTATAGAATACTTGGCAGAACAGGGTAGGTATATCTATCTATAGAATATTTGGCAGAACAAGTTAACTTGTTATCGCGCCAAGGCCCCTGAAACCTAGGGACATGAGTTTTCGTGACAGGTAACAGATCCGGGATGATCCCCTACTCTTTACGATGAGGTCTGCAACTAATTTAACGTGTTCAGGGTGAGGCGTCTGAATACACGGGACCAGCGGCTTTACGTGACTCTCTGAACCACGGCGCACTTACATTCACTGTGTAGACCTGCACGTTGTACAGAGTGAATGGGGTAGAGGAGAAATTCTACAATTAAATCTGATTATCAAACCACGGAAAGAGAAACTGATAAACTAACCATATATAGTGAATTAAGATGTGATTGTAGAATTTCTGACCTCGATAGGAGCTTTTTGGGAGGTAAGCAAAGAATCCTGGAACTTTTTTGGAGGTAAGCAAAAGAATCCTGGTTTCAAGGTGACTTGAACCCACGATTTTGTATAACAGGGCTCTATCTCACAAGGAGAAAAATAATGGTCTTTTCACCAGGAGCTCTGCATTTGAAAAAAAGTAGCTTCAAGTTCACGGAAATTTGGTGTGAACCGAGCTGATCTGGAACTAGATTTTGATACAGATACCCTGGTATGTACTTTATGCTATGCACATATGAGACATTGACACTTTCACCCGGGAGCAAGTTTCAGATAAAAGGTAGCTCCCGGTCTTGTTTTACAAGAGGCTAACCAGGAACTATTTCATGCTGTGGACAAGCTGTACATTTTGCCATAGAATAATTAGCCGGCACTAAAATCAGTCTAGTGATAAGTTTACACCACCTTTTGGGAGTTATTTTCTTGTTTTATAATTCTCGATTCTAAACTGACCACACCTTTAAGGGCAGTGTCAACCCGGCATTTGTTTCGAAAATTGAATTTCATATTTCTCTACTATTTTATACTTTTATATGTATTCTATCATTACCATCATAAGTTACTAATCGGAAGCGATTATTTCTCGTTCTTTTGGGTGATTTAAAATTGTTGTTTTGGTAAGTTTGAGTCAGGAAAAGGCGCATGGTTATTTGGCGGGAATTTAAGCGGAGCTCCGCGCTTTTTAAATGCTGCGACAGCTGTTAGATCATTGCGTCGCGCGCTGAATATTCCCATGCGTAATACTAGACGCGCCGCTTAATATCTGAGACGTAGACGCGAAAAACAAAAGAGCGCAAAACAATGTATAAAAATGTAAACAAAGGCCAATCTTACCGTCATTTAAATTTCAGTTTTCTTCCAATTTCTTCACATTGTGACAATATAAATTGAATCTGATAGTTTATTTTGATTGTTCATAATGGTATACTCGCCTGTTAGGTCACACGCCCGTGTATTCCGTGAACATTTAGCTTTAAATGGTGGAAAATGTCAATATTTTAACTAAACCGATGTTTTCTATAAGTTCAAATTTAAAGCAATTTTACGAATTTTCAGACAACCTAACAAAATCAGTTTTTGATTCAAAATTTCACCAAAATCATCTAAAGTCAATTATCTAGGAAGCACTTTTTTTTTTGGTTTCCTTTTTTTTTAGTTTTGAAAATATTGACCAAAAAGTGCTAAAAATGTGATTTTTGAGATAAAAAAACATTTTTTTGGCACTTTTTGGTCAATATTTTCAAAACTAAAAAAATTTAAGCCCAAAAAAAAGAAGTGCTTCCTAGATAATTGACTTTAGATGATTTTGGTGAAATTTTGAAATTTGTAATTAAAAACTGATTTTGTTAGGTTGTCTGAAAAAATTTGGCGCCAAAAAAGTGATTTTTGGGCAAAAATGTAGAAATCACTATTTTTGTGGAAATTAAATACCAAAAATGGATTCTCCGACTCATTTCAATTTGAAAAATTGTATACTTTTATGTACATTACATTATTAGTTTAAAAGTTACAGTGCTTGATAAATTTCATATATTTTGGGTTGACACTTCCCTTAAGGCAGGGTTGTAGCTAGACCAGATTAAGGGCAGTGTCAACCCGGCGCTTGTTTCAAAAATTGAATTTCATATTTCTCTATTATTTAATACTTTTATATGTATTCTATCATTACCATCATAAGTAATCGGAAGCGATTATTTCCCGTTCTTTTGGGTGATTTTAAATTGTTGTTTTGGTAAGTTTGAGTCAGGAAAAGGCGCATGGTTATTTGGCGGGAATTTAAGCGGAGTTCCGCGCTTTTCAAATGCTGCGACAGCTGTTCGATCATTGCGTCGCGCGCTGAAACTTCCCGCGCGAAATACTAGACGCGCCGCTTAATATCCGCGACGAAGACGCGAAAAACAAAAGAGCGCAAAACAATGTCTAAAAATGTAAACAAAGGCCAATCTTACGATCATTTAAATTTCAGTTTTCTTCCGATTTCTTCACATTGTGACAATATAAATTGAATCTGATAGTTTATTATGATTGTTCATAATAGTATACTCGCTTTTTAGGTCACACGCCCGTGTTTTCCGTGAACATTTAGCTTTAAATGGTGGAAAATGTCAATATTTTTACTAAATCGATGTTTTCTAGAAGTTCAAATTTGAAGGCATTTTACGAATTTTCAGACAACATAACTAAAAATATATCAAACTATCAGGTAAGCTTTTACTACCATTGTGTAGAGGACTTTCAGCGCTAGGAGGCAATTTTTTATTTTTTCGATTATGGATTTTAAACTCGAGATATGCATCCATTTCTAGCGAAATGTATGCAAAAAAACACGACTTTTTCACTTTTCCGATGTTTTTAGCAATATTTCCAAAACCAAGCTTTATTTTGGAAAAAGAAAAAATTGCCTCCTAGACAAAATTGTTTTGTTTACAAAAACGTAAATTAGAACAAATTACCATTTTTTATTTTATAGTTATGCTGTCTGAAAAATTTGGGGTAAAATAATCGCTTTTTGGTTCATTTCTCAAAATTTAGTTTATTTGGTATCACATTGATATCACCATCGGATTCCTTATCGAATTTCCTTTTTAAAAATGTATACCTTTATGTACTTTTATTCAATATTCTCAAACTTAGAAGCAAAAGTTGACCATCAAAATAATAGGGTTGACACTTCCCTTAAGTGCCAGACAATTTTACTGACAGCGAACGGAGTAAGTGTAGCGAACGAAGTGCAGTGGATCATGGAATGGGGTCTATAGGCCTTCTTAATGTTTTTTAAGGGGTTATAAATAAATGCACTTTGAGGGTTCCTGCAACATAATTTCTTGTTTTATGAGGCAGTTAATGATTTTTTCCACAAATTGTTAAAAAAAAAATAGTGCCGGATGTTTAACCCTTATTTTTAAGAGTGCCGGAAGCTAGGCACGACTTCCGGACGGCCCCCGGACAGCCCCGTCCTGGCGTAGCTACAACCCTGCTTTAAGGGGGCTGTGCACCTTCAGGTACAGCCTCCGTAAAACTGCCGTAACTTCTTTATTATTCATTAAATCTATATAAAAGTATACATTTTCTTGCAGAAAAGGGTTCAATGAATCCAACCATGATCATGAAATTGACCATTTTGGGAGAAAATTATAAAACACACGTTTTTTGACCCATTTATTGGTTTGGAAAAGATAACTCAAAATATATTTTGTTAAATTTTATCATACTAGTTTTATCATATTCCTCATGCAATTCCCTAGGAATCGTTTTTTTTAATTTTTGTAAACTTTATTATTTTTTGAATTATCAAACAAAAAGTGCCAAAAAATATGATTTTCACGATTTTGGAGGTTAAAAAACAGTTTTTTTAGCACTTTTTGGTCTGTAATTCAAAAAATAATTAAGTAAATTTTTTTTTAAAAAAACGATTCCTAGGGAATTGCATGAGGAATATAATAAAACTAGTATGACAAAATGTAACAAAATATATTTTGAGTTATCTTTTCCAAACCTAAAATGGGTCAAAAAACATGTTTTTTATAATTTTCTCCAAAATGGTCAATTTCATGATCATAGTTGGATTCATTGAACCCTTTCCTGCAAAAAAATGTATACTTTTATTAAGATTAAATGAATAATGAAGAAGTTACGGCAGTTTTACGGAGGCTATGCGAAGGTGCACAGCCCCCTTAAGGTCATATAAATACAAATTACATTTATATTGTTTGTTTTTTACTTTGCAGCCCACATTAACCATACCTCCCAGGTTGGCAACCCTAAGTACAGGTAAAGTCATATTTATCATTTTGTTTTAATCTTGACTATATACTTCTTTTCTTCCATTCAGGGTGTCCCAGAATGATTTATACCGGGAAAGATGCATTTATCTAGCTATGAATTCAGTGATTGATTTTCGTGAAAAAATGTGTGTAACAAATTGTTGTCAAATTTCAACTGTTCGTTAAAATTATAAACTGTTACATTGAAATGCATAGTATGAAACTGCTATACACATTTTAGATTGTATTGCAAATTAAGCAAAGTGTGGAGCATTTAGCCCCGGTGTTCTCTCTTCGTATTCAAAGGGGTAACACATGATCGTTCCAGGATCTTGAAATACCCCCCTATTTGACGGTGTTTCACGGACAATTTTGTCAATTTGACCCCCTTTTTCGCACAAAAACGCTGACATTTTGCCTGAAAATAACCCCCCTTTTTCACCATTCCAAGGACACCTTATATATAGTCCCTCTATTTGCGTAAAAATGAGGACATTCTATTTTCTTCTTCGTGTACATAAACCTCTACAAAAAACACCCCTAATTTTTTTGAAATCGCGGACATAGGTTTCAAAATGACCCCTTATTTTTGGAAAACGTGCACAAAGCTTCAAAAAACACCCCTAATTTAGGGAAATTGCGGACATAGCTTCAAAAAATACCCCTAATTTAGGAAAATCGCGGACATAAAATGTCCGCGGACATGGTACAGAAAACCCCCCTTTTCCGCGAGTTTTGGAATGATCATGCGTACCCAAAATCAATGTTGACTGAAACCACCGGGCATTTAGCGATGCGACACTTGGTAAATCGTACCCTGGCTATGATACTATTGTTCCTGATCAAACTGCTTATGATCTACATATATTTATCTTTCTAAGGAATTTTACATTTTAAAAAAATGGGGGGGGGGTTGACAAATATTATGGAATTTTTTTGTAAAAATGGTAAATTCCAAGTTTGACCAAAATAACCTCTCTTAAAACTTGTACAATCATTGACCATGTTCCCAACAAAGCTGTATTGAAAATGATATGCAGGTAATTTGCTGCATCCTCTTTAAATTTATCCACTACAAAGTTAATTATATATAGATATCAAGTGTTTGTGATGTTTTATGAAGCAATATTTGAATGGTATGAAGGAATTGTTCTACTTGAGTGATTTATACCATATTTTCTAAAGCGTTTCCAATTCAAGTCCATGAGATGTCATGGATTTCTCCCAAACCCACTTATTGTTGTTGTGTAACGATCCTTGAAAAATGATTCTCAAAGCTCAAGGGTCTGTCAAATAATACAAAAATCACTCTAAATTGATTTTGCTCGCTATGGTGTATCAACCATAATGTTAACAGCATAGGCCCTATAGAAAAGTAATTACTGTGTAAAACCGCACATGGCTATATGGTTTGAATTAACTATACTCATACACTAAATATAATTTCCCATTTTTAAACACTAAAAAGAAATATTGACTTAATGTGTCTAAACATTTAATAAATTGATGCATGTGTGGCAAACCTGTATACAACGCGACTCAGTCAAGTTTAAGTAATGTGATGACGACTGTCGACTAGGTGATGGTTTATTGGTACATGAAGGATGATAGAGAGTGTATCAATCTTAATGGGAGTTTGAGAGTGAAATCCTGGAGGCGTTCAAATTCGCTCGCTGGGGTAATGGAGGCCCTCTGTTGGTCCCTGCCGGTGTAATGTATGCCCACTGGTTAGAGTGTGAACATTTGAAGCCAATCTAGCAAATGGAAGAGCTAACAGACGTCCAGGCTGCGGCACGTGTAATATACACACTTCTGCCTTACAATAAAGATGATGAATTTTGATGAACCATAGAAAATATCTAAAAAGATTTTCTTGGTAACATTGTCACAATAACATATGGATTTCTACTTATAAAATTTATGAGAAAAATTAATAGCCTGTTAGAATCCATGTGGATGGATTGTTCCCAATTGTTGCATGATTGGATTCTCTATGCTTTTTCTTGCTAAAATTCTCACCATGTGACAAAATGGTGCTATTCATCAGATGATAGATTCATTCATTTGTCTTTAATAATTCAACTTACATTGTTTAGTTTATACTTAGATTGTTGTCCTTTGATTCATTGTCACACCACATTTATAAGCAGGGCTGGATCTTAAAAACTTTTGTTTGTTCCAGTTAGTCGGGCAGGTAGCTTCCAAAAAGTTGCCAGCCCTACAAGAAACGTACCCGCCCAAATTTGTTTCCAATTTCGCAAGCAGAGTGTAAGCAATCTTCCGGTATTGGAATTAGCACTTAATGTTTGGAAAAAGTTACCTGCCAGTCGGGCAGAAACTTGTGCATTTGTACTTGCCCATTACTAGATTTACCCGGCATGCATGGACAGGGCATGTGGGTGCTAAATTCCAGCCCTGTCTGTAGAGACACAGAGTGTACACATTAGTGCCATCAAAAAAAGTAACTGACCAGAAAATAAATTTGCGTATAACTCTAAAAGTACTCTAATACATAGGCCCTACTTAACACCAGGTTTATCCGTGGTCATGCATCCAACTTCTAATTCAAGTTTGTCTTATATGTTTTGCACTACATCGGTCAGTGGTCCCAGTTTTGACAGCTCACAACCTAAATCGCTAATTGAAAACCAGCCATGCGTATTCAACAGTATCTTGTGCCACACATCATAAGCGGTGTTTCTAACACACAGAAATTTAACTAATAATTTAGTTGGAAATGATGTTTTTAATCAACATTTTACAATTTTAGAGCAGGTTCTTGTACGCGTCGCGAAGTGTATGATAGAAAATTGATTCACCAACATTGCATTCGTAATTGACAGTGCATTCATACTCTCTGCCTTGCATTCTGGGAAAATGTGGAAATCAGGAAGCTACTTCCAGGGAAATTTGGGTGTTTGAGGGGAAATGTGGGTATTTGGAGGGAAATCTAGCTTTCTTTCTTTGATTTTGTTTTTGCTTCCCGGGAAATGAACATTTATTCCAGCCCTGCGTGCACCCATGCAAGGCCTAGAGCGATTATCAAGTTTGAATGCACAGTGGCTCATCAATTATCATAACTCCTAACTTAACCCTAACTCCCACGGCTATGTTTTTGCGTGTATCGGGGGGAGGGGGGAAAAAGTACAATTTTGTTAACCCGAAAAATCACCGAGCACCCCCCGGGATTCGATCCCGGGACCATTCGCACCCCAGTCTGTCCCCCTATCAACTGAGCTAACTCCCCAGTGCATATGCGGCCACAAACTTCGTGGCCACATATGCCTGCGGTATGTGACGTAATCGAGCCAATGCAGCAGCACGCGCGTGGAGATAGTTTTATTTTGGATGATTTTGTATGGTCTAGTGGGGTTAGGGTTATGGAACATTGAAAAATTTTGTGTTTTAACCCTAACTCCCACGGCTATGTTTTTGCGTGTATGCGGTAGGTGACGTAATCGAGCCAATGCAGCAGCACGCGCGTGGAGATAGTTTTATTTTGGATGATTTTGTATGGTCTAGTGGGGTTAGGGTTATAGAATATTAAATTGTTGATATTTCTAAGAATTATTGATTATTGAGGAAGTTACAATTCAATAACAATTTTCCTTTACTCATGTGTGTAACTAATTGATTAAAAGCAAAATGCGCAAATGGTAACCATACTTTATCTTACATTTAATTGGTACTCTAACTTCGTTTATATCAAACCATTTTTCACATACAATATCGTAAATTAAAGAGGAGACTTTTCACCACAACTTTATAATTTGATATTTTTTACTCTAACTTCGTTTATATCAAACCATTCTTCACATACAATATCGTATATTAAAGAGGAGACTTTTCACAACAACTTTATAATTTGATATTTTTACTCTAACTTCATTTATATCAAACCATTCTTCACGTACAATATCGTAAATTAAAGAGGAGACTTTTCACAACAACTTTATAATTTGATATTTTTAAGTAGGAGTTATACCTAAGAGTTATCAGCACATTTATTACCTGTTCAGTTACTTTTTTGATGACTGTATGTTAGGACAGGAGGGAGAGGGAGCATTAAAGGCATATTATGTGATCTTTTCCAGGGAGCGCCCCCGGGGGGGGGTACTCGGATTTGGTTTGGTCGGGGGTGAGCCGCTGGAGATTCAAAACCCATACCCATTTTTAGGGGTGATTTTGGAAAAATCGGTACCCATTTTTAGGGGTTTTGCTTCATTTTAGACCAAATTTTCGCAAATTTTCGGGAAAATATACCTAATTTTGGCAAATTTTCGCGAAAATAGACCCATTTGTAAAAAGTGACCCCATTATTAGGGATTTCCAGCACAAAATCATACCCCATGTTTAGGGATTTTGTGCCCAAAAAGCTACCCATTAGAGCGGCACATCCCCGTATACCGTCTTAGGCGAGTACCCCCCCCCCCCCCCCCCCCCCCCCCCCCCCCCCCCCCCCCCCGGGGGAGCGCCCTCTATTCATGATTTTCTTGCAGATTTACATTTCGGATCATAAATCATGAATATATTCCAAGTAACAATTCCTAATTACCTAAAAATCATTGTTTTAGACTGAATTAAGAGTAAAAATAAGTTGTCGGTGCAGACCCCGACAGTTTATTTTCACTCTAAAACCATGATTTTGAAGTAATTAAGAATCGTATCGCCCTGTAACTTGGAACGTATAAACGATTTATGATCAGACATGTAAATCTGCAAGAAAATCTGCTTCCAATTTTTTTTTCGAGGATTGAGGGCGTCCCCTGGAAAAGATCACAATATACCTTTAAGTGACCTGACATGAAAGAAAACAATTTTATTCAGAGACTTTCCATACATACAATTCCATTTCGTAACAATCTACACCAAAGCATAATCTCCGAAACAGAACTACCTATACCTTGATAAAAATGTTTTGTTTACAAATCCAATATCTACTCACATGACTAATAATAATAATAATAATGAAACCATACTTATTGAGCGCATAACACAATTAAGTCCCTATGCGCTATCACAAACAAAAACAAAACAAAAACAAAAACACACAGTAACATGAGTAACAAAAGACGAAACAAAAAGAAATTAAACATTAACATTAAATAGGTGAGTTTTTAGCAATGATTTGAACTGTTCAAGAGTTTTGGCGGATTTAACATGATATGGTAAATTGTTCCAAAGTTCAGCAGAAGCATCTTGAAAAGAACGGCGACCATATGAAGTAGAAGGTGAAGAAACATGCGCAAGAAGACAGACAGACAGTTTCGTCTTCCCGTTCGGAAGACTTCTTCGGTAGTGACTTGATCCACTTGTTTTTCCCGCGAGTTTTGCTTACACTCTCGTTCCCAGGAAGCTCAGGTGTTGTTAAAAGAAAAAACAAGTGGTTCAAGTCACTACCGAAGAAGTCTTCCGAATGGGAAGACGAAACTGTCTAGTCATGTGAGTAGATATTGGATTTGTAAACAAAACATTTTTATCATTTCAATCTACAATCCTGATGAACTTATTCAAAGTACCTATACCTTAAACCACAAGATTCGTAATCATTTCACTACAACTTATGAATGTGTAGTTTTAGACAGGGTGTACTATTTTTTTTATAAAAATTTTAAGCTCCTCCACACAGTGTCAAATGCCTTTCGGAAGTCCAAGAAAGCCATATATTATGTACCTTTTTACCTTGAAAAGTATAGTGGCGAGTAGGCGCGACGATATTAAGCCTACAATATGGCTTTCTTGGACTTTGAAAATTTAAAGGCATTTGACATAGTGTGGAGGAGCTTAAAATGAACACCCAATAGTACACGCTGTTCAAAACTACATGTTCATAAGTTTTAGTATTTTTAACACTTTCCACGCGGCAGGCAGCTGCAGACGCCATTCCAAAATTCCCCAAAATGTTTAAATAATGTTACAATTATGGAATTTGATTACCATATTTGGAATCGCCATGAGAAATGCATTGACATAATTACAAACATGCCTAGTATTGGGTCAGTAACCCTTGAGATAGACTTTGAAAATTGTAAAAGGTTTCTGAAAATTCTGTTTTGTGTATGGTAAAAATAATAGCTGTGTGGAAAGTGTTAAGAGATTGAACATCCCATTGTAAACTCACAACCCTGCCCAGTCTACTATCAATGAGTGCAATAAAAATAGATACAGAAACAGACATTTGTTGTTGTTTTTTACCCCAGGCCTTTCATCCAGTGGAAAGCTCACTCCGACCATAACTCTTAAAACTGGTACTCCCAGGACGCCACATGCAATATCAGTCACTTCAGGGGGAACTCCTACTATAAACCTGATGGGAAGTGCCAGCAAGATAAAGCCAACTCTTACTAGAGGTAAGTTTCATTTGAAATAAACCTGTTTGTGTAGACCTCTGTGTAGGTCTTTCCCCCTTTTAAATTAGTTTTTTTTATTACAAAATTCTGGAAAGGTTACCCACTCTTTACTTATTCGCTCGTAGTATCTAAACGAAACATCTCCCAAACCTAACATTTTACAGGGGATACAAGGCGAGTCAGAAAGAACAGGCATTATTTACAGGGGATACAGGGCGAGTCAGAAAGAACAGGCACTATTTTAGAGAAAGTACAACAAAAATGTCAGGCCTGCATATTCAAATTCAATGATGCACTACAAAGACCACATATTTAGTTTTCATTCAAAAAAAAATTTGAATTTGATCATTGCATCTTAATGTTACAACACTTTTAGTAGAACCAATGAAACTAGAGAAAAACATGAAAAGGCACATGAATGTTGGATATAAAACCTTAACATTAATAGAACTGTGGAATTATGAGTAATAAACCCTTGATTCAAGGGGAAGAAATGTGAAAAGAGGCACTTTTAGCTTAGTATTCAGAAAGCGAACCTCATGAATGACTTGATAATTTGACCATCCTGTGGATTGGGGCTTTACTCAAAATTAGTGTAACATTATAATGCAATGGTCAATTTTTTTTAGTGAAAGCCATATTAGGCCCCTTGCAATTAATTGTGAGTTTACTGTTGCCCGTGCGTGTCCAAAAGTCACCCGCGTGATATATGTAATATTTTTAAAATATTTAATTATTTCTTCAATGTTTACAGCTTTTTCATAAGCTTTTTTACACTTTTCTGACGATAAAATTAGCCGATGAGCCGCATTGCAATACTTCCGGGTTGGGAAAACATTTCTGGGAAGTAAACTTGCAACTGTCGCTTTGTATTGAAATGTGTGCATTTGAAGCATATTCGTAGGCACGTCACATCAAAACCACCGAACTTCTTTGGAGTTTCCTAGTGCATTCTGGGTAATATTTCAGGTTTGTTTACGATCGCCATCTTTAAAATTCTCCGAGCTAGCATAACGAGAAAAAAAAATACAAACATCGATCGAATATCTCATTAAGGGGGCTGTGGACTCTCAGGTCAGCCTCCGTAAAACTGCCGTAACTTCTTCAATATTCATTTAAACTTTATAAACGTATACAGTTTTTTGCAGGAAAGGGTTCAATGAATCCAACCATGATAATGAAATTGACCATTTTGGAAAAAATTATAAAAAACACGTTTTTTGACCCATTTTAGGTTTGGAAAAGATAACTCAAAATATATTTTGTTAAATTTTGTCATACTAGTTTTATGATGATCCTGATAACATTCCCCAGGAGCGTTGGTTTTTTTTGTGGAAAATCTTTTTTATTTTTTGAGTTATATTTGGTCTGTAACTCAAAAAATAAAAAAGATTTTCAAAAAATCAAAAAAACGCTCCTGGGGAATGTTATCAGGATTATCATAAAACTAGTATGACAAAATTTAACAAAATATATTTTGAGTTATCTTTTCCAAACCTAAAATGGGTCAAAAAATGTGTTTTTTATAATTCTTTCCAAAATGGTCAATTTCATTATCATGGTTGGATTCATTGAACCCTTTCCTGCAAAAAACTGTATACGTTTATAAAGTTTAAATGAATATTGAAGAAGTTACGGCAGTTTTACGGAGGCTGTACCTGAGAGTCCACAGCCCCCTTAATATTCAAAATAGGTATGCAAATATGAGTAGACTGCTTTATAAAAGAAACAAAATGCAAAGCCAAGGCAGTAGGTGGTGGTAGAACATAATAAACAGCATTTGAATTGTATCCGTACCTTGGATAATAGTTAACAACGCCGACAATATTAAATCAGGTGACTTTACCCCAAAATATTACATATTAATATTAAATAGTCACCTCGTGATGCTTTTCAAAAACGCAACAGTAAACTCACATTTAATTGCAAGGGGCCTTATAGGTCTTTATTATAGTGTTACCATTGGTTTTGAATATGCAATCATACATTTTTTGTGATGACTTTGTGAAAAGAGTGTCCATTCTTTCTGACTCACCCTGTATGATAAAAAATCTAAAAATTCTTGTTCTTTCCCATATTTTGAGTTTATTTAGGACCCTAGGAAATAAACACAGGGTGTCTCGAAAAAAGTTGTTACTTTCTTTTTGTGCAGTGTTTATAATGATATAGGTGGTTGAGGAATTGAACCCGGGATTCCTGCTTGGGAGCGCTAGAGCGTGGGCAATATGCTACAGTAGACTAACTGTTTTGGCAAAGTCATTGATAAAGATATTAAGTATGGAGTTATTCAAGCATCACATATCTTATGTGTTGCTGATCATAATACTTCGTTCAAAATTAAAACAATGAAGCGATTAGCGTTTTAAACAATGTGAATTGTTTATTAGGACTCCAGCTTCTTGTGGGTGCTGTACTGCTTTTAAATCTCTTATCACTCCAGTATTACGTGCACTAGGGCTGTGACAATGCTATGTGATGCGGGGAGATCATCAAGGCTGCTGTGTCCCAAAACAGTAATTCTACGTAACCTAACCCTAAACCCTATGCTAATAGACATTCTGGGATGGGGTTCGCCATGAATTATACATTGTAAGCACTTCTATTTAGTGATAGGGAAACAGCTGTCATTGTGTGGGTGGTGATATACTCGGACTTTGTATTTTTAGCAATATTTTACTATTATTAGACACTTAATAGAATAAATTCACTCAATAAACAATTTTCAAATGAAATTAATCTTTAGGTCACAGGAAGAAAAACCCCGCCCTATGGGCAAATAGTTGGACCTCCCAGGTAGGGTCTGGCAGTCGGGTGGCTATTTTGTTGGGGTGGGGGGCGGGGTCAAATATTTTGTGAAAATGTTGGCGATTTCCCAATCAAAACAACAAAAACAAATTCACATATTGTCAACAACCAAAAATATTAAAAATTCAGTAAAAATAATAGGTCAGTTTTCTGTTGCCTTACCTAAAATCAGGGATACATATGCAGCTAATGAGATCATGCCCGTTGAAATAACTAAACCTTCCTCTTATTTTGTTGGGGTGGGGGGCGGGGTCAAATATTTTGTGAAAATGTTGGCGATTTCCCAATCAAAACAACAAAAACAAATTCACATATTGTCAACAACCAAAAATATTAAAAATTCAGTAAAAATAATAGGTCAGTTTTTCTGTTGCCTTACCTAAAATCAGGGATACATATGCAGCTAATGAGATCATGCCCGTTGAAATATAACTAAACCTTCCTCTTATTCAACATTTCAGTACCATCTACAGGGACATTTCAACCAACATCTGTAATGACAATGACACCAGTGACAACACCAATAGTAACCAGCACCGGTGGGAGCTCAAATGGAGGGTCAAACACCCCAACAATTACTATGGCAGTATCAGGGATGAAACGTAAACGAGAAGATGAGTAGGTTGGTTGAGGGATTCGTTCGCCTTTGTAGCACGAGTTCAGGAATCCTGTTCGTTCTCCATCTGCTCCAATAACAACACTGGTTGGAACACTAAACAGTGGAGGCACTCCAACGTTTACTGTGACCATATTGGGGGATGAGTTATGACCTATGTTGTATAGTCTTGAAAGTAGGAGTAAAGTAGAGAACGTTATGACAAGCTGTGAGAGAGCAGGCCTGTTTCAGGAAAAGATTTGCACATGACGCTTGTACACAGAGGGAATATAGGCTTTTCACTGTTTTGATACACATGGCCTGTTGAGGTTGTTCAGTGTTAGACTAAAAAAGCAACGGTTCTAAAATTGTGCACTGATCAACTCATGAATAAACATTTGTGCATCGTCATGCCACACTGCTTACTGCGGTCTGTGTGGCGTTATGACATGATGCAATGGGCACAGGGTCTCTTTATCCAGGATTTGAAAGTTGCCCGTCCATTTGAATTGTAAGATCACACCGTATTACTACTTCTATTGCAGAAGTTAGTGTAATCATCTCTATTCTATGCGGCCAATTATATGAAGCATGCCTCCAGGGGCGGACTGGCCACTGTGGCGTTGTGGCGATCGCCACACGGGCCGCTTGGTTTTGGGCCTCTCAGGGCCGGTTACTCAAATTTTGTGGCCGTGCAAAAATTTGTGACTGTGCGAAATTTTGTGACCGTGCGAAATTTTGTGACCGTGCGAAATTTTGTGACCGTGCGAAATTTTGTGACCGTGCAAATTTTTTTGACCCCCCCCCCACTTACGTGAAATTCACGAGGTGACTGACTGGGAAAAAAATTGGGGCAACCTTTTACGAAAATTTACTACCGGGACGACATACTTCTGCCTGACATGGTCAAAAAGGGCCGCTTTAATAATTTTGCCACGGCCGCTTTCAGGTCCCAGTCCGCCCCTGCATGCCTCATGTGCGAATAGTAGCCCAATATTGATGATGATATGGCATTTACTTTACATGTGTATTCTACTCAAACATTTTGTTGAATAATTGAGGCAGGCTGTTGGGTAACTTCACTTTGACAACATGCAACATGCTTGTATATTATTAACACTTTCCACGCGGCTATTAGTTCTACCATATACAAAACAGATTTTTCAGAAACCTTTCCCAACTTTCAAGGTCTACCTCAACGATTACTGAACCAATACTAGGCATGTTTGTACTTATTTCATTACATTTTTCATGGTGATTCCAAATATGGTAATGAAATTAGATCATGTTGACATTTTTGAAACATTTTGTCAACATTTGGAATGTCGTCTGCAGCCGCCTGCCGCATGGAAAGCGTTAAGATTCATCAGGCCATGAAAAAAACATTGTTGTACAGACCCCTCCCAACCCAATTGTTTTGGAATTTCCCCAAAATATCGAGGGGTTTAGTGCAACAAAGGGCTATCTGCATTTTGGGCCAAAATGAGATTTTGGTATCAAAATGATTCGCACAAGATATTGATTTTGAGATATACTCAAACAGAGGATAGAAGTACTTTTGATATCTATTTATTTTGAAAATCCTTCAAATGATCATACCTTTGGAATTAATTGTCTGATTGTAATGGGGTTTTCTGCAAAGTAATTGAACTGCCAATGTCCAATACGCTAATTGCACGGTACAGATGGAACCATTAAAAGCGAGGCTCTCCCCTCATCACGCACTATCACGCCACACTGCGTCGTGGTTTCACACAGGTTTGTGCATCGCATGACGCGGTTGGCACGCGCGCGATGAGGGGAGAGCCTCGCTTTCATTCTAAAATGGCGATTGCGTCCAAGTAGCGTATAGAAACACATTGTGATATTTTCAACTTGAGTCTCACTTTGCTTGATCGTATAGACCATTTCAAATTGAGATCGGAAATCTTCGGAAAAACAGGTCACGTGGAGTAGGTGCGTTGCGCGTTCTTCGCAACAGTTGATCGCATTCACAGCATTGTCCTAGTTGGTTGTCCGCCTAGTGATTTACTATGTTTACATACACGCGTGCACCCATGAGAAGTAAAACGTGGAACGAGACTATTTTGGTTTTTTTATCAACAAAGGCGCTGACGGACAAATTCCAAATGTATCGAGCAGACGGTAAAAAGTGAAAATATTACCCCAAATCTCTTTCATCTCACTCGTTTTTGTTACTGAAATACCGCAACATCATCTTTGTGAGGGATACAATCTATCACCAACACCAGCGCAATCTACCACACGGGCAGACGGGTGAAAAACACGTTTGTTTTTCTCCGGCACATGGCCATGACCTGTCAGGAGCTGACAGGTCATGTAACCGAGCGTCAAATCACGCGGCTAATCGGAAGCATTCGGGTGGTCGTATATTTTCGGATTTGAAATGGTCTATCACATACGGATTTTCTAGCACTACTGTTGATTTTGAATACATTGTACATGCATTAAATTATGCACCTTCTTTCTCACGCACCCTAAAGTACAGAACAGTTTTAACACTTTCCACGCGGCTATTAGTTTTACCATATATATACAAAATAGATTTTTCAGAAACATTTCCTAACTTTCAAAGTCTATCTCAAGGATTTATGAACCAATATTAGGCATGTTAGTACTTATTTAAATGCATTTCATAAGGTGATTCCAAATATGGTTATAAAATTTAACAATTTTGACATTTTTTGGAACATTTGTGACATTTTGGAATGTTGTCTGCAGCTGCCTGTGGCATGGAAAGTTTTAATCATGGAGAATATTGTGATGTATGCAGAATTATAAAGAGACAGAAAAATGATTCTATTGTGTATGTGTGGGGGTGTCTTTGTTACATATGGTGTATTGAATACTGTACCCCTCAAAAAACCTACAATCATCAAAATTGAATGGCAAACAAGTCATCAAAATAGCACATTATGTTCCTGTGACCTTTTTGGACCTGTGATTTTAAATTTTGCCGGTAATAAATCATCTAAGGATGTGTCTATTTCTCACTATGTGGTCCAGTTAAAAGACTGCAAAGGACATAATTATGCCCCAAGGTCATAAACTAACCTTCATAACCCTGAAAGTGGACCACATAGTCAGCGGTTGACAAAATCTTAGATGATTTATAGGGATGATTGTCACCTTTGAAACGGCACCTACGACCATGGAAATAACAATAACTCCACTCCGTAACCTCGTATCTCAACAATCGAGGTGTCAAAGTATGCAGAACAAAATTATGCACTGAGTTATTTGCTACGATCCATACAATCCATTCCCTTTCAGGCTGTTAATTATTGGCTCATTTGTAATGTGTCTCGATACTTTTTGTAATGAGTATATTTTTAAAAACAAAGGGTGCCAGTGGCGCCGTGTATACAAACTCAATCAGGAATATGGAAAATGTTCCCAATTCTACGTTCAATTTACAATAATTCCTCATCTCTGTATGGTACAAACATGATTTTGGTCCCGATCATTTTAAAGATTGTTTTATATTCTATAAGTCTCTGTTTCCACAAACATGTCAACTATTATTTAACAACTGTTAATCATTGCGTTGTCCTGGCTTTCTCCCTTTTCGCAACACAGTGAACTTAATTGCTCTAATTCATCGGTTTTATATAAATGACATAACAACAAAGTATTCAATCGACAATAGCAACATTATATACATTTGTAAAGCTCTCAAAAAGGGGAATTCAAAAATCCAGTTGCTCATAAAATGTTATTCGTAAACTCTAAAAAATATAAAACTTAAACATTCGGGCTCATTCACTTCCCGATAGTATTTTTCAACAAAGCAACCTTTGACAACCATTATATGTTCTGATGGGTAATTTTATGAAGAACTCAAATGCACAGTAAATTATGATTGGGATAGGTATAAATTATTGAGCTTTAATCAAAATATGAACATTGCTAATCATACGTTAGCATTAGGTCCTATCTAAATTCCTTATGAGATTTCCGCTCCGAAAAAAATATATATGGGATAGAGCAAGTAGTTATAGCGATATGCAAATTCGAATCTCGGATGGTGTAAACTGTACAAATCTGGAAAAGTAACATGAAGGGTGGCGAGTATAAAACACATACTTGCACAACAGTAGTATATAGCATAGTTTGTTTGGATTCAGAGACACCCTTTCATTTCATATTGTGAACTTTAAGTATTTCACAAGGATTTTTAAAATTGCTCAAAATTTAACTCACAATATCAATACTGAGGTCACAATATGCAAAACCTATGTTATCGATCAGCATTGTGGGTTTATTTGTGAGAAGTTTTAAACAGTGATTGCAGTGTAAATGTTTGATTTTTCACACATCAATTTATTTGCTTAAAGGGACATTAAGTGGTGTTGACATTTTTTATTTATTTTTTATTTACTTCAGAATTCAAGATGAACATTAAAAATTGCCATTATTGTTGTTTCTACTAACAAAAATACAGCAAAACTTGATTAAAACAATACCATCGCTATTTATTGAAAAACGCCATCTATGCAAATATGGTTCGCGATATTTATCACGCGTGCTGCAGGGGGATACTGTCTGACGTAATATGCTGATCTAGCGGAGATCAGCATTTTTGAATCGACGTTTTGTTGTACAAAGAAGGCTGATTTTTCTTAATCCTTATAGGTGTAAGTTCATACATGTAATACAATTATAAAAATATACAAATCCTAGTTTTTATCATATATTTTTGTAATTGAGGGCGCTGCCTCCACCACATCTCTTAATGCCCCTTTAACTGCAGTGCAGTGTTTTTGGGAGTCAAAGTCCACCCTTCACAATAGTCCCATGCAATCCTAAGCATTTTTAACATTTGTATTCAATTCAAGACCCATGGAATAAACGCCAGCAATCTCACAATCAATCTTAAAATAAAGATTGTCAAGACACTGGCTGTTTTGAGCGTACTCCTTTATGGTCTGGAGGGATGCGTGTGGACTCTAACCAAATGAGAATCAAATAATTGCTGCTGAAATATGGATTTGGAGAAGAATGCTGAAAGTCGACTGGAAGGAGAAAACAACCAATATCAGTGCAGGTGTGAAGAGACAACTGTTAGGAGAGCTATAAAATGAAACTTGCCTATTTTGGGCACATTAAGAGGCAGTGGTAGCACAGGCACTCCACCACATCATAGAATGGAAAGTGGGAGGCTGCAGGAAAGGAAGTCATCAGAAGAAACAATTGTTTGATAACATCCAGGAATGGACCGGTATGAGTAAAGACAAAGCGTCTGGCATAAGACAGAACAGCTTCGAGATGATCCTGAGATGTGAACGTATGGCAGCCAATCGTCACAACTGACGGAGACCCAAGGCAAGGCAAGGCAAGGCATTCAAGAGCAAATGTTGATACCATTTTGAATTACCGTAAAACGGGATGAATAGGGACATGGGGGTGAATATGGACACGTGCAGCGTATGTCCAGAAATATCATTCTGAAATCCCATTTCAAACCATGCAATATATACATTCTAAAATCCCATTTCAAACCAATATACATTAAAAATAGCCAGAGAACTGAGTAAATAAAAAAGAAATTTTGCGCGCAAGCGCGCATGTTATGTTTTCAGACACAGGGAACCCAGCACTATACAGTCGTGAGATGGGGAATTCACCTATTCGGGGGCTTTATATGCTCTATTATATCCAATTTTACGGCGCCCATATGTCAAAGGAATATCATTTTATTATAAGCCCATTTAAAATAAAAAACAACAACCTGTGGCATACTACCAGGAATCATCCAAGTAATACTTAAATTATTCTAAAATCAACTCAATTTTTTTTTTTAACTTTTTTTCTTCTTTTTTAACAGTGTCCTCATCATATGTTCAATACAAAGTATAATATAGATCACATTTCTTCATAATATTATTAGTACAATATACAGACGACAATGAGCATTAAATAAATATTATTATTACACGGTCCTTTTGCTGATGTATATACTACTCTTCCCATAATGGTAAGAGGTAATTCCATTTTTTGTTAAAACTTGCAATGTTCCCGTTTTTTATGGTGATATATTTTTCAAGTGAGAAGGACTGCTTTGCCTCCTCCCGGAACAAAGCGATAAATGGTAGCCCCTCTTTCATTTTGATCTTGTATATATAAAAGCGACATGGTAGAAATTACATTTAAAGCACTCATGTTATGGTTGGCTAGCCCAAATAGTTGAATCTGTCTATCCATAATGATGGTGATATTTTTTTTCAATTTTCAAAATCATTTGGTGTGATCTGGTGTATACTTTTGACCAAATTTTTATCGAAAAGCCACCTCTTCATTTCCAATAAATATTCTGTTTTTTATCAATGCACGAAAGAAGTTGAGCATAACTGATATATTCTTGATTTAAGTATACATGGTTTAAAAGCTCGACAGGGGGGACGTGCCCTCCTCAGAATTGGATTTTTTTTCTCTTCAATTTTCGAACCCATTTGGTATGATTTGGTGTGTAGAGGGATGAGGGAGAGTTGAGCCAATTTTTATATTTTGTGTCACCATATGCGGAAGAAAAGTACAAACCTGTAAAAAATTAGTGTAAGATAAACTTTAGAGTGTTGTTTTCGTTGTGAAACAATAACAGTTGGGATAGCAGTTAAGGCTTATTTATATAAAAGGTTTGAAAAAAATTGGTAAAGTGGCTCAACTCTCCCTACAATATGGGAGAG